>JAQPZY010001471.1:2602500-3191532 GCA_029931535.1 Margaritifera margaritifera
AAACATGTCCATAGGATTTACATGATGGACCATTATGGCGTCAAGCGGAATTGAACATTATGAAATTTCCTTTGTTATGTTTTAGATACAAACATGACACCATGGCGTCAAGGGAAAAGATAATTTTAAAAATGTCCATTGGATTAACATGACGAGCCGTTATGGCGTCAAGGAGAAATTTAATGGTAAAACAAAAACCGACTAACCAATACGCCGTTCGACTGACCAGCACCAACTCATCTACTGACCTCTGGAGATGCCTGGTTTAGGGGTAGTACTCCTTCATCCGTGTTTTGGGGTGCTCCATCCTCTCTAACTGTGCTATGCCTGTTTTGTCATTCTGTCGAGTCAACGATGGATGCAAGACTGTATTTTTCCAGTATTCTATTATTTGGATTTTCGACGTATATCGGTCATTCGGCCATTCGCGTCACTACCCCAATGCGTGGACAGCACGCTTTTCGGGGATTACACCTGTATATCAGAATGGAACCACTATGTACAGGGTTGATGGTGTGAGCACGGCATACTAATTGTTTAATGTCTGGAGTGGAAAAGGCTACACTTACTCGGCAAGGGAGGCGCAAAGCGGAACGGAAGTACTGAAACGCCTTGAACGTTCATGATCAAATTCTGCCCAGTTAACTAAGTCGGGCTGTCCTTAATACCAATTATGTGTTAACCACATGTTTAATTATGACAATCCTGCAAGTTTTAAATTTCAGTATTTAATAAATCTCCATTCAGATATTAATTTTGTGTACATAGTGTACATATTGTGTCAGAAAATAATACGAATCGGTGAGTAAAAGTTACTCATTTCCGTTTAGTATCACGCACATTTCTATCTTCGTAGTTTTAAGTTTTTACGGCGGTTGTTCCAAATTGATCAAATTTGTGTTTTCTTAATTAAAAAAGTATAATCAAAAGGGGTTTTCAAAAATTTCAAAAGGACAACCCCCATACAGTCAGGCAATTTGATTAGCAGCATCTGATCCCCGGTCCTTCTGCGTGGTAGTAATGCAGCTTGACTACGTCAATATAGGACCTCCAGGTTCGTAACCGGTTCGTCTGCTAGGAATGGAACTACAATGTTTACAGGTTTGCGGGTGTGCGCTCGGCGCACTACTTAATTTAATGTCTGGAGTGGAAGGCTGCACGGACTCGGCAAGGGAGGCGCGCAACGTGACGAAAGTACTGAAACACTATGAACATATATGATAAAATTCTGCCCAGTTAGCTAAATCAGGCTGTCGTTAATACCAACTGTGTGTTCGCCACATTTTGTAATTAGAGTCAATCTAGAAGGTTTAATACAATTTTCCTAGTCTCTACTACTTTTAGGATTTAGTGTACTTGGTGTACATTCAATTTTCCGCAGAAAAAAATACATAATTTCCGGGCTAAGGTAACCCTTTGTTAAACTTTTTGTGATCTTAATTTGAAAATAACAAGTGAACATTTTGGAACGGTGAACAAATGGATCGTATTTGCGTATTAACAAAAAGTTATTATCAAAAAGGGTTTTCAAGGCCTACAAGAAAACTCTTTGGTAATTGAGGCAATTCTAGTAGCCCTTAAAAGGGCTCATGGTAGAACCAGGTATGGCCTCAGGTGGGCTGGCGGCTCGAACCTTCGTCTAATGCGACCCTTGGAGCTACCTGGGTCGAGTAGGTCGGCGACCACTAGGTCCTTCATCGGCGGCCATAATGTGACTTGCTGGGACGTCAGTTTCCACGATACGCTCAGCTCGTTAGCCATCAACGTAGCTAGCGGGATTGGGCACCCACTGTACGTCTCCACAAGGGTTCTGGTGTTTTCCGCTGCCTTCGTGAAGTTGGATTTCTGCTTATTACTTAACACTCCATCATCTCTGAGCTTCTTATAGCATACAGAGACCGTCCGGTAGTCTTCTATGTGCTGCTTTGCTGCCTCCTTATCTTCTATTAGCTCTCCGTGCCCCCATTCCACCATTTGGTTGTCCAGATAAAGCTGTACTTGTTGCTTGGTACAGGCGATGTCGGCGGTGGTGGCGTCCGTTTCTGTTGCGTTAGCTTTGTCATCGCTTTTGTTCCGTCTGTCTTATCTGCGCTGCTACCTCTCGTGGTGGCTTGGTTTCTTCTTTTCGGCCTCCTATTTTCTGGTTCTCTCTTGGGCCTCTTTTTTCCTTTTTTCTTCCATTTCTCCTCCTCCCTTCCCTGCCTTGCCCCCTGCTGTGCTGTAATCATTGCTGGTGGCATAGAAGTCTGATTCCCAGCTTTAAGATTCAAAGCTGGGATTGCTGTTGTTCGTGGAGGTGGAGGTACTGTTGGCCTGGGCACTCGGCGTAACCAGGGTTTGCGGCTTAGATTGTGTCTGCGGAAATCGCTCCCACTGTGCAAGTGTTCTTCTTCCCTGTCCCGGTCTTCTTTGGGGGCTCCTTCTAAAGTCACTGAATTTCTCCTCCCAAATCAACAGAAGCGTAAGGCTGCACCCTGATGCAATGCTAAGTCCTAATCCTTTGATTGATTTCAGGATCTAGGCAGATATCATCACTTCCATCTCTAGCATTTTTTCTTTATGATACTTGTTGCTCTCTGCTCTGTTAACTGAAGACTGTAGCATGCACGACTGGCGAACGCACCTCTTTATATGCTCTAAGCGCGGATGTGAAAGATCCCTCAAAAGTGGAGGCGCGGACGTGAAAGAAAACATCCCCCTTTTACAAATTCGGAGATCTACAGAAAGAAAATTAAAAAGCATGTAACAGAAAGTTTTTGTAAAAAAAAAAAATACAACCAACACCATTTTTCTAAATCATCATTTTTAACAAAAGTGAGCCCCGTTAACTTAAAAATCAACAAGAAATGAAGAAGGATTAGGGCTTGTCCCTTCCTTTTTATGTACAACTGACAAATACCCCCAAAATATTAATTATGAACGTATTTACAAGGTTGACAACGTTGAGAAGTAAGACAAAACCTCCAATGATCTAAAACAGTGTTATTTTGCCATTGATTGACACTCTGTTTGTACGCTAAAGAAAACAGATAGACATAATTATCATCAAATCACATTTATATTTTTGAATCATTTGTAGAGAAACTGCATTAAAAGAAAGTAAATCAATGTTCTAATGATTACCCAAGACTGAGTTGATGAAAACATATACACAATTATGTCCACACATCATCGAATCGGATCCTTGCAATCTCGCATTATTGAATTGAGTGGATAGAGCATTTCTTCTCATAAAGTCTATGATATCGTCTTCTAGAGGAGGTAATCCATAGGAATCAAAATATTCCACACAGTGGTCGTTGGGAAATGAGACGCCTACCTAATGGGTTCCAGGGCGATGACTGTGGTCCGTTTTGATAACATAAGATCGAATGTGTTTAGGTTTTCGATGAGGAAGTTCATCTTTAACACACAGGACTGGATTCCACGATTGCTGTGTACGAACTGACTCAGAAGGTTACCAAGTACTCAGGTATTTCCTTTGTTACTCTCAGGTAATGATAAGCAATGACTTCACACTTGACTTTTCTTTATAAAGATCTGTCAAGAACGTCGATGAACGGGAAGTCTCGGTACTCTTGGCGAGGGCGTTGACATCAATGTTTTGATCCAACTAATTATTGATGTAGGTGTCAACTTGGGTGTTTTAGCAGGCGGGGTTTGAAACTCCTACGAGTCTTTTCCATTCATTTTGTCTTCCATCCCGTGACCAGTGATTGTAACTCTGATTTTAAGTGTGATTTCTGTGTGAGATTAGAATTAGGAGGTAAATGAGGTATCCGTTGTTCGTCCTTCCATAAGATCAAGGGGTACAAGTGTGATGTCCTTTTTTTGTCCACCTCAACACTCCTTCTAAAAAGGTCCAGCGATCGATCCTAACAGGGGAGCAGCGCCGTTTAACAACGAAAGTATCAGCATGTTTGTACCAACGGTGGAGTTCCATCCACCGTTTGTAAGGAACTGAAGTTAACTTTCGTCCTTCCAAAAGATCAAGGGGTACAAGTGTGATGTCCTAGCAGAACGTTCTGTCCTTTTTATGTCCACCTAAACACTCCTTCTAAAAAGGTCCAGCGATCGGTTCTAACAAGGGAGCAGCGCCGTTTAACAACGAACGTATCAGCATGGGAAGAAATCCTCCTCGTTGAACAAGCACTTTTTTCTTTTGACTGACGTGAATTTTCTTTTTCACAATTTGGCGAAGAACGTGACCATGTAGTCCTAATCGCTGCTTCTGTACCTTGGTCAAGGGATCCGTTCTTTTCAAGACGTTCAACAACATTCACACACCGTATCAATGATTTCTTTAAGAGCTGTTTTGAATGATTTGTTTTCGCTTTGGAGCATTGGCTTTGGTAAGTACTAACAAGACATCCCAATGTTTATCTAACCGAGAAGGGATAGCCTGTTTTCCTTCTCTGGAAGATATATTTGGACGTCGACGATAAAAGACATCTTGTTCAGAGGAATTGAAGTGAATCTTGTCCTACATTGATTCTTCTTTACTGGAATTCGTCTCCACTGATTGTCCGGACGTCGTACCAGTTTGACATTGGTTACCACTGGTCGAAGAGGTGTTGTCAACGGACTCATTCGTGCCGGTTCTTGTTTGGGCAAATTCAGTAAACTTTGTAACATGCCTGTTCCGTCTTGAACCGTTTTCTTGGGCGATGTCACCTTTTGGGCTGCAGCAACCGCAGCTAGAGCAGCAGAAGAAGACGTCGAATGAGAAGCAGTAGAAGTCTCTTTAGAGATTGGTTTCCATTTCTTCATCAGATGGGGAAACACTTGTCTTAAGTCAGGTTTGTCAGGCATCGTCAATAAAGGAGGAGGAGTAGGAAAAGAAGAGGAAGAGGAGACGGTCACAGATCTAGGCTTCGTGAGTACGCACCCGTTCTAGCTGCCGTACCTCTCTTTCTTGAATGGGTCGTTTTCATTTTGGCTTTCTTCTTGAGAGATAATTTGGAGTGTGAACTCACTGAAACTCTCTTCTTTTTTGTATATCTTTTGGATTTTCATTTTGGGGTAGGTTTTGCTTTTTTAGCTACGGTATTAGGATTTTATCATAAAAGCGAACGAATAATTACATCCCCTGGAGATTCACTTCCACCTGCTTTAAGATAATGCATTTCTTCTACTGAGTATCGATTTCTGGAATCGGCTAATTGTGTCAAAGCTACTTTATGTTTTAAAAAAAAGTAAACTTGTGTTTCATGAGGAATGTGAATAATTCCTTGTAGTAATTGATGTACTGTCAAAGTAAACCATCAATTTGTTAGGAGGATGAGAAACGGGAGTCATACTGAATACTGTCAGAGATAAAAGAAGTGAATATTGTTTTTATAGTTTTTTTAGACGGAAGAAAACGAGGAAGGTGATGTGCAAATGACCTCCTTCTTTGCACCAATAGTGAAATAAATCTCAAATAATCTGGAGTGGTAGTTTTTAAGTCGATCAGTAAATACGCATATGTCATTTGAGTGGTATTGACATAAGCATATTTCAGCCAATGTTGTTCCTAATTGTTTAGCCAACACTTGAACTTGAGATTTCTTTCTTAGACTTGTAAATAACACCACATAATGAGTATTAAGACTGATTGTACAATAGACTTTAACGTTGCTGAAATACATTTTGAGTAATGTAAATAATACTGGCGTTACGATGACGTCCTTTTCGTGTAAACCAAAGTTTAATTTCTTCTGCGTCTTCTCCTTATATGTTATCGAGATGACAACATGCGTTTAATATGAGTCAGAAACGATCCCGTCGTCTTAGCAAGGAATGCCTTCCACAATCGAAATGGATTCTCCTTGACTTTCTTTTTGTAACGTGTAAACCGATTGCCACTTTTTTTAACACTACACGATGCGTTGTGGAGGACTATCGAACAGAAGTGATTAGTGTTCGATCAAACATTTTGACAAATTCGGTTTCGCCTGGAACACTCGGTCGACCAATTAACATGTTAAAGGGATGTCGAAGATACAGTGCTTCGCATATTTGACGATCAGATCATTCGTGAATCACTTTGAGAACGGAGGATGCAGCCATAACCCTATAGTAGTTTGGAAAATTCTGAGACAATCAGCAAGAATACAAGACATTTTATGCATATTATATATTTAATTTTTCATGGTACAACAAAAATATATTCGCATTTCAAAAAAGGTCATGTTTAAAATCAGTCACACACGTTTTTTGGCATAGTCAGCTAGCTCTTGATTCCAAGCGTCGAGTCCAAGACTTTTCAGGTCACGTACATCCATCCAAACGTAAATCTGCTGATGTATCCAACTAGCCACACACACTTCTTGGTAACTATGAAGGGTAGATAAAATGTGACGAATTTCTTCTTCACGCATGGGTAGAAAAGTCGTATTCATCACTAATCGCAACTCTTTTAACTCAATGAGTTTCTCGTGCACAGACAAAGTTTTTGTCGTCATATCTTTGCATGAACTGGTAATAAAGTAGCCACGGAGAATCTGCAGGTAATCCAAGAAATTCAGTCACAAGCACACACACGAAACGTCCTCCCCAATTCAAAGGAATCGTATCGTCTTGTGGAATGAGTTCTTTCAAAGCTGGTTGGTAATCCACAAAGTCTTGAATGGTCTCATTGACCTCCTCCCATGGGATTTGGTACAACACTGATTGTAGAAGTCGTGGCATGGCAAGTTTTATAATGTGTTCGCAGAAGAATATTACAACGTGTTTGTCACAAAACAGACTCTCTTTCCTACTATGCTACAGCCTTCTTCAATCGCAATCTTTTTATTGCGTTCAGATACCTTTCGTTCATAGCTATGTCGCAGAGTGAAGATCGAAATGTTTCTTTGCGTTTTACTTGAATCTGTACAAACTCCCTGTAAATGCATTCTCTCAATTCCGAAGGTAAACAACAAATTCTCTCTTCTTCTGAAGTATCCATGAGGATAATAATCTGAACCAACCAAGGGAAGGTAGTGTCAGCACGGAGACCATCTGGCATGTTCAAGGTAAGCTATATCTTTATATTCCCATTCGTGGCGTTTCACACCGCAACTGAAACAATGTACTTGGTCTCCTTGACCTAAGTAGACAAATCCTGTTCTCGCTAAAGATTTGGGAGTGGGTCCTTCCAGATAGTTGGGCCATTATCCTTTGAATGTCTGGAATCGACTGGCAAAATCACAATAGCCAGACAAAGCCACAGTAAACGTATATTCTTCTTTGATTCTTGATTCTCGATAAGCTTGTTGTATCCAGAGTGGTTTGTGTGTGCATGGATGGCATCCATAGATGGGCACCCAAATTAGTGGAGCGGTCAGGTCGTGCTGCATCGCTAATGTCGTAGGGTACAGCATTAGTCTTGTCACAGAGCACAGCATCGCACTCGACTTCATTTAACTTTGAGTAAGTGGGTCCATCCCATGGTTTCAATGTCGAATTCATCTTTCTCTGTGAATGTCTCTGGACAGTAATCTTTGTGTTTTGGATCTTTCTCATCTTTTATACTGAAGGACGGTACCGTGTTGTGATCGGGAAATCACACTCATTTCTCGTAGACGATCTGATACACTTTTTCCAAGGGTGAAAGACGATTTTATGATCTGACAAACATACGATCTTGTGGGGGTCGACCGTTTCGACACGAAAGTCTTGATCTTGAACTGACTTTAAGGCTTCTTTAAAGAGGTCAAAG
This sequence comes from Margaritifera margaritifera, assembly GCA_029931535.1. Classification (NCBI taxonomy): domain Eukaryota; kingdom Metazoa; phylum Mollusca; class Bivalvia; order Unionida; family Margaritiferidae; genus Margaritifera; species Margaritifera margaritifera. The sequence continues at coordinate 2,610,185 of JAQPZY010001471.1, forward strand.
TTCACCACTTGACTCGAACGATAGTTCAATGAGAGTCCTTTCACTTTACATTTGCTATGAAGTTTTCCTTTTTATCTAGATACTGGGAGCTGTAATTTTTAGTTCCACAACTGGAAAAACTCAGAATGGTCTCTTCGAGATATTCGTCGGTCCACGCTCGATGTGAGAGTGAAAGCCTGCAGGGCGATCGATTTACATGCAACTATCGGTGTCAAAGTAAAGGACACGCTCTCCAACAGGTTCTAACACGGAAAACAAATTTAAACAGGTATTGTCTGTCACGTAAGCAGCAATTATGCGATTGCCAAACTCGTCGGGGGAAATAAACTCAATGACTTCTTCGTAATTCACAAAGATCAAGTCTTCACAAATGATTTCGACGAGTTCGACGGGTTTTCCTTTATCATCAAGGACCTGATGATCTACCAAGTATTGGGTTTTAGGCAATAACGGACGTTAAGTCAGTTTTTCTCACAAACAACCCGGCATGTCTTTCGCAAACGATCGTTTTCCTTCGTTTCATTTCTAAGTGTTCCAAGTCGATGCCTTCTAGGTTTCGATACCATTGTTTCAATTGATCTTTTTTTTTCGGAGTGTGACACCAGGAAAGATAGCCGCTGGCTTCTTGGTTCAATTTCAGAAATTTGTTGACATAACCTGAAAAATCCCTAGACTCGAGTTGTGGTCAAGTTGGTAAAGTTCTGTGGTAGGAAACTGACAAATTTCGTATACATTGGGCTACAGAATGTCCACAACGTCAAAATCAGCAGAAATCAGAGACACAAGTAAAGATACCTCTTACAGTTTCAAGAAAAAGGACATTGGTCTTCAGAGTGTCCCAAGAAAATGAAAACAGAGAAACGGAGGAGCTTTGAGAAGCATAAGCAGCTGAAGAACAACCCATTCTAGCCAAGAAATTTAAAGCAAGACAAGCAGAAGAAACAGCGGAAGCAATAGAGTAAGAAGGGAAAAATGGACGAGAATATACCAAGAACGCAAGTGTATCCATGTCTTAATTGTTTTTTTTACTACAGATAAGATATTTACACACTCACAGAAACACACACGCAGAGACACACATACGTACACACACATTTTATAACGGAGGTATTTCTTTTATTTGATTTGGTAATCATGGATTAGTATCTCTTTTCTTAGATATCAGGGTTACCATGAAAAAGGCCGTTTGGTTTTGAAACAAATTATGGACTTGACAATATCAGCTGTAACTGCCTTAAATCTTGTCCACGTCCAAGTCCTACTGCTGCTGTTGTATTGGTGGTAGAAAGTGCTGGCGTATCCGTGGTGGCCGTTGATGTAGTAATCAAAAGTTTAGAATTCTAGGGTTGTGAAGGTCTCTTTATCTTGGGTTTTGCCAAAGAAGTTTTATATATTTCTCTCAGCTGTTTTAGCCCCGTCAAAATGTCCTGTAACAGACTGACAGTTTTGGTTTCCCTCCCTTCCTTCTGTTTGCTGTTCAAAGTTTTCATCTCCTCTTCTAGCTTTCTCTTTTTTTTTAGCAAATATCTGTTCTTCTTCTTTTGAGCGTTGTAAAAAAGTATCTAACTCTTCCGTCATTTTCTTTCTAAAATCATCATATGCTGGCAATCATGAAGAAAGAGAAACTGGTACCGACAAACATTTTACAGTGGCAGTAGTCGTATTATCACTTTGGGGATAAGAAGTATCCACTGCAGCGCACCTCAACACAACGTCTTCATTTCAGCCATGCTATAATGTAATCACACTGTTCCGCACTTGGAAATCGTTGAAACTTTCATGGGTATATATATATATATATATATATATATATATATAGAGAGAGAGAGAGAGAGAGAGAGAGAGAGAGAGAGAGAGAGAGAGAGTTCAAAAGTGACGTCACTCATACGCTGTATTTGATTGGAAGATAGAAAACGCATCCTGACTGAATTAAGTCACACACGTTCTGATTGCTGAGACCTCGAAATCAGTTTCATCCGTTCTCAAGACAAAAGTCAAGATGTTGATGATGAGTGGAGAGAGCTCGACCGCCATTTCAAAAATGTTGTTTGATGGGAACATCCCGTTCTACGCCACAGACAAGTGGACGATCAAGGAAAGGACAGAGTGTTAGAATATGGGCCGATGGACAGGAGAAGCTTCTGACGAAGAAAAGTGAAGATGTGTTGTCAGTTTCAAGACCACCGAGTTCTCTCAGAAACAGTCATACTACTGAATTATTGCCAGGAAGTCTATGTTTGTATGTATGTATGTCTTTATCTATGCTTTGTCTTTCACAACTAAAACTTAAACCCTCTATTCATTCTTCTCTCTTTTGTGTGATAGTATATAAGTATGTTTCTGTGTATCTATGTGAGCACTCCTACCCTTGTGTGTGCTTGTATATAAGTATGTTTGTGTGTATCTATGTAAGCACTCCTACCACTTTCTCTCTTTACACTCCATGTATGATATTATACAAGTATGTTGGTGGGTATAGTGTATGTGTATTTCTACCCTTATCAGGGCTGATAGTATATTTGTGGATATGTGTAAGCACTCCTACCATTCCCGTTGGTTAGTAAGTGTAGGTGTTGGACAGTAGATGAGTGGGTGCTGGTCAGTCAAACGGCGGTTAGTATTGGTTAGTATGTAAAGTTTTAACATTACATTTCCCCTTGACGCTATAACGACCCATCATGTTAATCCTATGGACATTGATAATCCATAGTGCCAATTTTGTATCTAAAACAAAAACAATGAATGGCGTCAATGGGAAATGTAAAGGTAATTTCATAATGTTAAATTCCCTTTAACGCCATAACGGCCTATCATTTAAATCTGATGGATATTTTTAACATTACATGTTTCCTTGACGCCGTAACGGCCTCGGAATGTTAAACCTATTGACTAATGTTTAATTCCCAATTGACGCCATAACGGCCCATTTGACGCCACAGTCACACCCATTACTGCTTGTTTAAGTATCGTTTCATTTATTTATGTACATTTTATTGTTGTGATTTTGAATGAGGTGCACAAACCACCAAAATCTGACAAGTTTTCCACATCATATTTCGTCAGTAGTTTATCACACGGTGACCACATGCAAGGATTTTTTTTCCCCAAAGACGAAACTCTATAACATTGATTAGAACTCAGTCAGACTAATTGAAAACTATTTGTATAACCGAAAACAACGTGTTAAACTGGGATCCTTATATAGTAACTATGATAAAGTCTCCAAAGGAGTACCGCAAGGCTCAATACTGGGCCCTCTCATATTTAATATCTTCAAAAACGACATTTTCTTCGTCACTAAATAAACAACCCTGTATAATTGGGCTGATGACAACATGTCCTTATGACTAGGATCATACGTAATCGATGCCAGTCAAAAAGTAATCTAATACTTCACACTTTTTGCTACATGCCCGGTTCCGATTTTAAAGTTGTTTTCCACTGACTGTGAAACGCTTATTATATGACTCGTCAAATAAACCTAGTCTTATGTCCACGCGTTACTAGTTTTTGGGGTGCAGTTATAGACGATGTGATAAATGTATAATTTTCATATTTATATCAATACAAGTTCATTTTTTTAATTAATAGTTTTTCTTATGTTACAAAGGAATCGTCGACAATATGGAACGTCTAAAATAATGTCATACATACTACATTATATCCCGGTTATTTTTTATATCTTCTCAATGAAGAAGAAAACTTAATGGCGTAATGCCATAACATTTACAATGAAATTTTGAATAAAAGAAATGAAGTTGTTAATAATGCTTTATGAATATGCAAACTGCATTTGCTTCAAGAAGTTGACAATTAAATTAATCATAACTACAAACCAGATTTTAACATTGTTTGTGGATCCTTTTTGATACCAATTATTCCCTTTGAGAAACTGTGCTTTGGACGAACGGGAGTGCTTCACCATTTGTATGCACGTTGCCAACATGTTTTAGAAACTTGACGCTTTTAAGGTCACATGTATCAAGAAGTCTCACACAAGTCATGAAATACGTACAAATTTATACAGATATGGCATTAATAACTCGTAATAGTCTATAATACATCTAATTATTACCAATGAAGAAAAAAAGGTCATGTCTCTTTTGATTTTTACTTTTAGACTTTCGTGAATTGTCCAATAAAGAGAGAAATCCTATATATAAATCTTCCTTTAAAATTCTTACATGTATTCGTATGTACGCGCAGTTGATTCTGTTTATCGTTTTCTTTGGAGTTGCCATTGTTTTGGTTGTCTTCGTCATTTACTTGATTGTTTTCAATTACTTTTCATGTTAGAGTATGTGCTGAAGAGATATGAGATAATTAGGTGAGATAGTTTCGTATAATTATGAAACCTGTTCATAAACTGCTTCAAATTGATTATCTCTTATATTTGTATCATACAACTAATACGAAAACTTGCTTGCCTTTTTATGGGATCTTTTGTGCAAAATCCATCATTGTGAATTTAATCTAAGTTGGGGGGGGGGGTTCTTTCTTTTTAATGCAAATATGATTCAATTTGGTACAAGTCTTGGAAAATATATAATCAAATATAGACTTAAAGACTCCTTTTTATAAAAGGATGCTTTTATCATTTTTTTATGATTTAGTAAATGCTTCATGTCACGGTAAATGTTTGTATAAGATCCAATAAGTAATAAAACTAAATCATGACACTTCATTTCGCTCAGGGAAAACTTTAATCTGTAAGCGGATAATAACAGCATAATCGTCATTTATTTATCGATATAAACACATATTTTATCATGTCAAGGTCAGTTAAATGATTATGATATCTTCAAATATCAATCACTATTTCTAGAACAAAAATTATAAAATATTTAGACTGGCCTGCTCTCAACCAATACAAATCCAATTATCTTATTATACTGATGGAATAGACAAGATTAGGTAGTTCAAACAAAATGCGGGCATTAATAATAAACGCACGCAAAATATCATAAGATAACGTGATGCTGAAATAAATGGGAATATTAGTGGCCGCCTACAATACCTCGACCCTTCATCCCCTCCACATGAATGTATATACACTGTTCTCAGAGAAATCAAAATCTTGTTGTTATTTTGTTGTTGTTATTGTTGTTGTTCACTTTGTTTGCTTGTTTGTTTGTTTATTTGTTTGTTTTTATTTCTAACGCTGTCTATTTTTCACTATATGTATTGGCATAGCTTTCAAACCCAGGAAGGGCATATGTTTATACATACATATGGAAACGCGTCTGACATTTACGAAAGCAGCTTAACTGACGCTTAACTTATGCCCTTAATCTGTGCAGGAATACGTAACTAAATTGATATATAGAAGTGTGTATGTAGACATAGTGTCCTTTTCTACTTAGATCAAATAGTCAAACTACGTTTATTTTATAAAATAAAACCATATTTGCCAGACCTTATATTGTCTCTGGGAATTTGTTTCTACTGCTGACTTGTATATATTTTCTGGATCAATTTCTCTTTGTTTTTTTACATAGTATCAAAACACCAGTTAAACTAATTCTGGGAGAATCAAGTGCAAAATTTATTAAAGTTGGATTGACTGCTATGTCTCTTGTAATGTAGTCATGAAAGAAATCATTTATATTTCTTTATCTGCCATTTACCGCCTGTGCAACTGATTCTAAGTAATCGTATTGCACTGAAAACAATGTAAATGTCTTCCACCTCGCAGTCTTGGTTACCACATTCTATTACTTCTGATGTATTTTAGTTTCCTCAGGTGTTATGTTAAATCTAAAATCCTGTGGAACAGCACAGGAATAATGTGCATTATGATCTGTTTGTATCTAAAAGTCAAGTGGTACTTGAAAATTTTCACCGAACTGAGTAAATTTGACAACTTCAGTATTTTGTACATTCCAGCCCCTTATCTAAACTTTAACCTTTTATTATCCTAATACCTTGTTCAATCGAATTTGTCCTAACCTAATCAGGTAACTACAAATCTTTGTATAACATGAAAATGTTGTGGTCATTCAACTTTAAAAGATCATCGCTTACGTAACTAAAGGTAATATTAGCCACAACAATATTTTCCCAAATTGTTTAGAATCACATTATTAATATCTCTTTTCACCTATATATCAAACTATGAGAAAAAAAAAGAACTTTGTGCGATCCATATATGGTTGGCTTTGTAAGTAAATTTGTTCAGGTTTAATGTTGCTCGGGCTGTGTGATAAAATGAGATATTGAACTCCGTGTGATATCTGTCCAGATTTAATATTGTTAGGGTACATATGATACAATAATGTGTTGAACTGGTTGAACTGGCGTATTGAACTCCTTGCAGTATCTGTTTCTCCTTGTGAGGAGTAATGTATTTTTTGCACGTTGACATCTTTGCTACTTATTTACTGCCTACAAAACCTCATTGAAAGTTAACTTCCAAAGAAACCTCTAAGCAATATATACACTAGCATCAGTCACAAATGCAATTAATGTATACATATATTATACCTGTTCATCAGGATGTTGTTAGAAATCATTCAGTTTTCGCTGTCGCGGTGTTTTGCAAGTTTACCTTATTTGCAGGAAGACTAAATGTGTCAGGAACGTTCAGATAATTTGTACAGTCGGCACTATAGGTAGATGCATAAGGATAGAAAGCATCATCCAGGTTATTCAAGTGCTGTGTACCTAAATCGTGTTCTCTCAATATTTCCTTCAACAAATCTAGTGTGTCAGCTCTGTTTTCATTTGCAGTTTCTCTCCATGGTTATTTTTCATGTCCTTTCCTTTCTTTTACAGCTCCATCGGTATCACTTAATTTGAACAGATAATTGCTTCCTGCAAATGCTAGACCGACAGCTGTTGTTTCCATGTGCTATTTATTTAACGAAAGCTATTGTATTCAGTGCTAAGATATGTTGATACTGCTGCCTATTTTTTTTTTACCATGACAGAGTGGATACTTCCATGATAAAAACCCTTTTAAAAACTGCTGTATATCACTTTTTCCTTGAAAGCTGTTGCAGAGAGAGCCTATTAATGTTGCACCAAACCCAGTCAAAGTCAAAAGAACAACTACACCGGTAGCTATTCCTGTAACACCTAATCCATCTGTTGTCTCGTCCATACTATTTGAAACTGTAGCCCCCTCCAATTCAAACCTGTATATGTTACTTTGTATTTCATCCTAAGACCTCTATAATATTAGGTCTCTTTAACCAAATCATGTTAGCCTCGTTCATTTTTGCAGTCTAAAATTAATACTATCATCTATTGGCGTTGTATCAAGAGGAACAAGCCACAGGCAGTGGAGGCTATAACTGTGGAGCACTTGGTGTCCTTTCTGTCATTTATATAAAGGAAAGAGACAGCTTATTCTTTGGACTGGTAACCGGTTTTATTGACTATGTACATGATGTACTTTGCACAGGGTTCGCAGCTTTAGGCTGTAGTGTTCTATTTTTGAGTTTAACATTTTCCGTTGGTCTCCCTTTTCAAAACAGAAATGTAATCATGCAGATCATGCGTACCAAGGGTTCAGTTCTTTGGATAAACAGTACCCATTATTTGCGTAAAATTTGTACATGGTGATAAACCATATACTATTAAGCAGCCAATTGTAAAGTAGCTAAAATAAACCGAAATACTAGCTTTACAATTTTTCTTCACTATCCATGCTTGACGGTTTGCCAGTTGCAAAGCACAATAGCTTTTTCATACGCATGATGTAGGCCATCGTACGGCAGAGTTTAATGTTGTATGTAAATGTTGCTGATAATATTTAGATTTTGGGGGATTTCAGTCAAGATTTCCCTGCACGTGAAAGCTAAGCTATTTATTAACTCCCACACAACCACACAACCCGAAAAATGTTTTAATTTACTCTTCTTTGTACAGTGTTAATAATTGCGTCTGGTAACTAAGTGAAAAATGGAATAATAGTTTTGCGATTTCTCCAATACGTATGTTTGATGGTGGATCTATTTACATTTTGAACATCTTATTCAAAAGCACGATGAGGGCAACTGTAAGATCAAATTTAAGTGCAGGGTAATAAATAACATAAGAAATGACATGCGCAATACAAAATTGCACGGTAAACATAGTAAAATCTGTTTGATGCTGCACTCGACATTTCTCTGTAGGTAAAAGCAATGATGTTTATTACCTTGACAAAGTTAAATCATTTTAGGGATTGGGTTGTATGTAGACAAAGTCTTGTTATGTTGAACTTGGTACGGACTTTGCTCTTGTTCTTTGGTGGTGGTAATTTTATTGGTCTCTAACATTACGTTTTGTGCAGGTTTGCCATTTCAACAGGTTTAAAAACATAAACAACTTTGCTTTATACCAAAAAAAAAAAAAAAAAAGAAACCCACAAAAAACAACTACACTACCACTAATTAAATAATATATTTTTTTTTAGTTTTGTGAACCTGAATCATTTCTCTCAAGTAGAGTGCTTGCAGCATATTGTGATGCTTTAGAGTCTTCTTGCTCTTTCTTCAAACTTTCAGGTTTGGTATATTAAATTCCTGTGAAGGTTTTCCAAGTTGTCTGACAGAATCAACACTACTTGGATCTTCTAGATTTTGAGAAGTAACCTTATTTTCGTTTTCATTTTTTGCATTGTTAAGCTTCCATATTTTTTGCAAGAAAATTTAAAAGTTAACTTAATATAAATCTAAATCGGAACAAAATCATCTTTTAATGCTACTTCAAATAGTGACAAACAATTTAAAATTGAATTAGGTCAATTAAAACAAAGGATATATAAATATTCTGTATGTAAAATGTTAAATATGTAATCGAGTTTAATCAAAGACAAAATAAGTGCCGGCCTTGTCAATTCAAATACACAAAAATGGAGAGAATACAACAGAGAACATGTAAATGGATACATCAGATAGTACATGAAACAAACGTACCACAGCGATGTAAAGTTCTGATTAATTCGCTATACAAGAAGTAGAATTTTACAAGCACTAAAACAAAACTTAAAATTAGATACGAATTTGAAAATATTAGGTGTCCAATTTTACAAAACATGGAGATGTTAGTGAAGATGATTTAAACATAGATTATGTTTCTTACGGTCTTTCCGATCCTGACCAACAACGCGAAGCAAAACAAAAAAACAAAAACAAAAAAAAAACAAGCAGAAACCAGACACTAGTTAATTGATAGCTAGCAAAAACAGATACAAAATGCTAAGATTCTACCCATAAGAGAGATAGAAGAGCACGATAAAAAAGTGTACTTATTCAAGATGGCTAACATATTTGATACACTGAGAAAAATGTGAATATACCAGGTAGTCCGAAAAACGTTTCACTGGAACTTATTGACGAGTTCAAGAAGTAGATAAAAGAAGGGTTTACAATGGATTACGTACAACACCAGCTGTAGAATGAAAGAGAAGACACTCTATTATGTAACACATGATTATTATGGCAAGATCAAAACAGTTCCAGTATCTTATATTAGCAAAATCAGATCACTGCTATCAACAAGCAATATAGCAGTCCACACTGGAAAGGAGTTGTTGGTCGCATTAGTTGGAGAAAATGAGGCAAAAAGCGTACATCGGAACAACATAAACTATGACACATAGCCTGCATATACCTTAGAAACTACTGTTGTTCAAAAACAACAAAATGGTAGTATCCTAGGAAATAGAAAAGCAAAACCATAAACACCAACTAGCCGTTTGACCAACAGGTAAGAGAAGTAGAGACTTTAATGGATGATTACCATTGAATAGTTCACAGTGGAGAACCTCAGCCTGCAGTAAAAAGAGTTTTAACTACACAAAAGGACAGAATTAAGGGGTTATATAAATGCTGCAGACATTGTTTATTTTAAAATATAATTGACCATATAGGCTGCTGAATGTATTAAAACCGAATGAACAGTTAATAAACGAGACAGAAACAGACCCCATAAATCTGTATTTCACGAACGAATGGAACTAGTTCACAGTTAAACAGAACAATGTGTCGGATATCTAACACGGCTGGAGAGATACTGTAGAGAAAATATTGAAAGTATTATTGGTAAAGAAAAACAAATTCCATTTGGAGAAAAGGGTGTAACAGTTGCTACAATATCAAATATTGCTGTTATGACAATATCAACTGTTACTCTGGCTATATCAGATTTTGCATACGGTTTAGTTCTGAGAGGAGTCGATACAGTTGTAGCAGTGCTGCATCAGGAGGCTAAGATGATTCGTTCATTGACAAAATTGAACAGGGATTGATACATATTGATCACTATTTGTTTGAGTTAGTCACAAACACAACAACAGCATTGCCTAGATATATTGGCAATGTAACAAATTTATTTTTAACCAGCAGGACAGGTTGTTTCTTTCCCTTGCTATGACATTGGTGGATTTGTTATCAAAATTAGAGGTACAGAAACTATTTCAAAAAGTAAACTATAACAGCTCAATAAATAGTTAGTATCAATGATTGTTTATTTCATGATAAATATATTTTGTTTGTCGTTCCTAAATTGTCATATATGATTTGAACATCCAAATAGCGAATGTCATTAGCAGATCTGACAGTAGACTATCACGATCAGAAGCTTTTTTTTCATCATAATTTAGAATGTTTCCCATTTTTCGTTCTTTTCAATTTCTTATCGTCCTATCACAGATTGTTTATCAGCCTTTGGAATGCCATCTTTTATTACGTCGACTGTATTGGTAGGGTACAACCCCAGTTTAAAATAATCTTTACATTTTTTAAATTGTTGTTGTATCTAACGACACTACCCATTCTCATAACCATGTCACTCGGTAATAGAAACATACCGTCATCACTAACAGCATTGTCCAATTTCGCTTTTGAATCTGTTACGTATTGCTGACATTTGATCACAATGGTTTCATCTGAGTCGTAACCCTCCTGTTCTAAAATTAATAGCTCCATTAAATTTCCAACAGTGTATAATACTGTCTAAACAAACAGTGAAATTTCTTGTTATGTTTTCACCTCGTGCACTAAGATGTACATTACTTAGACCTTATACTTCGATTTAAACTAGCTATACCTTCCTCTGTCAGACCATTTATATCTGGCATAAAGAAGTATTCCAGCCTATTCCCTCACCTTCATAAAAATAGGGCACCAGCTGTTATATCATAATCATTCATGTCCATTTCTTTATACAGTAATAAAAACACATTGTATGTAATTCTGAATTTTTGTTGTCAAAGGCCTTTTATTACATGTTATTATCTATAACTATGTTATTCTTGCCTTTAAGGTATCTCTAGTCGTGATTTGGTGGAGTTTTAAAATTTGTACAGATCAAATTAAATTGTTTCAGATTTCTGTTATTTTGGACTGGATTATACTTATCCTCACTAAGTAGAGGCATCGCAAGTTCAGACAACAATTTTCGTATTTGAAAGTAAAACGTGAAGCCTGTATAGTGACTATACTAACTCTGACATATTTTGATATGTTAAATAGTAGAAGAAATTTCACAACCAACTGTTGTAATTCATACGGCCCAGTTTAACTGATCGTGTTAAAATCTCATTCTATATAGTACTTTGTGTCCATCTACTCCTTTGTTGTGATCTTGAATACATAAGAATCAAACATGTTTATCGGTTTCCATGTGAAAAATTGAGCTTCGGTGTGGTAAAGTTTTATCTCGTTTTATCTCGCATGTTTAACATATATGAATTATAATTTCCATAAAATACAATTAAATCAACAGAGTTGCTGGACAAGGGTACGGTACTGTATTTGTACGTTTTTGAATCTGAAGTTCATTATTTCGGAAATATAGCACGTTACTTTAGAACTAGAGTCTATTACTTTTGGACTAGTGTCCTCCAATGTTTCTTTGTGCTGCACAAAATCAGTATTGAACCTATGTCTGTATCTAAAGCCCATTAATCCAGTGTCATAAATTTAATATGAAATTGGCTTTTATTGTGTTAATACATTGAGCCTCTATGTACTGTTTTGCCACATTAGCATGTAATTCTTTCTTCATATTATTCTCTCTAATATTTTCATATCCTCGACTGTAACACCATTTTAACCTCGTTGATTTTACACAATATTTACATTCCAGATATTGTATACAACGTTTCTCCATTTCCTCATTCTCAGTCTGATGCTGCAATTTATGTTTGCAGTTTAATTTCATTTACCACTTAATGTCAAATGAAAGTTCTGACAAAATCTTGCCGAAGCCTGCGTCTTGTGCTTAGAACAGACTCCTCTATCGTTCGACAGGAACAAATTATATATTAAACATCTACACATTGCAAAAGGTGTACTACATTTTTTTTTGTCCATGTGGTGTGAAAACTCTTTCCATATCAATTTTTGCTAAATGTTTGTGACAGTAGGAGTGATGTATGTGTTAAAAGTGTACATTGTAAACACTGTGTTCATAAATAATGCACAGCTGATTCTGTAGTTGCTAGACCTTCCTTGAGTAAAATTTGAAAGAAGTTCAAATTACCCCATCATTCCAACACCATCTATGTGGTTTTAGCTTGTAGTCTTTTATATTGTATCTGTTTGTCAGCTTTCTTGAGATGTTGTTGGAATCAATTTTGTATTGCGCATGTCATTTCTTCAGTTATGTTATTTATTACCCTGCTAGGACATTGTCCACTTTCTAGTCGCCTTATAACGGTTTTCATGTGTACCATTTTGATGTTTATCAGTGATGTTTTTAGATTTGCTTTCTTTTTTCCTCTGGTTTTGTATCAAAATAAATTCTTATGCCGTGCATGTTTTAAATTCCCTAATGCTCTAATGCACTGTTTGTTTTGTTTTTGTTTTTTTGGGGGTTTTTTTTGTTTTTTGTTTTTTTGTTGTTTTTTGTTTCACGTCTGTCACGTCTAGAAACTAGTTATGTTTCAAAAACTAGACTTTTTCATGCTCTTTGATAATGCTATTGCTGCATTGTGTTTCCTCCGTTTCCTATGGAAGTGTCATTTATTTTAATAGCATAATGATACTAGTTCCCAATTGATAAACGATTCATCCTGTCCTTTCCACTTGACTAGTATATACTCTTGCAGTTCATTATTTTCTTCATCTTGTTGGTCGTATAAGATAACTCTTGTTTGTAAAACATGCTCTCTATATCCTCTCGCAACAAGACTGGAAGTCTGTAAACTACTGAATCACATAAAATGAATTGCCTGACTTTTTTAAACATATTTCCTCAGTTATGCAGGTAGCTCTTTGGAAAAAAATGTTCTGTATTTGAAGTTATAACTGTTTCACCGATTTTAAATTTGGGCGATCCAAATGTAACAGTTATCAAGAAATCCAATAGGTTGAAATATACTCTTGATCTGTTTTCTTCTTTGCTTGCTTCGACATTAGTCATTTATATTGATCTGTGATGACTGTCATCGTATCCACCAATTAAATTTGGTAACACGCGAAGCCATCTACTGTTTTCATTTTGAGTGAAATACTTCTCCATTGCTGTATTTAGGGGTAGGTTAAACATATTTGTCCGAGTAAGTTGAAAAGTATTCCTTTTTCGACAAATCCTTACCTTTCCTGCTGTAAAACTTTTTCCTCTAATTAAACTGTTCCTTTTCAGGTTTTCTGTTTTTGAAGATATCACATATTCCCCTTTTATTTGTTTTTAATTTGTAAGCCCAAGAGTATTTCTAAAAATATCTATCACTGTCAAAATGTATTTGCATCTATCGTATTTTGCCTGTGTTTGCACGTCAACAACGTATGCCTGCAGTTGATCATCCACGTGACTGACATAAACGTTGTGGTAGAGCATTTGATTCTCGCTTTCTTCTGTGTTGTGAAAATAGGTTATTTGGTTAATCATTCTTTTAATTCAATGTATTTTATTTTGTTTCTCGTGTTTTTGCCACATACATATATTTGGTCCTACAATTGATATATATTCTATAAGTACCTGGATTTTCAGGATCATATTGAAACTGTTGTAATGTTATTTGTGAGTCATTTAAATGGAAATAAAAACTCCTAAATAATACTTGGTGCCAGATAAATTGTCTTTAGCTCTCACTACACTAACTGAGCCAATCTCTTGTTATTACATCCTCTTGTAGTCTCAAAGACAGTCATTGCAATTGTTTGCTCTGATTTTCTTGGAGATTTGCTAATCAGTGAAGAACGTTACTTGCATTCAGTAGCAAGCAGCATTAAAGCCTAAACAGAAATTAAAATGTTTATTGAGTTCAGATGCTTAGCTTTATGACAAAGGAAAGATGTGTGATTTAGCCGGTTCCAGAAAGGAACAACAATTCAACAAATCAACAATGATCTAACCATTCAACAATGCAAAATAAACAATGCTCATTTTTGTTGTTTATATCGAGGTTATTACCTAACAAAAATATGTTTTGGTGCATCTGACTTTATAATTAATGCACTGGATTTCATCGAATATGTACAAAAATGAAGGAAGTATATAAGGAACACAATTAGTGTTGTAATGCTTTAAACAGCAAAAAAGGGGAAAACCCATGGTGAACGTACTTGTCTTGAAAGTAAGCGTCCTAGATGCATCCATAGTTAATTATTGTATTAATGCAAATAAAATAAGTAAATAAATCAGTTTTTTGTATTGCATATTGGAATTAGGATGTCTTGAAATTTTCCTATTTATGTATTTATTTATTTATCCATGGGCGACTTCCGCTCGATAAAAAGATCACACCGCTAGATTAAATTTGTATGATGCTCCTGAATACACTCAATTTACTTACTTTGATAGATTGGTGGATGGATATGTGGATAAAAATATTGCAGCATCAATAATTCAGTATTTATGATACTAGCACCCAGATGGAGGTTGAATTCAAAAACAAGATACGTCATTTGAATACTATTAAAATATAAACGAAAATATCTACAGTCAAAATTTCATTTAAGGCTGGTTGAGTTGAAGAGGAAAAGTGTATTTCATATGCCTCATATTGACGCATGGTTTTACTATCTTGTGATTACACATATGCCATGTTTAAAATTGAAAGAACCAGGGGCGGGGGTATTTTCTTTCATTACGTGGTTCATTGACAAGAGACGGTAATGAAAATAGAAAGAAAAAGGAAAGATATCGAATTTATTTTTGCAGAAATTCCCAGACAGAGGCACTGTGTTTGAATGCTTTCTCAAGACAATGAAGCAAGAGGGTATGGGATAACCACGTGACATGTTAATAAAGTATTTTGAATGGTTTAACAGGAAAGCTATTGACACACAGTATATATAGGTACATTGCTTGCTTTCCTTTTGGGATATTTGTGCAATACGAAGAATATAATTATTTGCAATGAGACATTTGACCATAAATTTAAGAAGCAAGCATTTTAAAAGATGTTCCACTTAGCACAGATTGTCTGATATTTATTCAATTATCTAACTTGCCATATTATCTTAAAGCACTTTGTTATTGTCCGATTGTGCATGCAGGGAAGAAATGCTGCAAACATTCCCTCAAGTCATCCTTGAAACACATCAAAATTTACCCCGAGTCTTGGGAAGATCTCACACAGAATCGTTCCAACTGGCTGAGTCTCAACCATACTGGAGCTACAAACTTTGAACGGAGGAGAATTGCAGAGGCAGTGCAGAAGCGTGAGCAGCGTAAATCTCAGAACAGCAGCATGTCCTGTATTGATGAAGCAAACCCAAGCGACATTTCCTGCAAAGTGTGCCACAGACAGTTCAGAGCACAAATTGGCCTGATTAGCCAGTCACGTACTCAGAGAAAATAAAACCAGTTAGAGATGGCATGGTCATCACGAACTCAAAGGACGAACAACATGTGCATGATGGCCAAGAGACTATCCTATAAAAGTTTATATTGCTCCTCCTACCTTTTTTCTTGCTTAAAATGATTCATGGCTTTATATTATTTGATAATTGTCCCATATTTCGCAAGGAAACTTATACCCAATGAGACATCTCACTGGAGCAGAATCATCTATTATGTTGCCACGATGATTCGTGTATAATCTATTCTAAGCATCATCTGCAACCTATTCAGAGAGGGACGTAGAGGCGTCTGGATAGTACACCAGCAACATGAACAGTTGTTTTAAGGTGATGAATATATATATATATATATATATATATATATATATATATATATATATATATATATATATATATACATACATATATATATATATATATATATATATATATATATATATATATTGATAAATCAAGTTTCAAACGAATTTAAATAGTATACATGACAATATTTACACATTTATTGAGATTATATAAATAGAACAAAGTAGACTGGTGCAACATTAGAACCTCATACTTTGATTAACTCAGAGAATAACTTAAATCTATGACGAGAGGGGCAGATTTATACCATTACATTTATTTTAAAGTTTGGATTAGGCTAAAGCAGTCTAATAATAATTACCGAGATTCAATTGAAGGCGAATGGGGTAAACACACTACGGGCAAAAAATAAATGCACAAATAATAATCACTTGACACCATGAATAATAAAATGGAAAATAAACGGAAATTACTAACTTTCCCCAAATTATTATATCTCTTTCTTAAATGAACACTATTTTTTTCTGAAAAACTGAGCTTTGATGTGTGTTAATTGTAACGTTGTCTTCCTCACAACCTCTGTTGCTAAGTTGTCTAATGTGTGAAGGAATGTGAATATCTAAATTAATACTGCAACTTTCCAACAATAATGACGGCAACATAATGAAAATACAACGTATTTCCCCAGACCAATTTGTAGGATGTATATACGAAGATGTGTAGATATAGGCTTTGATGATATGGACAAATTATATAATTTGTTTGCTCTAACTTCAAACGCGAAATCGAAGCTTGCATGTTGCTTTACTTGAATATTTAGAATTGGTATAATTTGACAGATATATTCCAATATATACAAAGGTGTCATTTGTGAGTCAATGAATTTAATGAATCCCAATTAGAATGAATTCACACATATACGTATAGCATGCACACAGTCGGACTGATCTGAAGATAGATGGACAGATAGAGATTTTAGTGTAACAGAAAATGCAAAAGATCTGAGAGAAAAAACGCATGATAGCAACTGAAAGTATATAAGACGTGTTTCCGTTTTGTTTTGTTTTTTACACGAACGTATTTGTTTGTTTACCAAATTGTGATGAATATTAAAAATGCTATTTGTTGCAAAAACGTGGCATATGAATAAGAATTTATTATCAGATCACATGGCCTAAAGTATGAATTTATATTTCCAAATATAATGGAACTCATTTTACTATAGAAAAAAGCAAAGTTTCCTCAAAGAAAGTAATAGTGTTGGTTAGTCACGAATTATATTTATAAAACACTCTACGACTTAACTAACTCTGACAGATGAAAGCATTTTATAGCATTACTTTGACGTTTATGAGCGTCAAAATGTCAAATCGCAAACGTGTTATGTTTTGATAAACTCACCAGAAAATGATCCATGTCTATGAGAGACAGCGATATTTCAATCTATCCGGCTGTTAAACACATGTTGCGTACTTATTACTACATATTAAGGTGTATTTATGTCCTACCATGAAGTATGCAAGCTATCATCAGCACGTGTATGTCCAAATGAAATTAATGTTGCAGCCTGTGAAAGTAGATATTACATCAGCAGACACTTACTCAAAGTGGATTGATGTCCTTGACCTTCAATACATTGTTCTGAGCTACATCAACGAAAATCAAGTAACATTAGCACAATTACATTCATTCCCGACAATAAATAGTACACTGAATATGTAGTTAACGTTGAAAACGTCCATACAGGTCGAGCAACATGCTATAAGTGTTATTATTTTGATGAAAAATATCGATGATGTAGTCTATCATAAAATCGTAGTTGACATTAAATTGGTATTTTGAACGTCTTGCTACAACTTAAAGACCTAAAGCAGAAGTGTTACTCTCACGAGTAATTAAGGACACTTCACTATCTTATTTATAACTCAATTACATACAACAACAATATTATTGTACCAAATCTTATTCTTTCATATATATATATATATATATATATATATATATATATATATATATATATATATATAGAGAGAGAGAGAGAGAGAGAGAGAGAGAGAGAGAGAGAGAGAAATATACACCAAACAGAGCGGAAAGTGCTATCCCTGGATCCTACAGGAGAATGCTTGATAACATTAACAGAATGTTTAAATACGAACAAATAATATTACCATACAGGTTAGAGATTATTAATTCGTACTCTACGAAGATTCGAAGCCAGATCCGCGGCTTACGGCACCCGTCGCCTTGCCAGTAAGCATCAACCCCTATGCCATCTCGACCATTTTTTTTATGTGTGCATGGTCGAGATTGTATAGGGGTTGGTGCTTACAGGCAAGGCGATGCGTTCCGTAACCCGCAGATCCGGGTTCGAATCTCCGTAGAGTACAAATTTAAAAAAATTCCATAACCTTTATGATAATATATATATATATATATATATATATATATATATATATATATATATATATATATATATATATATATATATATATATATATCATTCCAGCAGGTTTACGAACGAAAACTCTTTTTCACCTTCCTTCCAAAAATAAACTGACCGAGAAGAGAACCCATTTATTTTTTAAACTTTACTACATAAAATTAACTCAGTTATATGGTGGAAAGTAAATGCTTTCAATACAAATGATAATATACAAACTAATATGGAGGTATAACCCCTCAAAAGTACTTATAAATACTGAAGCAAAGTGTAATGAAACTGGGGGGTGGGGTGGGGGACTGTGGGCGTGGAAAGGGAGGCTTTTTCATCATGCATGAACTTCTGGCTGACCATAACGATTTTTCAAAAGATACATGTACCCGCACTTAGGAAAAACAAATCTGTCTTTAAATGTAATCTCTCTGGAACGAGGTAGAAATAGCACAAAAAATCGAGGTATATATCATTTTTAACGAAAATTCTGCAATAGATGCAGGAATTGGAACAAATGGTTAGATAAGTAATGTAAAATTCAATCCGGAAAAATCCGAACATTTGTTTAATCCATTCAATATCCTCAGCTCTGACGAAACATCCGTATAATGCGGACAAATACTTGCATGTCGTCACCATGTGACGCTGATCAATTACTGATATAATATCCTGAAGACAACAGTCAGATTTAGGGGAATTCCAAATTACAAGAATGAAATGTATATAAATAATACGAAACGATACTCATACTAATAAACTGGACATTATAACGTACGTTGGAAATGCAAACATGCTGTATGATCTGTCTAAATGAAAATGTTTGTCTCAGCTCCACTTCTTGCTTATTAGCTTTCATGTTCAAATGCAGCAATACTTCTTCCCAAAGAATCAGTGTGATCGCTAACTCGAACAAAAGGCGGTTCTTTTTCAATAAATTTCAAAACGGATGAATTAGTGTAAGCCTTGATCTATATTGTTGTCGAATCATATATGTAACGGGACATATAAACACATTCTCTCTCTCTCTCTCTCTCTCTCTCTCTCTCTCTCTCTCTCTCTCTCTCTCTCTCTCTCTCTCTCTCTGTGAGAGGCTTTTTTCATCAATAAGGATCTACAGCGCGTTCTTATTCAACAGCGGGCTTATACAAGTAATGTTGTATTATTATCTTATCGATTTATTATCTAATTCAGCCTGTATATTTTTGTCGACTTTTCATGCTTTTGTTTTATCATTTGACAGATATAGAAGGCAGACAATATATTATAAAATGATTTTTCCAGCAGATGCAGTTTTCTTTGACGCTATCTTCAATCGATTATGTCAGACTGCTGAATCAATCCGTACGTTTTGTGAGCATATTTAGTAAATTACCCATCTTAGTATACGTCAGATGAAGACCTTGCTTGATTACGTGTCATTACTTCACGTTAAACTGCACAGTTAACGTCAAAGAAAATGGTATAAATCAGAAAAATTACATCACTGGGTGGGACGTTGAAGGGATAAAATTGACAGTCTGTCTGTTAGCTCGCATGAGATCGTTCTCGAGTGTAGATGCTCGGTTTATTAGCCTTTCACTCTCATAGAAACATACTGTTCTACTGATTACGTAACGTTGTCAAAACCACTGTATGGAGTGTAGCGCTCTATGGCTCAGAAACGTGGACGCTGAGATAGGAATAAAAAAAAGGCTAGAAGCATTTGAGATGTGGATATGGAGGCGCATGGAGAAAGTTAATTGGAGTGACCGAAAGACAAATGAAGAGGTCCTAAGATTGGTCGATGAAAAGAGAACTTTATTGAATGTTATACTTGAGAGGAAGAAGGAGTGGATCGAACACATTTTTAGAAGTGGCAGTCTGTTAAGGAAAGTCATAGAAGGCAGAATGGAAAGAAAGCGGCCAAGAGGAAAGCCTAGAATCATGCTACTGGACGATCTCAAGGAGAATAACTCATATGTGAACATGAAACGTAGAGCAATGCTAAGGGAAGAGTAGAGAAGACGGATGCCCCGAACCTGCCTTAGGGCAGAAAACCAATGAAATATGAGGACAAAACCTCCATAGCTGGCACCATCCTTTTAATTGTTTTACACATTTCAAATTATTGTGTGTACAATAATCCTCGTAATCGGTATATGTTTTTCCATTAGGTCATCACAATTGTCTATCAATTTAAATTGGCTAGAATTTTAACTGAGACACACAATCTGGATGTAAATAACTGGAATTCTTAGACATATTGCGAAGTTTTCTCACAAAGAAGCCAAGAGTTAGATGGGACAATTAAATGATAGTCTGCTTATATTACCTCGCCATTACTCAACCAGTGAACGAAAAGAAAAACTCGAAGTCAGAACAGTGATATAAGCGATAACTAGAATCGGTTTATCTCATTCAAGTATGCACACGTCACACTTGTGTACAAGTGATCAATATATAGTAATACAGAAGTATAGTAATAGTCATATATGACTCATCATGTCCAAAACATTTTCCCCGAACCGTTATCCAACTTTTATGTCATTATATATATATATATATATATATATATATATATATATATATATATAGAGAGAGAGAGAGAGAGAGAGAGAGAGAGAGAGAGAGAGCGTGTAATTAAATTATTCTGCCTTTCACAACATCAAGGTCAATCCTACGGATCATACCTCGAATGCATGTCGATAGCTGCCATTCGGACCACCTCGGCTATTTATGAAACAAGGATTGACCGAGAAGGTGCGAATGCATTGAGTTCTTTTTATCATTCGCAACTTCTCGGTCAGTCCTACAGTCATTCCAATCGTATAAATATCCGAGGTGCTCCCAATAGATTCCAGTTTCTTTTTTGTGAAGAAATTTCCGCCGAACAAAATGTATGATTTTTTTGTAAATTACATCTGAGGCATATTTTTGTCTCACAGATATAATCGACGTGGTCTGAATTCTTTTTATGCATATTCATCTTGTTGGAGTTGCATTAGTTATGCTCTCGTGCAATTGAAAAGACTACATATTTGACGTCTTCCACGCAACTTTGATGAAGTCGTGTTAGTATGCGCCGGTAATAGTAACTATTGTTTATTACATTTTGATAGGAATATGAAATGTTTCTTATTGGAATCTATGTATTGGTTATATCACAATTTACCTGATATAGTAATTACTTGATTGATAGGTGTGGAAAGACATATCAGCACATGAACATCCATTTTGAGTCTAGGAGATACGAGTTAACGTGTCACGGCAGCCGACTCGGGCTATTTCAGGAAAAGACTCGAATCCTCATCCCACTGACTGGGAGTCTGGCAATGTAATCTCTGAACTATCAAAGCTCCGCCATTTAGTAATCATATCGGCTTATTGAAAGGTAAAATAGATGCAAAGTCTTAGTATTATTTTTACTTCTTCAATAGACATCCATCTACGCGAGACTGGTTTTCCTGTTGAATAAAAGACTCGGCAAAATTGGATTTCCTTCTGAACACACATAAGATTCCTTTATTCACAGATTGAAAAAATAGTGTTCTCTTCTTTCGTTATTTTGATTAATTTTTGAAAGATGCATCAAACAAGAAAGGGGGAAACAAAAAAAAAAGAAAAAGAAAATCGTATTTGTTTATGAAACAAATGCAAAACCAGGCACAACATGTATCGCTGCATCATCAAGATGATCAAAGAAAACAGTAACGTAATATCGTTGCATTTGAAACGGGTTTTGCGACGTTAGGAAAGGTACAGGTACAGTATGATCAATGCGTACACCTAAACTGTAAGATTAGTGAATGGTACAATAAGGTAACTATTCAAAACGGTACATTTACGCAAACGGTATAAAGCGGTATGCTTTGGCTACAGTAGACGCATTGAAAAGCTAGCGAACTATCACGAACTATACGAACAGTACACGAACGAAGAAATGGTTAAGAAAAGAGTAAGTGACCGAATCGGAATGATTAAAAAACAAAACTCTACATTAACGGCAATGCAAGGGAGAATTTACGCAAACGGTACGCTCAATTGGTTGCAAACGATGGTACAATAATTACTTGTAGTTTTGCAGCACAGAGTATGTATTATTAGTTACTGCTGGATTTATTGACATAAAGACGGCTGAACACCATTACATTCTTTCTCAGGTTATATGTCGTAATTAAAGGACTAAAATTCTGTACTCGGTATTAAATTCTCCAACGGATATATGAACATGTATTGTCAGTTTTTCACTACTTTATTTACAATGTTGTCCGAGATATCACCATCCAGTCAAAGTTGTATTATAATAAAACAATTTCGACATTGTGTGCGTACGACTAATCATATCTACAGAAACAACAGTTTCCAAGGAATTTTCCACTCAAAATGTTTACTTCTTAAAGACAATTGGCTTCGAAACTTTGATTTCTTGTCCGGTGCTTGAATGTTTCTTAAGGAATATCATATGGTGAACTCATTAACTTTCGTGGGATACAAATTTTCGTGGATATCGTGTTTGCAACAAACCACGAAGTTAAAGACCAAGCAAACAATTATCTTCTATGGAGACAATAGAACCCTTTATCCGATCCACGAATTTAAGTATCAACCAAAATAGCATTTTTCACAAAGCCACGAAAATTGATACCCACGAAAATGAATTAATTCGCCGAATATGATCACACGGTTTTTTTAATCTGAAGTACCTATTGGTGTTAGAAACACGGTTCGTACTTAATTAGGGCCATGCGTCATCACCAGTTACTTACAAAGGCTCACTTGGCTCATTTTGTGTTGATTTATTTAAGGGCTTTTTATTGCATAACAATTGTGTAGGATCTTGAGCGGTGATAATTTGATCTAGATTAGAATAATTTCGTCTTTGAAAATATGGAATATAACACAGTCTCAGTGTCATATGAAATATATCTCTGAGATCTAGTAGTAAATTTATACATGATACTTTGGTGTACAGTTAGAATAATTAGGTGTATTAGTGTATTAATGTTACAACCATTTCAATATATTAATCCCAATTTTAAGATGATAATATCATTACTTGATCATTGTGTTTCAAAATCCAAATTGCTAAAGAAAAAACATAGTGGCTCTAAATAAGTGGTTAACAAACTGATTAGCTAGCTCCCCAACTGATCTGCAATTTTTGATTTATTTCCATGGCGACCGGATATAGAACCGAAAACAAATAAAATTTAATATTTCCAAGGAACATACAGTAGCTGAACTCAACAGTAATTTTGTCAGACTGAATCAAGAACATTATTTGTGGTCAGGCAATGTCAATTTAAATATTTTGATTCATATTGCAGTGAAATGGGCATTGAAAGAAATGTAACTTGACATAAAATGTAATAAATCAACAAAGATATGGCTTCTATGGACATAAAGTATCACAAATAAAGAACTATCGATTAGAGAAGTGTCAGAAAGGTCTACACTTCGACATTTTGCGAATGATACTCGATGTGAAGCCATCAATGCACTTTATCTTCTATGTCATTGTTTCAAGTTGTGTTGTTAGTGATGTTGCTGCTTACATAGACAAATCCATAGTATCTGAGTTCATTTAAAGATAATGGCATCAGTTTTGGTCAAAAGTCTATGCAACCTTGCTATAGTGTTGCGTACAATGTCTCAGTTCAACACGCACTGGATCCTTTAAAAAGATTTGTATGAGCCTACCGTAATTTGTAACAACTACATACTTCAATCGTAAGTTATTGCAAATATGGTTTACTAATGTTGATGTTGTATCATAATTATGTCTGGTAAAGGCAGTGAATAGCATAGCATGCTTAGGTTATCCAAGATTGGTGAAAATTTTGTACTTTATCCGCTGTTCTAACCAAGATATGTCTCAAGTCTATCATCAAGTCTCTAGCAGTTGTTTAAAAAAAAAAGAAGCATAAATCAAAAGTAACATTTTGAGTACATATTAATGATAGTTCTTCACAAGTATTTTGTCTGATGAGCGTTAACCTAGACTTGCAAAAGATAATAATATTTTGACTCGTTTCATAAATTATATATAAAATGAGAACTAATGTACGATCCTCCATAGATTGAATAATAAATGAATGGTGATTTACATCCAAGAACAAGAATGTTTATCTTAGGTGCGAAAATCTTGTCTGCTCAAAACATTTATGAATTCCAATTCTTATCACTATATGTAAAGAGTGCTTTCCAAACGTTACATGTACTTTGAGGTTTTCACATTAGTATCTTCTTTTTGCTACTGCTTTTCATCTGCATGAAATTTTGTCTTCTGATATCAGTGATCAGTGAATCGGCAGCGTCATAAACCTTCAATGTTATAAAGCCAGTACAAGACTGAACATTATTGTCATATTGTTGTTTGCACAACAACACTGCGCAATGATATTTTCATGACTTCATAATTTTCTATGGCCTTTCTTTTATTTTGTCGATTTCTAAGTTTATTCTCTTTCTAACAAGTCTCAGTGTGAATAAAGGTTGAAAAGAAAAGTCCTGAATAATTTTCGTTGCTTTGACCCGTAAACTTTAATCTGGATTTTCGTCTGTGCTTCTTATCCTAGGAAGATTTTAGTTGAATTTAATCGTCCACTGATTAGTTCGCTAGATCTCTATTTAGGATGGACAAACAAATGTTCCGGAACATACATATTAATAAATAGTCGTTTTCTGCCCGTCGATACCCGACTCAGTGTATCTGAAATCAAGGCATAATTTGTTCAAGATGTCACCGCAACCTTTAAAGTACGAGTTATCTCGTACTTTAAAGCACGAGTTGATCAAATGCGATGAATAGGTTTATAATTCATGCACTTTTTATTTGAATTACTTCAGCCCTAATGATATCATAGATACATATTTTAAACGGTAAGGCATACAAATTACAATTGTACTATTACAAGGTTTCTTAAATCTAGTCGCAGAACAGAAACCATGAAAATAACTCTTAAACACACTTGTCCTATATTTGCACGAATGGACATTTTTGCAGTACAAAATGAACTCTAATAAAAAAAAAGTATTGTTTTCGATTTTTTAATTACCTTACATATTCTCTTCTCCCCTTTTCACTACATGTATCGAGTCTTTACTTGGTCGTTGAGATTTTGTTTCTTCTTCTCCTGATTGACTGATTCTACAAAGGTAAATGATTTTATAAACATCATTTGAGTCACTTGAAAAATCATGTTTGTCCCTTTTTCAT
Organism: Margaritifera margaritifera; assembly: GCA_029931535.1. Lineage (NCBI taxonomy): Eukaryota > Metazoa > Mollusca > Bivalvia > Unionida > Margaritiferidae > Margaritifera > Margaritifera margaritifera. Next base: position 2,635,863 of record JAQPZY010001471.1, read on the forward strand.
ACTTCGAAAGGAAAAACTGACGATTCAATATTTATATACCTCACGTCAAAGAAGCTGAGACGTCTTACGGGCGACTATTGATTCGGTCGTAAGCACCTTTACAGCACTAGTACCTTTACAGCCCCGAATTTATAGAAATCTCCCCCATTATCTTTTTCTCCGTTCATACTTGTTTTGAATATGTGACACGTAGTAGCTAAAGAAAAGTTTATGACTAGAACGAATATGTGGCACACATTCAATTCATGCACGTACACTTAACAGATATGGATGTTAAGATTTTTTTCAGCGGTGTGGGCTTTTATTGTGTCAGTTGAAACAAATCGTTACATTTTTTAAATTGAGGAATATTCGGTTGTTTTTTTTTTCCTCCTCTTTTTGGAACTTCATAGAAACTTAATGCATTTTTGCACAAGTGCTGCTCCAGCAATGTAGGCTACTTCATGAAAGCTTCTTCAATTGTGCAGTTACATTTAGATAAACAGTAACTTTCTCTGCAGTTAATGACATCGGAGTCACCATAAATACTCGCGTATAATTCGGGTCCAAATGCAAACAACATAGACCCTGATCTGCCGTCGCATAATGCGCCGGAAGATCAGGGTCTATGTTGTTTGTTCTACTGATGGTATCGGTTTATACGCGAGCATAAACGGTATTATACTTTTCTGTTGATATAGGTTTAGTGGCACATGTAAATTCGCGTGTTTTGAGCAGCTATCCAATTGACCAAGAAATTAACACACAGCACGGTGGGCGTAGCGTCTTTAGAAGAGCTTTTTATTAGCTTCAGTCTTTTCCCATTCCATTTTTTTTATCAACACTGCGACGTTTTATGATCATTTCAAGCTCATAAAGCGGGATAATGAAGAAGACGAATTGCTTAGAATGGCTGAAACGACTCGTTTTACGTTCCTGATTGTAATGCATAGACCAAGCACTTCCGAGGCTGGGACTACTTTATCCTCGAGGTTTCCTGGTGACAATATCAGCCCCCCTAGAGATGGAATGCCAACATTAGCAGTAAACAAAGCTCTCACAGCGACGTTAGTTAAGAAACCTTACATTATATGTAAAATATCTGAAAGGTCTAAAACCATGTTGTTGTTTTTTTTGTCACAACAACAATAAAACAAACAAAAAACAATTTTTCCTTTATTTTAAAGTTGTACAATATGGCCAAATGGTTTTGTATGCAACAAGATCAGATTCGGAAATCGCGTACCAAAACATTACAGTTGTACAGTACAACCCATTTACGGAAGTTCATAACACTGGTCTACAATTTTTTCGAAGTCGTCTGCTTCAGACATAAAATGTGCTATTTATTAAGGATTTTGATGTGCTGAATTCAAATATGACAATTAAAACAACTGATTGGCTACTGTTTCCAAGATATTTAAGTTTTTACATTTTACGTCTATGTACATAGTAGAGTTTTAATCATAAATTGTAAACCTAGGTCTTTTCATGTGTTTATGGTTGCTTTACATGATAATATTTCACCTGTCCTGTTTATGTAACACTTTCAAAAACAGCAAAAGGGTTATATAAATGAAAAATATATTGAAACAAAAGTAAACAAAACTATTATGTATATATAAGTACATAGTTTAGTCCTTATTCAGTGTCTACTCGGCGCTTCTTGGCTTGTCTCTTGTAATCATTAAATGGAGCATCTCTTGTCACTGTCCAGCAATAGTCTGCAAGCATTGATGGGGTCCATTTGCCCTGATAGCGTTTCTCCATTGTTGCAATGTCCTGGTGAAATCGCTCGCCGTGCTCATCGCTCACTGCTCCGCAGTTCAGTGGAAAAAATCTAGATGAGAGTGCAAAAAAATGTATCTTTAGTGACATGTTGCAACCAAGGCTCTTGTATGCCTTGAGGAGGTTTTCCACCAACTCCCTGTAGTTGTCTGCCTTGTTGTTTCCAAGAAAATTTGTTGCCACTAACTGCAAGGCTTTCCATGCCGTCTTTTCCTTGCCACGCAGTGCACGGTGAAATGCATCATTTCGAAGAAGTTCACGAATCTGAGGACCAACAAAGACACCTTCCTTTATCTTAGCTTCACTTAACCTTGGATATTTTCCACGGAGGTACTTGAAAGCTGCTTGTGTTTTGTCCATGGTCTTGACAAAATTCTTCATCAGACCCAGCTTGATATGCAAGGGTGGTAACAAAATCTTCCTTGATTCAACAAGCGGTGGATGCTGAACACTTTTCATCCCAGGCTCCAATGACTGTCGGAGTGGCCAGTCTCTCTTGATGTAGTGGAAATCTCTCGCACGACTATCTAATTCGCAGAGAAAACAGCAGTACTTTGTGTATCAGTCTGCAGACCAAGCAAGAGAGCAAGAACCTTTAAATCGCCACAAAGCTGCCACTGATTTTGATCATAGTTTATGCATCTCAAAAGTTGTTTCATGTTTTCATAGGTTTCCTTCATATGGACTGCATGACCAACTGGAATTGATGGCAAAACACTGCCATTGTGCAGCAAAACAGCTTTAAGACTCGTCTTCGATGAATCAATGAACAGTCTCCACTCATCTGGATCATGAACGATGTTGAGGGCTGCCATGAAACCATCGATGTTGTTGCAGGCTACAAGATCACCTTCCATGAAGAAGAATGGGACAAGATCCTTTTGACGGTCACGGAACATGGAAACCCTAACATCACCTGCCAGGAGATTCCATTGCTGTAGCCTGGAGCCCAACAGCTGTGCCTTACTATTGGGTGGTTCCAAATCCCTGACAAGGTCATTTAGTTCACCTTGTGTTATGAGGTGTGGTTCAGAGAAGGAGGATGAGAGAAAATATGGGTCATGTGACATTGATGGTTCAGGACTAGAAGTTTCATCCTCTTCCTCTTCCTCGTCTGACTCAAGTGAGAATGGTTCTCGTGCGTCAGGAACCGGCAGTCCTTCTCCGTGGGGTACTGGGCGTATAGCTGACGGAATGTTTGGATAATGCACAGTCCACTTTTTCTTCTTTGACACACCTTTCCCAACTCGAGGCACCATGCAGAAGTAACAATTGCTGATACGATCTGTTGGCTACATGTATCTCCAAATCATTGGCACTGCAAAAGGCATAGATTTTCTTTTCCTGTTCAACCACTGGCGAAGATTTGTTGCACAAGTGTTGCAGCATATGTATGGGGCCCACATCTTGTCCTGATCTCCAATTTTGCAGCACAAATAAAGGTGATAGGCTTTCTTAACCATTGTGGTTATACTGCGCTTTTGTGAAGCAAAAGTCACATCACCACAAACATAGCAGAAGTTATCTGCATTGTTCACACAAGTATGAGGCATATCTACTCACTTTGGCTAAACAGAAATGTGCCCCTTTGCAAAATCAAACACTGACAAATAGGAGAGCACGACACTGTATGATTTGTAGAGCTGATATAGGGCAATTTCTTCAGCAGAGTGATGTAAGCTTAGTTATGATTGCATCATCCATGACTTATAGGAACAACATCATGCAATTCATATCATGTATGATGCAATACCAGCTTCAGATTGCATCATTCATTGTTTTGCCTAAAAAGCAAGTAATGTCCAAACCCAGTCATAGATTTATTCATAAGTCAAAGTTGTATTTTAGTCATTACTGGTTTAAATTGAGATCCCTTCCCTTTATAACTCACTTATTGTCCGCCATTCCCAAGTCAAGGGTCGTATATACTGACCCAGTACCATATCTTTAAAACTAGAGATAATCAACAATTTTTAGCATCATTATCGTTCTCAGTGACCCAGAATTAGTAAAGTTTGACAACATTTATTGCGGCAGCATTTTGGCTGTAGACCAGTGTAATTGGTAACGTTAGTGAGTTTCCCGCATAATGGATGAATTTGAAATTATAAATGAGTAGCATTTTCTGTAACAAATCTGTATCATCAAGTTCCAACAGTTTGTCCAATCCTGCTGTAAATAACTGTCAAAATAATGTTGTCATTCGCATGTCACGTCCCCATCGGAGCCTCTCACAATGTTCTGCCAGAAACAGTTCAACAGCTATCAACCTGGCCTCCGAAAGAAACTTCCGGAGTCATTCAGCTGGTGAAATCTTCCGTGATACAAAATTTGAGAACTGCACAATAACTGTAAATCACATATACGAGTCTGCTGCCCCCAAGTGTCGAAGAATTCGTGTTATTGACAGTGATGGTAGTGAAACTAAGTGAGCGTTGTTTCGCAAGCTTCATTCATAAAACTAATATTCATGTGCGTGTCAGCTTTTCAAAAAGTAATTTGGTTTATGCTTTAACATGAGGTTCGTATTAAAGAGGTTGAAATGTTTAGCAATTTCGTGTGGTTTTTAGCTACATATAGTGATTTTATTAAATTATGTGAAAATTAATAGGTATATAACACACATATCATTATCACAGTAATCTTGTCTTGTCTCGTCTCGTTGTCAGCATAAAAAAATCCGGATCATGACTCGATGCTTCTCGTCTCGTAATGATCCTGATTTTCTAATGCTGACAACTCGACGTGATCTACCAATCAAGATCGCGTTACTGTGATAATAGTATACATGTATTTCACCAGCAACGCGGTTCTCTTGACGACTTCATCTCGCAGTTCCAGTTCCGCATAGATTATTTTTCACGCCGGTAACATTGAGGGTCCATTATAATTCTTCTATTAATATTGTCATAGTGGAGCCTAATTGCTCGACAGGCTGGCCTTGTTCAGGTTCATGACGCACACGCACTTCGAACCAATTGTTTTTTCTTTACTGGCACAAACGTCATGCAATCATAGAAAATATCTTCGGGGGGACTATTTAAGTCTCCGGCGATTGTGCGTTCCTGTTGTTTGACACCACCCTGAGGTTAGACAACACGTTCAGATAGAAACACACCGATTACGCCTGTGCTTTCTGATTGCAATGGTTCTCGTTTTCGCCCGAGAACTGTTACACGAACAAGTGCATCCTTGTTAAATAACAGTCGAGATCTTTGTCTTCTCGGTTGAGTCAATGTCGGTTTAGCATACTCAAATGAAATTGTAATCGGTCTAGATTCTGCGGTGAATATTACTTCATCGTTGTAGAAACAATCCCGGCCCATGAACGACCACAGTTTCTGATAGGCATGTGCAATATAATTATTTGTGAAGTCAAACAAAATTTCTTCCGCGGGTTCTTGATAAACATTTAACCGCAAAGAAACTTCAGACACTCATATCCGGTCAAATATCATTATACTAACAGCCTGTCCCCCGCGCGCCCGAGCTACAGTTTGCAGCGCCACAAACACATGTCTTGGTGCACTGATACCTTACCTTCATACGTGTCTGTGGAAAGCGTGTGAAATGATGACGGTGATGTGCCTCCGGAACTCATAAACGACAACAAATGTGTTTCTGTATCCACCGAAGGGATTATCACAGGCATCCACAATGCTAATTGTATAATGTGGGTGTGTATCTGGCTCCGAAAAAACCTCGCTAACATCTCTGCAAAACCAAATATGTGACTGAGAAGAAATCCCACGAAAACGACAATGCACCTCTGTGAAGTTGCCCTCATCGCTGTTGAAATCCAAGGTTGTAATTCGCGTTGGTGCCGACAACTACGACTTCTACATCTGTATCATTGGCAGCATTTGTAGCTAGTTTAGGTCGCCAACGTATATACTGGATATGATCTGCGTTATCATATCCATCCTTATGAAACATCATAGATGGGCCAGTGGATTTTGCATGATCGTCACTAGATCTGGCGAGTCCGAGAATCGTTGTGGCAATGTCAACGTTGCTCAAACATTCTTCAATTTCCTTTCCATCGATGAAATAATGTGCGCTGCTAAACAAAGCCATGATACCGTTGTTAGAAAATCCAACCTTGGCACCGGCGGCATATTCAGTACCGTCGTGTTGTAAAAGTTTTGCATCAATTTCCAAAAAGGCTTCACACGAAAGAAAATACTGAGGCGTATCATGCGCTTGCAAATCTATTCGGCCGTTTTGATTGGGATCTTTTACCGGGTACGAATAATACTGAAAATCTTTTTTACTTCAATCTACCGTTAAAGACACGTCCATGTCAAACACGGGATCGGATACTTCTTTGAATTTTGACATCGTTTTCATAATTAATACATTATCGGGTTTGTCTAATACCTTTTGCGACGGCGTTGCCGTTCGCGTCCCGTCCACAACCGTAATCCGCTTGCCATTGTCGCATTTGCAATCGCTGAATCAGTTAGACGTTCTTGAGCGGCCTCATTTATGATTTTGCTAAACGCAGCTGGCATTGTTTCTGTCGATGATTGGTTTTGGTTCTACCCGCGGTGCTCGACACACTATCGACATAGTAGATCTCGAATCGATTGAACCGCCTTCAATCCCAGATTTTTTTACCGACCTGCAGAAATGTTTTTGATGCTATCAACAACTCGCATTGCAACTTGTTTAGCGATCGGTACACGTTTGAATCCTGCTGGTTTGGAACCTTTGCGTGAACGACCACCGAGACCTTTTTCCATGTTTGGGTGGTTCCGGGAGATCCTCCGCTGGGGAACAAATATGCTTCTTCGGGTAGTTTTTCCCAGGGTGGTGGGTAATTTTCGCGACAAGTCTGCCAGTTTTGCTCGACCTCTTCTTTGCCATACTTTCTATGTCTTTCAACAAGGTTTCAAAATTCCGGCCACTCAGGCTTATCCATGTTTAATTTATTACTGTCTACCCACTCCTTAAATACCCATTTCGTCCATTCTTTTTTTATGTTACTCGGGTGCGTGTCACTGGGTAATTCGCTTGCCAACATAACTTTTTTCAAGTCCTCGTATGTAGACTATTTCGCAGCACAATCTAAGGCATCTTTGAAGATCTGATGGCGTGCCCACTCATTAAAAGTTTTCACTTTTGTTGGCAAGTCTGACTTGAACTCGGCTGGTGGTTCATCTTTTAGAAAACTCGCAGTAGTCTCGTCATCACCTTCGACACCCTTTGTGATTTCCGCTACGGTGTCATCTAATTCGTCTTGGATTTGCTCTGGTAAGAGTTTCATGGCTGCCGCGGTTTGTTCAAAGTCCGCTGTGAGGTCTTCTTGTGCAGTTTGTCTCGACCGTAACATATCTTTGAAACATTTGCGTGCATCCATGAGCTAACGTAGCAATTCCAGTTGATCACGGGCGGCTTTGCGACGTGGGTCTGAAGCTTCCGCTATAGCATCGCTGGCGGATTTTGTCATTTTATATATTCGGTATAGTTGTTAAATTGGCACTCGCAAACATTTGCCGGCGCACCAGGTCCAATAAATGTTTGTGAGACCATGCGCGTCAATGCCGCGAATACCATCAACATGTTGCAGTTATCTTGGATTACTTTAGGCACCTGTGCATTTCATTGTATCAAATAGATTTTTCGTGATGCCACGTTAATTGTCAACACAATTGTTGTATACAATCATATCTTCATATTGTGTCCGATGCCACATGAAATCTCGTACAGCGAATTCAACTCGAGTTCAAACACGTAATGGTCGAGCCGCGAACTTGTGTTCGATTTAACGCAAACAAGTTCACGTTTGTCAACGGACGGCAAAGCCGTCTCACCTCTGGTTCTATTGGCAGAGGCAAACGCGTCTCACGCGCAGGGTTTCAAAAATAGTAGTCGCTGTCGCGTTAGCGAAACTAACCGGGACACCATGGAGTAAATATCCTGATGGAAAGGATATTCCCAGATACAATTACTGTAGGCCTGGAACACGGCTGGATATACGACTTGATTCCGATAACCGACCAGCGTCCGGGGAAGCACCCATAAACCGCGTCGATGATGCATGTTACCTAGAAGATCTTGCTTATAAAGCATCAATGATTTGAATGCAATTAATCCTACACTCGGAGAAAGAATCGTTAGATCAATCATCAAAGGGTTATGAAGGCCAAGATTATTTCGGGTGGTGGGCAAGATCCACTCGGTTACACCTCCCGTGGGCAAAGTCCACTCGGTTCCGCTCATTAAAGGCAAAATATATTGATATAATAAACAAACATGGCTTCCGAGCGGACTTTAGCCAGAATATACAACAGTCCTCGCGGTTAATAGAAAGGTGAATCTGCTGTTGAAAGGTTAGCGAGCGCGACAGCGATTACTCACGGGACCGCTCGAGAATGGTTAGCCAAACAAGCGTTGTGACATATTTACCTACCCGTGCCAAAAATAATTTGACGTGGTTGGTTTGATGTCGAAACACCTAACGAAGTTCATTAGGCTGATCTTTTATTTCTTCAACATGATCATGTCAAGGGACACACATACAATACGCGTTAACCATTGTGGATGTTGCCAGCAGATACAAGGAAGCGGAGCCGCTGACGTCCAAAGATTCAGCTGGTGTCGCAGATGCACTCAAACGTATTTACACACGCGGGCCGTTAACATGCCCATGGTTATTAGAAGTGGATCCAGGTAAAGAATTTCTCGGATCCGTTGCTGCGTTGTTGACAAAGCACCATATGCGGGTCCGTGTTGGACATGTCAATATACATCGCGACCAGGCCATTTTAGAGCAATTACACCGTACACTTGCAGAACGATTATTCGGATATCAATACGCGCAGGAATTGTTGATGAGGTCTCGGATGCAGGGGGGGGGGGGCGAGCCACCCGAGTGCTCGGATTGTCGAACGACTCACGAGTGGGTAACACGACTTCGATCAGTCATCGCGGCGCTGAATAATGAAATCACACCCGCGATTGGATTAAAATCCGCAAATGCGATTCGCCGAAAAACTATCAATGTTGTGAAATCTGTTTCACGTCCATTACAGTTTGTTTCACTCAGAAACAATTTTGTTCGATATCTGTATGCACCTGAGGAGTTAGAAGGTGGGCAACGTCGTGCTACCGATCCGCTATGGTTCGTCGATGTATTTACTATCTCGACTCGGATTGGCTTTCCAGGGTAACCAACACGTTATTATTTGGCGCCTGTGGGTGAGCAATAGGAAAAGCCTCCCGGTAGAGCATTTGTGCGAAAGGAATTACAAATCGTCCCACGAATCAGGTACTACCACCAAGATCTATTTTACACTAGTGTATCAGTTATAATTGAATAATACCCGTACGCGTAAGTGGTAATTCCGTTGGGGAGTATCTATCGTTTGGTGTCCAGCGGTGACAAACTCACCTTGGTGCATTGGTGTACGCCCATGTGATGTTGTTTACTCCTGATCATGTCGGCGGTATGAGTGAATTCACATCGCTCGAGAAGACATTCCACGTACATCTTGTGTGTGAGATCTTTTTCACAATAACGTCAGCAACTCCTTTCGACCCTCTTGATATTTTGTGGTCCGATCACAATCGAGTACATTTTAGGGCGCAGTCCCACGTATTCGATGATACGTTTACCGGCGCACTCGTCTTTGAATTTTCCTACGACCTTTTTGTTGGTGTCGCTAAACAAAGGGTGATCATTGGGATAATCACTGTTGTCGAATTCGTTCGCGAGTGTGTCTGATGCGATATCCGCGTACACATCGTCGGTGGTTATATGCATCAGCAGCGAGTCGGTGTCAGTTTGAAGCATCTTGACACGATTGTGGTAAAATGGTGTTATTTTATCATAGTAAAACTCATACATAAGCAGCTTCAACAAGTCCAACACGGACGCGCCAACGTAGATAGGCTTTGTCAGCTTCAGTTTTGATTTTTTATTATGTACGGTAATAAGTCCACTATTAAAGATCTTTCGGGATTCGAATGCCGGGTCCGCGATGAGCATTCGAAGCTTGTCCGGTTCGTTATCACGGACAAGGTCGACGCGGATTCGCTTACGCAGATTCTTCAGCGTTTTCCCAAACACGGTATTGTTCATTAGTTTCAAGAATTCTTTCAAAATCATTTTTAGCCTCTGTACGCAGATTCGTATTCATCTAGATATAAGGAGCCATTCAAACGCGCCGGCGAAATCTGAGCACCAGAGGAATTTTTCTTACAAGCATGCAAAATAGCAGATGCAACTGCAGGCTTCGTACGTGAGCTACATAGTTGGTATTCCGCCAAAGACTTGGAACAAGTTTGGTGCATTCGGTAAACTTCCGCGGTCGATAAACAGATGCATATCAATATCGGCGGGCAATTCCAACGCTACTTTTGTCATTAACAGCAATTCATCCCAGGTCATTACCGGTGACGTAAAGTATTACGCGGAGTCAAGGTTGTATATTCTCATGGCGGTATCACGAAATGCTTCAAAGACATCCGCGAGCAGCAACACATCGGTGCGCAGGTACAAATCGTGGTAGCCACCGACGTTTTTACATTCGAATACGGACCAAACTGCGTGTGCGTGTGCGTAATCCTTGGCGGAAATACCTTCGCGATACAACGATGAATGAAATGTCTCGACCGGTGGCAACTGAGTTTCGGCAAACTTTTCCAAGTCGGTCATGTACTGGTACGGGTACACTCCTTTTCGCATTATCAACTTTAACTTGTCAGCAGTGAGTGGACATTGCGCAATTGCACCATATCGACTGGTGATTTTGAAGCTTTCCACCGCAAGGTAACCAATTAGTTTCTCCAATGATGGAGGCATAAACTGATGCAAATCATCGAACTGCAACTGAACAACCGAAAACGTGATGTATTTTTCCATGTTGTTGGGGATTCCACTTATTGGCTCATTCGATACTGTTGCGATTGTCTGCCTCATTAGGTGGCCATCATATCCACGCAGGTTATCAAACACCACAAGAATTTTTATTTTCCTTGGAACAAATCTGCAATTGTTGATAGCATGCGTTGTGTGCGGCTCCTCTGTACACGCCAGTGATACGACAGTGATGGCAAAATGTCGAATCGGTGGAGCTGAAAGCTCCTTGGCAGATCTAGCAATGAGTGGCCGCGATAAACTTACAAATATCATCACAGGTCATAATCATGTCAGCGGGCGAATCGAGCTATTCGCGGATCCATTTCCTGGTTACCTCGAGCAATTTAAGTAACACATCAACTGAGTTCTGGCCAGGAAACAATATTGGTGGCTCCATTGCTCCATCACATCTGAAAACAATGTAACCAAACCATAATGGGATTTTTTCCGCAACTTGTGTTGTACTTATGTGAACCTCAAGATCGTTCACTGGAACATTCAAACATTCAAAGTCCGCATAAATCACGTACGGTACTTTCATTTTTCGCTGCACCACGGTAAATTTCAAGATTTTTTTGCCGGGTTCTGGCGTAATTGTACACTGATCTTTTTTTTTACTGATTCCGCCACAATAAAAGTAATGCTCATCAAGCCCCTGTTGGGTGCTATATAAATGCAGGCAACGTCTGCATGGAAACATTTTACCCGTGTGTTTGCTGTGTCGGTTAAGCAATCGGGGAAAATTCTTTATCCAAACGTAATGAGATAATGACTCTGAACCTTCCATGCCTTGTATCAACAGCAGATCAATCTCGGTCCGCTCACGTGAATCTTTGTTTTGTATATGTGGGGATAGTTGACACGGATAAAAGACTTTGTCCCAAGCAAACATGTTAACGGCAATACCCGTGTTAAGTTCTTCAAACTTATTCAGTGTAGCGTTGGTAACCTGCACCGGAAATTCAATGTTATCAAAATTGAGTTCACTCTAGTATTGTTGCTATTTTCGCGGCTGTTCTATACTGTCCCGCGCGGGATGTAAGGCTGACGTGATCGCCCATTCATAACATTGATTGTCTTTGTTTTTTACATTTATTACTGACCGCGGTGGAACAGTCTGGCGTTATAATTCGATCCGCGGAATGGTACGTACGAGGAAATATGCAGCTGAACTTCCGTACATCTGTCAAGAGTCCATCCTGAACCGGTGGTGATGAATTTTTCCAACATGTGAAGAATCTTTTCATTAACTTATTCGATTACTTCATTGATAGCCTCTGTGTCTTTGCGGTTCGTGATTATAAGTGGATCACCAGGAAACCACCGGTCTATGGCTTTAAATCCATCCCTGTCTGATGACTTGCGATTAAGCGGCATAGTCAAATGCGCATGGACAACAATATCCGCTTTAACTCCGGAGGTACCAGAGCGTTGTAACGTCGATATGATTTCCGGGCGCATATTCGATAAAAGTTTTATCTTGTCTTTGCTTGCCACGTACGTGTTTGGAATAATCGCACGGTAAACAACATGATTGTTCTTACCTTTGTAAAACTTAAACTCGGGGACATCTTGTTACTGAACATCTGCAGCAGCCTCAGCGTCGATAACAGCCGCGGTACGATGGCAGTCTTTTTCACGAACATACCTGACTGCCTCAGCGGCGATAGCGGCTGCGACACGTGAACGGTTTTGTTCATCTGCAACTATATTTGCAATTTCCGCACGCTTGACTCGTGGAGGAATTTCGATATTGAATTGTGCTGTATTTTCGCGAAGCTGTTTCACAGTCTGGCGTGGTTCAGCTACGATACCTAATAACACGAGTATGTTAGCTTTTCTTGCACCTCTCGGTATTGGTATGTTACGCTCGCGCGCGATTTGTCTTAGTTGTCTTACTCTCGCTGTTGCGGTAACTGGTGACTGTGGTTGCGGTTCAATTACGAGTCCTAATAGCGTAAATATGTCAGCTTCGGCATACAGTTATGTAAGGGAAAATTTTTGTCTAATGGTGAATTCCGTCGATAATTTTTTATTTTTTTTTTACTTTACCGGGGTTGGAAACGGCAATTGCCACAATCGTGGTTATTATTTCATTTACTTCTGTATCCTTTTCATCAACGTCATTGAAGATGTTAACGTTGGGTATTGCCGCAATAGATTCCACTGCATTTGCGCTTTCGGATCTTTGACGGCGTGCACGCTAATACTCGCGAACTGATCCTCATGGTCGGCAAAGCTAATTATGAAACTTTACACCAATACCACATTTGATACATGGTCGAGCACCCGACCTTTACGCAAGGCGAGCAAATGTGATTTACAGTATTCGTAATGGCATGTTCTGCCGCAGAGTTCATATTTTCCAAGGCATACACATTTGCATTGATTGCGTCCTAATGCCATTGAACTTCTTATATATTTACAAATTGTATTCTCTAATAGATTTAATCATCGGTGTTTTCGATTGATGGCATCCATATATTCTGGTGTGTGCTATCTTCCTTATCATCGCCGGTAAATGGTTGCAGAGATACTCGCAACGGATAGTATTTGATTGTACGACAATTCGCTGTAAACGACTTTTCATCAGTCATTGTAATTTCCAAATTCTTGGCCTCGATGTGTAAAAGCAATCGTGCATCACGCGACATCGACTGGGGATCACCGGAAAATAAATGACTGTGTTTGAATATAGTTTTCTTCAATTCGGTATTTGGTCGAATCACCGCATACTCATCAGTACCCCTAAATACTATACCAACTCATTAATGACCACCGCTTGTACAATGACATACCATAACATAAAATGTCATGGACTTTTCGTATACTGACCCCATAGTCGCTGGGTCTTTGCATGAAAATCTCGTGTGAACAAACTCATAATGAGAATGATGGCATCGAGACCGTCGCTTAGAAATTTCCTTTTCTGCTTGCTTTTCAGCTGGAGTTTTCTGTATCTCTCCAGAAATTCTTCTATCACCAGCCTCTTCAAGCATTTGCCACCACCATTTCCTTTTTTCTAAACATGCTTCCGCCCATTTTATATTTTTGATAAATCTATTGCGGTTTATAATTTATTGCAACTCATCATCATCAAGTGTATCTAAAAACCCATCATAACTCATTATTTTTGTGGACATTTTCCTATATTATGATACCAAAAGTTGTTCTCTAATTAATTTCTTCTTGGTAATCTTCAAGACTACTACAATAATCACTCGATGTTTCGTTGTCATCGTTGTCGTCGCCATCGTCGTTGTCATCATCATCATTATTATAGTATTCGCTCGTTTTGTTATCTATACTAGGCGGTGCAGCCAACGTTAGCAACTGTATTTTGTCTTGCACAATATCAAATAATATTTTCGCAGATTGCTTGTTATATTTTTCTCCAAGTAGGCATCACTGTTTTTCCAAGATAACTCCTAAGTTGATTAATTTATCAATATGCTCCGGATACGTGTTTGAAAAATCATATAACATCTTTTGAGCCTCTTTGATAAATCTGTATGATACATTTAAGCGAAACAACTACTTAATCTTTTCTGCGACGTTTCGCACACTCCACTGGTTTGGTAGATTAATTTCTAGACTAGGATATTTTGATAAATTCTTTTAGAACACTATATGCATCGATCTGTTAATTTTTCGGTGTACAATATTTTTATACAGTATACCGCGATCAATACTCGCGCAGTGCGTTAGTTGATAGTCGGTGTCGAACAATAATATCAGCCTCTCGCGGCTGCGGAGAAACAAATTTCTGCTGCAGCAGAAAACAATAGAAGCAAAATCGCTTACACAGTGGGTGGCGATCAAGAATTGTGTTTTTGACAGTAGTATTTTAGGTTCACAGAAAATGAATCTCCACCGAGTATAGCCTCAATCAATAATATAGGCTAACACACTGACAACTCCGAGCACAGATACGCAACCGCGCTAACGACCAAACAGGTATTGTTAAGTATACCCCAATACACATCACCGCGGACATTCCCGTAGCGACTTTGCGATATTGTTAGTATCAATTAAGCCGCTACGATTATATTTTTGCAAGCCAAGCGCGCATGTGATAGCGTGTAACGACTAAGCTAAAAATACTAAAGTCATGGGGCATAGAAGGGCTGACTTGTCCCAGTAACAAAATTCTAAAACATACAAAGTACATCTACTGCATTATACCCAGCCAGCAGCATAAAAGGACTTTAATGGCGTAGCTTCAAACCTTACAAGAGAACGTTTTTCCTCGTCATTTTCTAGGTACTGCGAATCCCGTCATAGTCGGTGTATCTTTCGATATGTGTATTTAATAGCTTCGTAATTGTAACTGTAAATGATATTCTCAGCACTCTTGCCGAGATTAGTCTTGAAGATACAAGTACGAAAGTGACCAAATTTCATTTGCAATCAAAGCATTTAACTTTAGACAGAGCGAATTGAAGGATTACACCATATAACTTAACCAGATCTATTAAACTCTGCATTACCAAAATAAATGCAAGTTATTATTTTTTGGTTTTTGTTTGTGTTGTTATTATCGTCTTGTCCTTTTACAAATGGAAAACAGCAATAATCACAATAAGGAAAGCAATATTGAAAAAGAATGTACAGGACAACTTTAAATGGTTTAAACTCCAGTTCTCAATGGAATCTTGTATTGATATGCCTATCAAATCTCTCTCTCTCTCTCTCTCACAGGAGACGAACAGCTTTTGAACTGAAAGCATTGGACGGGTCATATAAAATAAATACCCAGCTGACCATCCTAACAGAAGGGTGGGGAGGGGAATCCATGCTGTTCAAATACTGGTTGAATACGATTTAACATGTGGCGGCCACAAAAGGGTTTGTAAAATTGATATTTTTCCATAGCTAAGGGCTCAAGCAATTAAAAATTACTTAACAATTAATAGGTTGTTATGGATTTTTTTGCACTACTCTTTGTTGAATATTTATCCTCAAGTAAGTGTTACTACATAGAAAAGAATGGAGAAATGTACCCTGTCACTATTCGTAAACAAATAATCACTGAATGATTATTTAAAATGTCATCAAATTTGCACAGATTGAAATCTATATATTCCTCTTATTAAATACACAAAGAAAAGTGTATGCTGGTATGTGAATTTTTTCAGCATGACACAAATATGGAGATCAAAAATCAAGGGTCGTGAAATGTGAGCCTGCGCGGCCGATTTACGGCAGGTTGTAAATTGTAAGTAATTTTCCAAGGTCGCTTCTACTTTTTGTTGACTTTTTTAATAGGAATATTATTGTAATTAATAAATTTTTATAGGCATTTTTCTTTCACATTATTTAATAATAGACAAAAGTCGCAACGACTTCATAATGCGCTCAATCTCTCCGAGAGTTTAGGGCGATATGATACAATAGGTAACATGAAAAGTCATATTGATGACAACAGTTTGATGATCACTTCATTTTGAGCTGAGGAATTAGCGTTTATCTCACAAAATCGAATATCCTTAATTCAATTTTGATTCATTTTTAACAACTGCACATTTTACAGTATTCCAAAGTTGAATCTATAGGCCGAGTCCTTAAAAGTCTTCTTTTACAATTACAATAGAGGCTTCATAAAAGTTATTATTGATAATTTAATGACTACACAATCCCACAAACAAATAAACTTACTCCAGCGCAGCCCTTCTATCAAGAAACTTGAGATCTTACTATTATAAAAAAAGAGGCGCCGCACACCACTTGGTCCGTGTACTTAGATAGCTTCAAATGATATCTCAGACATTTCTCTTTTGCAAAGCAGTGAAATGCTGTAAATAGTGCAACAAAAAGATAATTTAAGGTTAGATTTATTATACCTGCAACTACGTGTGTAAACACTGGATGAAGCTAAATGTTAAAACACGACGAAATGCTTGGATGCATGCAATAAGGAGTGAAAATCAAAACTCCTCTGCCATGACCATTTCACGGAAGACGATTATGTCTCCGTCACAAATCGTGGTAATTTTGAAAACTAATTATTAATGGCTAAGAGCAGGAAAAGAAATTACGAACCAGCAGTCGTTGCTGTTTTTTTTAATTTATTTTTGTTCTGTTTTGTTTAGCTTTAATTATATGAAGACGAATGACGTGTTACGGCTCTGGGTCTTAAAAATATGTTAACAGAAAGAAAATGAAACCAAAACGTCAGTAAAATTAACAAGCAATTTATTTCTAGACAATTCAAGTGGAATTTCAGAAGACGCTTACAATAACGTGAATTAAAGTCGAAATAATCCTAACTGTCCTGGTAACAAGTCAAAAAATATAGAATGTTCCGAACGAATTCCAATTGAATGTCCTGAATACCACAAGTCTTGAAAGTCCTGATGTACCACAATGATGTAATCCGGATTGTTTTGAATGAATTCACATAAATCCCAAAAAGTCCTAAAATATATGAGCAATTTAGTATTTCCAATGAACATTTTAAATAAATAATTCCTCTCTCTGAATTATATATCTGGTTTTCACAACTGTAACATCCGATTATTAAGATAGCTTTTTTACAAACCGATGTTTAGAATAAGACTTTTAGAACCCGAATAATCTCTTGTTTACTAGACCCATATATATATATATATATATATATATATATATATATATATATATATATATATATATAGGTATACCTGACAGTTCTGACATCCGAATATGAGTAATATTTGCGGAAAATTACTTTTGTACCTGACTTTTGTCACAACAAGACATGGAAATGACAGTCCAGCTGCTAACAAAACCGGCCTTGAACTCGAATACTATGTAAACATGTTGTTTACAAAATGACCATATCTGACTAAAGTACAACTTGCAATCATTGACACATATTATAAATTCAATCTACGTAACAGTTGATACTGTACATTGAAATCAGAAAACTCTGTCCATGGTTTTCCAAGAAGCAATCGATCTATTTGACCCGCTCCACACTAATGGCTTTACTCATCATCAGCCCGATAATTATGAATGAAGATTAGCGAATTCTTACCACCTTCATACTTTATACGAGAGAGAGAGAGAGAGAGAGAGAGAGAGAGAGAGAGAGAGAGAGAGAGAGAGAGAGATTCACCCACGCATGTATTTAGGTGGATTTTATCAGAATAAAGGTAACTCACCCATGCACGTAATATTATGATAATTTTGGTATTCATGCATACACTTACATATGACACGGTTTAGTGGCGGGCATACTGTCACTTGGGATCTAGACGTTTGTTTGACATCTCTTTTTGGGAGCCATGCCCAGTCAGAGAACACTAAAAGAAAGACGACAGTCCACGTAGTATTAACTGGAAGAAAATCATCAGAACAAATCTAGGCAAGACTTGATATATATGAGAAGAGAGAAAACAAGTGAAGACAAGTTTTCATCATATAATAAATATTGATTCAAAGGACTTGTCACTGAACTTGTGTATTCAGACTGCAGGATTGACATAGGACAAATGAAACACTCGATATTGAAACAATGGAACAAATTGCAGTTGAAGAAACTAAAGCAAAACATGAAC
Source organism: Margaritifera margaritifera (assembly GCA_029931535.1). NCBI lineage: Eukaryota > Metazoa > Mollusca > Bivalvia > Unionida > Margaritiferidae > Margaritifera > Margaritifera margaritifera. Next base: position 2,654,034 of record JAQPZY010001471.1, read on the forward strand.
CATGAATAATCAGCACTACAGACTGCTTAAATCTGATCAGTGTTGCAGCTGCTTTGATTTGAGCGGAACCAATAATTAAATGTTGTCTGCTCGTCAATAGGTAAACAAATATCGCATATCATACTGGTTAAACTTTATAATTTATTGTTACAGTGATATAAACGCCCTAGGTGCAAAACGTATATACAACGAGGTGGGCATTTTGCAAATACAATTGAGTTAAAGGTCAAAGGTTAAATGTCAAATATCACACACATGCATATGCAAAATTGTATCGTATGTATCGAATCATTTCCAGCCAAATAAATTAAAATGAATACTTCGATACTCAATGAACCAATTTCAAAACAAATAAGACAAATTCCGACCCCCTTTAATACTTTTTGACTAAAAAGACTTAAGCAAAATGCATACACAGAATATATAGGCGTATAAAGGTGCATTTCCGATGTGAAATCATGGATGACATGTAACAAGCTGCAGATGAAAGATGATAAAAATGAAGCTATTCTGATTACAACACAAAGACTTTTTCATTCACATCCTTTACCTCAAACAATAAATATCCGCAACACCAACATTAAATTCACACAGTCAGTACGAAACCTAGGTGTTATTCTGGACAGTACTCATTGCACCAACATGTCATGAACATATGCAAGGCTGCATATCTTGAGCTGAGACGCATCAGCTCCATTCGCAATTATCTTTCAGTTGATGCCACTAAAACACTTGTGTGTTCCTTAGTACTTTCAAGACTGGACTATTGTAACTCAATTCTATCTCGTTCGTCTCAGAATCTACTCAGGAAACTTCAAAAAGTTCAAAACACAGCTGCTGGGATCATTCTTAGAGTGCCACGAACAGAGCACACCTCCCCCCTGCTCTGTACCCTACACTGGCTACCCATTCGACCCAGAATCAAACACAAAATTTGTTCTCTGTGCTACGTTTCATTGACTGGCTCCAGTCCAACATACATATCTCACCTCACCATGTGTACACACCAGCAAGATACTTAAGCTCCTCTTCCGACACTCGTATTCTCATTATTCCCACTATCAAAATGAAGTCATAAGGACAACGTTCTTTTGCATACCAGGGCCCACCAACGTGGAACGAATTGCCCACTGAACTTAGACACAAAGACACAGTGATCTCATTTAAACTCACCTATTTCAACTGCAAGAATAGACCTACAGACTTAATAACGTTTCCTTACCTTAACTATTTTCAGCATGTTTTTGTTTTCTAATTTCATGGTGTTTGTTTTTCGTAATCATATCATTATATCTGTTTTTAGGTGTCATCTAATGTTGTAAAGCGCTTAGAGCTTCTAAAGATTAGGCGCTATACAAAGTCCTCATTATTATTATTATTATGATTATGATTATTATGATTATGATTATTATGATTATGATTATTATTATTATTATTATTATTATTATTATTATTATTATTATTATTATTATTATTATTATTATTATTATTATTATTATTATTATTATTATTATATACATAACCATAACGAAAATACGTAAGACAAATGTCAATGGGTAACGATTTTATGGCGGCAGCAATCAATATTGTATGATTTTGTTTTCAATGACATTGAGCCTTATTTTAAGGTCATTCCACAAATTAGACAACATGAATCAGCGAAAGTACAACTAGACTTAAAATTTAGACTTATTATGTAGGGATCCGCAGAAAAAAGATAAAAACTTGAGTACATACATTTTGTCTATAGAATGAGGCCTTTCAGTCTATGAAATATTCGGCATCTGACATACCAAATTTTTATAGGAAATACGCTAATGTACAAGATGATGTTAGAACATACAAAGGTATAAACCGTCGTACAAAGATTTACGTGAATGGCTTAAGAACAGAAAAAAAGCTTGCAACAATATAGAAAATAAAGATGAAAGCTGTTTATTTAGGTTATGTTACCAACTTTAAATATTCCAAAAGAGATCCTAAGAGAACATCAAAATACATACATGAATATATACAGTCATAGGTTTAAACAATGTCTGGTAAAATAGAGGACAATACAAGGCTTGAAAATGAATTCGAAATATCTTTAAATATGTATGTAAATTGGATAAAGGGAGGATTAGAGTAAAAGATTTTTTCAAGATTACAGCCGTCACAAAGAAACAGGAATGTATAAAGAAAATACTTCTGTAAAAAAGATGATTTATTTTATAACACCAGAAACAATATCAGACCTCTAAAGACTATATAACAATGTAGATAACTCATAAGATATACGGTCTGAAAAGAAGCCAGTTGAAAATAGCAAAAAGGATCAATATCAATTGGAGGTTCCGTATATTATTTTCTGTCATTTTCAAAATATCATTATATCACAATCACAAATTAGTAATCAGCAAATTGAAATATCATGGACAATCAAAACAGTCAAAAACATTACATCCATCAGGGTTTTGTGTTTACCTAAGATCAATCCACAATGGATACAAACCAATGGTTTACAAAGGTACAGACTGTATTGAAATATTTATACGATGCCTTGACTAAACTCGCAAAACTAGTAGTAGATGAATAATTAAGACCAAAAGCATGCAAAACCAGTGGTGATCAAAGATGAAGACGAAAAGGTTTAATAAAACAAGTATTTTATATATGCGAGAGGGAAATAAATAAGACATAGTTAATGATCACAGTGACTGGGTAGATACATATAGACGTATTGCACATAACATATGCAATTTGACATGTACATACCTCAAATGCATAGCACTGTTCGCTCATAACTTGTCAGAATATGATCTATGCATCAAATCATTTGTAACCAAATGATGCAAGATACTTATCCATCATAGATTGATTTGCCGTATCTATGCGTAATCATACGAACAACGAATAATATATATTGTTCATATGATTCAGTAAGGATTTCACAGCTGATAGGTTTATGAAAGATGGAAAAGAAGTCAGATTTAAAACGGCAGTAAGGTTTATATATACACCTTCAGATTCAGAACACCAGTGAGGCATTTGAGTGACGAAAAGTTCACAGAAACAGAGAAGCAGTTTGCAAATATGAAATAAAAATATAAATGAAAGATATTTCTCCAATCAATATATGGACCGCTTTGAAACGAGTAACGATACAACCAATAGAAGCTTTTTACTCGTCACATAACTATTCAAAATCTCATAGACTATCTTGCAATCTTTTAAATTGTGTCTGTTTTACAGCTTTCTTAGATGCAGTTTGAATGAACGTCACATGTTTGAATGTTTTCTCCTGTTATTTCTTCAATGACGTTATTCATTCCCTTACTTGGACATTGTATAGTGGCCTTATTATAGTTTTCATATGCACCATTTTGTTATTTACTGGTGATGTTTTTCGATGTATTTTCTTTTTTCTCTCTGATCTTTTTATCAGCACAAAATCATATATCATGCTTGTTCTAATGCACCATTTCTTTAATATTTGTCACATTCTATAAACTCGTTATCTGTCGATACTCAAAGTATTCATGCTCCTGCTCTTTATACTTATTTCTTATGTCGTCTCCGATGGCGAGCTGTGCCTTTCACATATCATTTATTTAATGGCATGATATATTCAGCCTGTTCTCAAATGTTAATCGATTCATATTCTTTCCAGTTACAGAGTACATACATTTATCATCTTTGGATCCTCAAAATCTTTTCAACTTTGTATATCTCATGTTGTTTGTCACAATACAGAACTAACTCTTGGTCTAGTATCCCCTCTAGATCCTCCCCTTCAAGTCTTCCGGCTTGTAAATGACCGGATTGCCTAAACTTACTTGCCTGATTTTAAATATCTCCTAACTGATTTTAGGAACGTAACCCTCTTCAGAATGTTTTGTGTTTTGAAATGCTGACTGTTTCGCCGAGGCTAAATATATGCGATCCAAATGTACCAGTTGAAAGTAACCGAAAAGGTTCATCCATACTTCTGACCTGTTTCTTTTTTCTTCACAGTTGTTTCAATCGGAGTCATGCCTTTGATCTGTAATGAGTGTTATTGTAACCATCAATTGCATTGGGTCAAACGTCAACACTATTTCTGGTTTGATTTTGAAGTAAATACTTCCACGTTGCAATCCTTAGTGTTCTGTTACACCTTTCCCCTACAGATGCTTTTTTGCCTGAGAAAGATAGGAGGTTGTAATATTTTCCTTTGCAAGAAAATCCTTAACTTTCTTGTTGTAAAACTATGTTCCTTCATCAAACTGCTCCTTTTTAGGCTTTCTTCAAAGAGTTCTCTACAAGTATCGTACACGTCATATCTCTTTTCTTTCGCATGACTAACCTAAACCCTACTTTATAGAATTTTTTCTCGCTTGTTTGTTGAATGTTTAGGTAGATTATTCAATTAACCGTTCTTTAAATACAGTGTATTTTCTTTTCTTTTTATCTTCTTTTGTTTATTAGCACATTTGACTGATATTTGTGCAGGCAACATGACTTTCGAGATCATAGTAAAGATAGCTTGAATACTGATCTTTAGCAAAACAGTATAAAAACATGTCGGAAGTGTGAAACTTATTGAGTAATTATGATGATCAAACATTGTGTGATGATGAGTTTATTTATAGAACTCTTTTTGGAAGCTAATCGAAAGGAACATCAGTACCAATTTGTATTCAATCAAAAACAGTATTAATCGCTTCTAAATCAAATAAGGGCAATACCTCGATCGCGTATTTTGAAAAAGCTTGAAACTCGAACAGGAACAAAGTCTTTAAAATTTAAAATATTATATTCAAATTTATATCAATTTTTAAGGTCCTTCAAACATTTTTAAACGAAAACTATATTACTGGCGAACGGAAATGACGTGACGTGATGTGACGGGACGGGTCGGACATGCATATGTAACACTATATGCCCCTCCACATAATGTAGCTTGAGCAAATTAAATATAAACAAGTGTGTGTGTGTGTGTGTGTGTGTGTGTGTGTGTGTGTGTGTGTGTGTGTGTGTGTGTGAACGTTTATATGTGCTGATCCTAAATGACACTGAGTACTAACTCTAAGTTTACAGCAGTCTAGGTTCAGCATTATCCAATGTTTTGAACTTTAATTCGGCGAGATTCATTTCTCTCAGATTCATAAAAAAACAACTATCAGTGAAATTATAAGTTTAATAAGCCTTTCAAAGACTGGGTGCCAGTTTATATATCATTCAGCGGTGATAGATACAAATATACTTTCTTTGGAACCCTTCAGTCTAGATGTTTTCCCTTAACTTGTTTTTTTTTTTTTTTTTTTTCTTCCTTTGACATCAAAATAAAGCTACGTTGAGTTGACGGATATCTGGAGAAGGACACCAAAGTGCACTTGCTACTATAAGCCAAAATAATAATAATAATAATAATAATAATAATAATAATTAAAAACATAATATTACTAAATTTGTACATACGACCACTTTTATTAATTTGCGTGTATCAGAGATGACGCCTTTGATGTACATTTTATCTCTAGCCATTTTCAATTTAAAAGTTTACTTCACTTAACTTTCTGAAACGGTCCACATTATTTCCTTTCTTGGTTCCAGTAAAGGGAAGATGCATTTAATTTCTTGATGTCTGCAAGAGGAGTTAAGTATTTGAATTTGGAATACATTTAAGTGTATTTGGTGCACAATTTGAATCAACGAAGTTCCATTCAGTTACCAGTAATAAAGATTTTACACGCAACCCACGTGAGGAGTAACGGATGCCAAGTCAAATCGCGTTGCAAAACATTATTGATATATATTAGGTTGATGATTAGTCATTTAAGCTAATAGCATTATAAAACCTCCATAAAACACTCATTTTAACTACTCCATCCTACGTGGTAATTGTAATTATTGCCCTATAAACAGGTACGTCAACAGTCTCTTCCAGGAATTATTTTCAGGGAAATAAGTTGGAATATATACACCATTTAATTTTAAGCAAAATAGGCATTGATCCTATATCAAATAAGAGTCTAATACAGAATGATATTAATTCCGAAAAAAGTCAAGTTTATTTCCTTGTATATCCATTCTTTTCTCTCAAAAACAGGAATTCGTTATGAGATAAATATTTCTGCTCCAATGGTTCCAGAACAGTGTCATTAACCAAATCATTGTTAAGCCTGTCTCATCTGTCAAAGTTTATAATCAGATTTATTTCTGATCTCTAAATTAAAACAAGCTAAATTTCTTGTACAACATTTTTGTTTGTTTGTTGGCAATGTTTATTTGCCTCCTTAATACCGATGTATATCTCAATGGATCGATATACTTAATAATGGTTTGATAAAATGAAATATACGCTTTTAAGACGTGATGGACACTCAGTGGTATCATCAGCATCCTGATACTGTTCCCTAAAATAAACTAAAAGAACGGTACATTTAAGTTTTCACAGTATGAAACAAACAGGGAGTAATAAAATAGAGTGAAACAATGAATAAATGAAAAAAGAAAGAAAGATATAAAACTTGCTATTGGGAGTATATCCGGAGTAGAAATGTTAGGAAAAGTGTGAACATTTGTAGGTAAAAATCCATCACTAATTGATGTACTTATATTAATAGCTATTATGAAAGTCTACCTTACGTAAGTAGTACCTTTAAGTCAAATAAAACTTCAGCTGAAATAAGATTTCGAGGACTGCGGAAGAATACACTCGTCTCGTGCAGATGATTATTAACTATGTGCTCCACGTCTTTGGGTGAACTATTTCTTGAACTTAACTTCAAAGCGGCGAGATAGGTTCCTAAAAATAGATGCAAATAATAGCATTTGAAACGTATTGAATCCATTTAGGATATGGATTTAGTAAAGTGGCTCAATACTTGAAAAAAATGCAACTGTTGACGCATTTTCACGTAAACCCGACTCAAATAGAAGCTAACAGATGGAAACAAATGGGAATATAAAGTGTTTTAGAATGTTTTAAATTTTAATTTTGGCATGTTGCGGGGTTCTTTTAACAACACAGATAAAGGGCAGTATAGCTTTAAATTTCTTTAATGCCACTTCTCTGAATCTTCAACCCAGAATGCATTAGGCACTTGTTTTAACTGGGGATCAAATTAACAAGATATGAATCATTTGACTGACATGAGCTCCTAAGTTCCCAGAGTGAGTTTGGTGTTAACAAGAATACCTTTGACATTAAAATAAACATTCAACATTAAAATAAACATTCAACCCATGTAGCCCTGGCCTGGCTGCAACTAAACTGACACTTGGTCACACATTACCAACATCTATTCTAGAAACATGTATCATTATAATCCTTTCATAATAGCATCTTAACAAGGCAGAAAATGCAATCAGCAGCGTTGAATAATTTACACTATCCCGGAAACAGCAATAGAAAATATTCATTACAGACCGAGAGGTTGGTGGCGTTTGACTCTTTCAGAACCTATATTTTTTCGTGTGAAAACTTTAGTACGGATCGTGCCCTTTTACCAATGTGCTTGTATTTGTTTAATCCCGAATCTTATGGAACTCATTATTGCCCACCATACCTCGATAGTCTTGTCATTGATGTAATTGTATGGAACTCTGTATTGCCCTCCATACCTCGATAGTCTTGTCATTGATGTAATTATATGGAACTCTATATTGCCCTCCATACCTCGATAGTCTTGTCATTGATGTAATTATATGGAACTCTGTATTGCCCTCCATACCTCGATAGTCTTGTCATTGATGCAATTATTTTTCAATCCCGAACTATTATGTATCGATATTGTTCTTCTTTTCCTTTTAAATTTTTCACACTTTTTTATATCTTTACACGTATATTTTTATTTTTTGATGCCCGAAATCGATGTTAAAATATTTATCAAACAAAACCTCTTTCACTGTTTTATTCACTTCACTCTTGTTTAGTACATATTAATGTTGTACCTTCCACTTGCTTTCTTTGGATGCAACTATTATTTATTGTCTTTTACTATTTGTGTGTTTTAAGTCTTTTTTTAGTCTACTTTAACGTCAATTTGCATGGGAAGTATTCTGTCATACCGTATATTGCATTCGCTTTGGGTATTAGAGAAGAATTCTTGAGAGGTATTTTAATAATCACATCAGCTGGAAGGTCAGTCTTAACAGGAAGCAATCTCTTATGTTTCAAATCCAATATGCGCTGCCATAATCTCTTTAAACGCAAGAATACTTTTCATTCGACATAAATCAAACGATGTGTGAAACAACAGCTCTGTAATCTTATATGACTGGATGAGTTTACAGAAACCATGTGGGTAAAGGATTTTATGGATCAAATTAGCATGGGAATACATCTTTTGTATCTGGATTCTGGCATTTTGATTAAAGTGCATACAAAAATAAAATAGAACGAGAACAGTTGGAGTAGCAACTACGGAAATTACGATGCATTATGCAGATCTTTCAACAGAATGGCTTCTTTTCGCTTAATAAGAAAGCATACATTGTAACAGAACTTCCTTTTATAGTTGAATACCGATAAGTATGTTGTCCAACGGATCAACAGTACTGTATGATAATGACACCGGGAGTCCATGACCCACCATCAAGTTCCCTTTCTCGCGTGTATACGAGAGACTTTATATCCGGGCACTTTGAAGTGATCCCTCATTTGGTTTATGTAAATAACTTGGTCTTTAGCCTTCATGCAGGCATCAAGTTTAGAACTTATTTTGCAGTAATGACCTAGTATAATGTTGTAAATGTATTATTGAAGGTCTTTTCTTCAAAAATTTAAAACACTCATGGAAATTAATTAAGCATACTGGCTTGAATTTTCAATCGGAACATCGTTCGGCCATTTCCGTGAAGTCGAGAAATAACCTCAGATGTAGCTGTGGGAATAGACATAAATTTGATGGGTTTTGTGATTCGCCCCAGGCGGAGTGCACCACATATGTTGCGATAGAAAAAGCCCACAATGTTCTTATTGTAACTTTGTCTCCCTCCGCAGCCATATGCCATTGAAGAAAAGTAGCTCCGAATATAGTTCTCAGTAACATCAGAGGTTTCTTTCTCGACTTGACAGAAAAGGCCGAGGATGCTCCGATTCACAAAAATAGCTCTTAACGTCACGAAAAACCCGACTAAACTCTAGTTTGGCAACTTTTTTTTTTTTCACACTGAACTTTTGGATCAGACTACTGTTATGTATGATGTTTACATACTTAACTTTTGTTTATGATTATTAGTTGTATGGTTATTTTAAAATACATACTTAACTTTTGTGCATGCTTGTAAGTTATGACATGTGTAAGGTAGGCCAGTATTTTATAGGCATTTAGTAATTAGACTTTTGTGACATATGTGAGATTGGCCAATATTTTTCCATTAGAATTACTCATATTCTGATGTGACATTGGTCATTTAGGCATGTGTATTTATATACAGATTTTTTGAAAAACAAATTCATTCCTGTTCAAGAATTCCGGTTATAAAGATTAGTCTGTAAGGAATCTATCTTAGTAATTACAGTTGTGTTGTTGAAATCAGAATTATTTGTTTACAATATTTATTGGAAATACTAAAGTGCTCATTGAATTTTGGATTAATACATTATTTGGGGATTTATGTGAACTCATTCAAATACATTCTGGATTATATTGTTGTGGTATATCAGGACATTCAAGGCTACTGGAATTCATTCAGAACATTCTATTACTTTGGACTTGTGAGTAGGATATTTAGGATTATTTGGAATTTAACTAACAAATTGTAAGTGTCTTTTGAATTTTTACTTTAATGGTCTGGAAATGAATTGCTTGTTGATTTTACATGACTTTATTAGTTTCACTTTCTTTCTGTTCATATTTTATGACCTAGAGTCGTCACACGACAACGTTAAATATTGCTTTGATACTCCATAATTAGCATTAGATTTCTTTATTTCTCTTAAGCATTACACGCTTATCGACAAGGATATATAATTTATTACAAGACTGTATTGCTAACCTAACTAGGAATTAATACAGTCGAAATTACAAAACGGAAATGAAATACAAAATAACAGACAACTATTAATATACCGAATATCGGAGAGACTAGTGTTACAGATATCAATGAGATGAACTATATATACACTGAATATCGGAGAGACTAGTATTACAGATATCAATGAGATGAACTATTATTATACTGAATATCGGAGAGACTAGTATTACAGATATCAATGAGATGAACTATATATACACTGAATATCGGAGAGACTAGTATTACAGATATCAATGAGATGAACTATATATACACTGAATATCGGAGAGACTAGTATTACAGATATCAATGAGATGAACTATTATTATACTGAATATCGGAGAGACTAGTATTACAGATGTCAATGAGATGAACTATATATACACTGAATATCGGAGAGACTAGTATTATAGATATCAATGAGATGAACTATATATACACTGAATATCGGAGAGACTAGTATTACAGATATCAATGAGATGAACTATTATTATACTGAATATCGGAGAGACTAGTATTACAGATATCAATGAGATGAACTGTGTTGAGAGAGCCTGCTTCCTGATTTCAAATGCGATATAAACATATTTCCCTAATTTACAAATAGCTTTTTTCTTATAGTCGTATTGAAAAGTGATACATACATTTAATATAAACGGATATTCACAACAATATTTATCGATTAATGATTTGCACAGTATCACATACTAATTATAAACACGTAAATATAGTATTCACTATCGATTTCATTTTCACGTCTTATAAGGCACACTCAGTACGAGCACTGCCAAAGTTACGTCTCCATCATCAGGGAGTCAGCAGAGACCCGTATCTCCGTAAGTGTTGTTGTTTGTTTCACGTTTAGCATTATTGCATTATTTCCAAATAATTTACAAATTCAATTTTTTTTAAAATAGTAACTTTGACAACGTTACAACAATTTTATTCGTTATATATATATATATATATATATATATATATATATATATATATATATATATATACTTCAGAAACATGTGCTTGTGTACCTTCCTTGCTCTCTGTTTGTCTGTTTGAACAAATTAAGAAGCCTATTAAGTTTTGCTGAATCTGAAATATTCCAAATGTCTGTAAAAACCGTACATTACACAATCATTTTTTCAACAAAGAAACCCAATTGCTGTTAAGAGACATACAACGTATAATACAAATTTCTCTATATCATATTGCGGCTACTTCTTATTTCAAACAAACGTTTAACTATTTTCAGAAGCCTTTAAATGTTTACTGGCAAACAACCAAGCTCCCCATTATTGGTGACATTTGAAGTAGTAATACATATTTCATAATTTCACATGTATACCTTTAAGAGCGCCTGCATTGTGGAATTCCCAAACTTCGCAAACATATAATAAAATATCGTTTATGCATACATAAACAAGTCCACGCAATCTTTCTGTTTAATTGTTTTGGGGATTGTGTGTGTGTGTGTGTGTGTGTGTGTGTGTGTGTGTGTTTTCCAATCCGACATCAAAATATTACCCGTCTCTAATCCCCTATCTGCTGAACTTTGGAAAATTGCCCGTTGTTTGTAAAAACAAGTCCAAGGTAATTAAAAATGTTAACAGTTTCCACTAATTTATCCCCAGAATACGATTTACCAGAGTAAAGTTCATTAAAGGTATTTGTGCCAATGTCAAGCACATTTTAACGCATTATGTTGAGTGCACTACTTCTTATGTGATTCTTGCAGTTGTCTGCTTGAGAGAACCAATTAGATAAACGAATATCTGTCCTGCCCAGCCATATGTCACTCTATTGTTTCCGATAGGTACCTCTCTCTCTCTCTCTCTCTCTCTCTCTCTCTCTCTCTCTCTCTCTCTCTCTCTCTCTCTCTCTCTCTCTCTCTCTCTCTCTCTCTCTCTCTCGTACTTAACCAAGAGTACAATTCTCAAATTAATATGCTAATTGCGTCAAGCAGATATTTTCTAACCTTTGATGTTTAAATCAAATTTTAAAAATAATTTCGCTCAAGCTGTCCCACCTTAGACGAGTGAAATTCTTTTGGCGGTACAGTCCACCTGCTACCTGTACTCTTCTGGTCAATATTTTTAGTTTCTTCTATTCCATCGCTACAAGCAATTGACGAAAGAGACATACCTCGAGCTAATCTTTATAAGGATTCCTCGAATATATCATACTGGCTTTCACCACTTAGTCTGGAGATAAGTTTGATTCCAGTATTTACCGATGTAGTGACGTCAAATACTCACCTGATGCTCAGCGACATTGACTTTATATTTGTCCAACTGCTTTCTTTTTCTCGGGTGCTTAGCTGTGTCAGCATGGTTCCATATCATGCCGTCTTCAACATGTTACGTAGTGTGGGACTCAGACTCCCTATTCCCTTCTGAAGAAAGACTTTCAACTTTATTAGCAATAGCAACCAACCGTACACAGCTCAGTGAGGGAGATATTAGTATGCACAATGGTTGAGACAACTGGTGGAAATACGGCTTAAGTAGCCCGTTACACGAGTGAAATATATGCAGGTCATCTCTCTTTGATCAAATGTGTGCATGACTTCTACATTTGAAATGAATTATACGCATGTGTAATTTAACACCTTATGAATGTCAACTATTTGTAATGTTAAAATACACAGACAATTGTTTAGCTCTTAGGGAACAAATGATGTTACTCGAGATTTTTTATATCTTGTCGCATCTACCCGCGAATGAATTAAACATAATACAACAAAGATTTCTCCATGACAAAATAATACCATTCACTCGTTGAAAATATACATATTATGTACCGTTCTGCAATAAGAGTAACGCTAGGAAATATCCAGGTACGGTCAAATCTATTGCACCAAAAAGCGAAGATGATGATGGACTGTAAATGTTTTAAAGTAGGTAGAAATTATATATAGACTAACTGTCCTATCAAAATGACTTGAACTGGTAAAATATATTTCTATGTCGTCATAATGATTTGAAACATAGTTTATAATGGGGCGTAGCAATGGTTCATGAATAGAAACGTTATCGTTCTCCCCAAACAGCAAACCGTCCAGTTGAAGACAAACTTAAATCCCTCAGTGGTGTAAAATTTAGATTTCACACAGATTTCGCGATGGTTTTTGGTTACTAGTAGAATATCCATATTTGGATTGGGCGTTTACTGTATTTGCAATATTTGCCTTTATGCGGCCTAATCGATTCTATAAGGTTTTCAAAACATTTTCGCCTTCACGAGACAAAGAATGCAAGGAATACTTCTACTTAACATCGGTGTCGGCAATAAACTGCACCATGCGTCGAGAAATGTTATATGTTGGAAGAAACTCAGACGAAATGGCGGCCAATTTTCACCTTGATTCATTACTTTTGGAAGCGGAGCCAATATTATTCCTATTTTCGTACTTTCTGTACAGTAATATTAGTCGCAATAATAACTACCCATATGTCCATACATCCCAGCACTAAATATAATTGCAATATCAGATTTTAGCAAGTCTGATACAAACCCTAATAACTCATTTATATGAAAAGATTGGAACTTTATTTCCAGGCAACAATACTGTCTGGATAAAAGCTTCATCTTGTATGCCAGAAACGGTTTAAAAACAAAATGTAAAAACAGTTTGGTTGTATTATTAAAATGATCAAATTATTGTCTTTTAAAATCACTAAATATGACAAATATTCAAGTGTTTGTTTTTGTTTTTGTGTCAGTCGTTGTTAATCATATGAATTCGAAAATGCTTGACAGGCTGTTAAGTTATTTTATTTAATTTGCATTTTGTTTTACATAAACGTTTGAAAACTAACACAATGCGACTTTCTACGGCTTAGATGTAGGAGTAAGTCTGATGGCCGAGCTTATTTTGGGAGAAACCACCAACATTAGATAAGCGACCAAATATTCTTGCTGAAGTCGGAAACGGCGATCGAACTAGGGACCGCCAAGTTGCAACGCGAGTGTTTACCGCTATCACATCCATGCTCAATAGATAGTTAAGAATCAGATGTGAACGATATCTTCATGCAATTAAATAATTAGAAAGTAAAATGGCATGTTTACATTATGAAGTGCCAAATCACTATCTCATACCAACCCTTGCTAGCCACCGATTATACTTAACTGGTGACTTTCTCTGTACGACTCTATCACTCTCTTCATATAGAGTATGTTTTGATTATTATTTGCAGTATAACTATAATTCCCAGGTTTGGAATTAAGACAATAATAGAGATAATTTAGCATGGAAGAACATCATAAAGATGTATGTAGCTTCATAAAAATAATTAAAGACATAAATTAATACATAAATAAATAGAATTATTGATCAGTGAGGACAACACTCACTTGGACCATATACTTCACTTCTTATAACAAATGATATAAAAATCTAGTTTGCTTATAAAATAAGTTATTAATGAATAGAATTCATATAATTTGGAAGAGAGAAAAGCATGGAAATTTCCTTAAATAAATATTAATTTGTCCTTAAATAAGCTTTAAACGAAAATTTACTGACCAAAATATTGCAATACTTTATATCCAAAAGTAATAAACTACAAAAAAAAAAAAAAAAAAAAAAAAAAAATAATTAAAAAAAACAACTTGCAATCTAATTGAGATGTTACTAGTTTCAATGTTTCTGAGCCGACTGCCCACAAGCAGCTCACAACGCCTTATATACTTCCGACGAAACCCGCAAAACCGTCAACCCACAAAGCCCACAAAACCCACAAAGTTTGTAAGAATCTTCCAACAAGCATGAGCTACTATGGCAACATTACGTTTAGTAAATTTCAACAAAGATTCTATAGAGAAATTGCCAACACGATATTTTACACGTTATTACCTTAAACTTATATCTCAGATAAAATAAAATCACTTCTTTTTTGGCGGCAAATACCGTGTTTACCGATGTTGCTCACAGCGATAGTTCGGAGCCTGTGTTAAGGTGGCACTCTACAGTTTCGTATTTTGCAGAGGGTTAGATTTTTAAAGAAAAAGAATTTCACAGGCTTTCCTCACTGGTTATTCTGGCTATTTAAAAACGACATTGTATATCTTAGGAATTGTTAAAAGAACTTTAAATTCCCTTTATTTTGGTGTATGATTGATGGGTGTAATTTGGGTTACAGAGTATACAGCTTGGCCCTACTTAAGACGAATGCAATCTTTACAAACTATCTCATTTAGCATAGTATGATACACTCACAGTTTGAACTATATACTGTTACTACTCTAGGTCTTAAAAAATATGCAACAGAAAGAAAGTGAAACCAACAATGTAAGTAACATCAACAAGCAATTTATTTCCCTTATCATACAAATTTATTTCCTTATAATACAAAGTGAAATTCAAAAGATACTTACAATATTGTGAATCAAATTCCAAATAATCCTAAATGTCGTAATCACAAATCCAAAATATAGAATGTTCCGAATGAGTTCCAATAGTCTTGAATCTCCTGTCTTTGAATGAGTTCACAAAAGTCCAAAGTAATGTATTAATTCAAAAGTCAATAAGCACTTTAGTAATTCAAATGAATGTATATTGAATAAATAATTCTTCTCGAATTTTATATCTGATTTCAACGGCACAATGTAAAATCTGATCACAAATCGATTCCCACAGACTGATCTAAAACAGGAATGAATTATTTGTTTACTAAATCCCTATTTATGCACATTTTTACTTGACCTATATCAACAATATGTGAAGCAATAAAATGGGGGGGGGGGGACCGTCTAACTGTCAACACGACTGATCTTGAACTCAAATGCTAGTGAACATTCTGTTTACTAGTGACCAAAATCTAAACTACTACTTTCATCATCGACAAAATTTAAACACATAATATATATTAAATATACATAACAATACATTAACATATTAATATGTGTTCTGGTCCAGTCTAATGAAAGGATTTAGAATTGCGAAAGAGGCATTAAAATGGCACAAGGATAAGAAGACAATTTTACAAAAGCTCGTAATTTCTTTTCATGTTATCGATTTTAGATTACGATGGTGTATTTCCGCATTTCATTATGTGTTTTTGATTATTCTCTGAAAACTGATTCTTCGTGTCTTCTGTTTAATTTCTGAATACCCCTAAATGACGAATAGGAAATGAAAGTTGGTTTTAGTCATCTTGTCAAAATCCCCATCAGCGAATATAATGACAAACTGTATACAGAAAAGTGTAGGAGATACGTTTATAAAGGAAGTGTTTTTCTTGCTTTTGTGTTACAATATTCTGGCATGCGATAACAATAACTCGAAATAAATATTCTTGAATACAACTTTTCAATGTTAGTCGTAAGTTTTTGACACAATACTATAATTCTGAGTCCATTTTCAAATACATGACCCGATTTCCTTGCATTTAAAAGGACATTGATAATTCAACCCAAAATAATTACTTAACCTGATAAGACTCGTAAAATGTAGGAATCATTCTACCATTGGAAAGTTTATATGAAACGATTAATATATTATCAGCCGTAAAATAAACATCATAAATACGCAATCCAGAACCAAATCTGCACTTAAAAAGTGATGACTAATGACTAAGGCTTTTCTTTCAAAAGTGATAATTTTTGTATCTGTACCAATTTTTCAGTTATAAAGTACGATTAAGATTCATTTTCTAATTGTTTTAAATAAATATTTAATTTTTCACAGCGTTGGCGACCCTTACATACACCTTTAAAACACGTTATAGAAATATGTCCTATCATTTCAGAGTTTCAGATATAAAACAAAACATACAATAGACATGTTTAGATTTTGAGTGCAACAATAAATCAGCGGAAAATTCGGACATACCAAGTACATCACTTCCAATAGAGTGAGAGATAGTACAGACATAAGAAACCCGATACTTTATGACTAGGCTTTATTTGCTTTTATGACTTTTTTGAGACGAAATCCCATAATCAATTTTAATTATATTTATGGGTTTCGTTGAAAGATGTCTAGCTTGTATGCTCTGGACGATTTAAGATACTTATGGCTTGCAAAAGTTTCTCAGTGCATCAATGTTCATAATACTAAAATAAGCCTAAAATAACTTAATAACGATCTCGTACATCATTAAATAGGTTAATAGATAGCTTTAAGAGCTGGGCTTATGTAAATGCCAATAGCATGAAGTAAACTTGCTCTAAAACTACATTCTCAAACAAGAAAATCGTCAATAGAGATAATTACATGATGTTGTGGCTATCCCAATCAAGCATAATGAAAAAAAATAGCAAAATTGTACAACTGAGACAATACTAAAAGGGAATCCATGAGAGGTTCCGTACCATCGGGCAGACGAGATAGCGTGCAAATAAACTGGCGTGGTTTCCATTACATTGTACGTCAAAACATGCATATAACAAACTGTCGAAAGGTCAGCGTGGCACATGGAGCGGTATGCATCCTACTCCGAATATAATTTGAGGTTTCATACAGCTATTTAGAGCACCTGCTCTCGCTATCCTAGTGTAACTATCAGACAATTTGTGACCGGCCTAAAATTCCGTTGTGCCTATTTTTAAAAAAGTGCAATAGACCAAATAAAAAACCAAAGCAAACATCTGAAGAGAGTCCGGTGTTTCCAATCTGCGGAAAGGGAGCTTCGTTTCCAAAACCTCCTCTTTAACATGTAATCAATGCAATTTTATTTATTTATTTATTTTGTTCCAAACAACTAAACGAGACGAACTGGACGAGCTCGATTGAGTTTGGAGAAAAAGAGTAACGTATTCATTAGTTATAAGCAACGCTATAAAACCACTCTTATTATATTAGTGTAAACCAATGGCGGCGCGAGGTTTCGAGGCGCTCGGGGCAATGTTCTTTAGTGGCGCCCTACTTTGTCACTGAGAACAGTTTTTATGTCAGTTGCCAATCTCCACCACCCCACCGCCACCCCGAATATAAGTTTTGTGAAGAATTGCCCCCGTTACACTAAGGTGAGGCGAAATACTATGAAAATTTCAGCTGCAAAAAAAAGTAGCTCCCGACGGCGACACCCTTTGTCTGGCGCCCCCAAGGCAATTGCCCCCCCCCCCCGCGACTCCCCCCCCCCTCGCGCCGCTAATGATGTAAAATTGGTGTTGGAAGGAAATGCAGCTTTAAGACTCCTAATTGTTTTTTTCACACATAATTCCACACATAATTCAGCAAAATTTTAACCGATTGTCAGAAGAGCTCCTGCAAAAGATCCCAAGTTTGACTTACCCTTCTTTCATTTCAACAGTTGTATTCTCAAGACTACCACAAAAGAATTTAAATGTGCGTGCATTTACTATACATATAAAATACACTTAATCTATCATCAAGCAAATATATTCGTATAATAATAGT
This sequence comes from Margaritifera margaritifera, assembly GCA_029931535.1. Taxonomy (NCBI): domain Eukaryota; kingdom Metazoa; phylum Mollusca; class Bivalvia; order Unionida; family Margaritiferidae; genus Margaritifera; species Margaritifera margaritifera. The sequence continues at coordinate 2,672,380 of JAQPZY010001471.1, forward strand.
CAAATATGCGATCCAATCAGTGAGCAATCGTTTAATGAATAGGTCTCATGCCTTTTTCCTGTTATTTAATTCCCAGTTCATCTCTAGCAATTAATATTGAAATGTTTTGATTTACCTGTATCAAGATTCACTTATTTTGTACAATATCTCTTCTTATATTTTTAGGAGCCGCGGTAGCTCAGTTGGTTGAGCTTCAGACTCGCAATACAAGGATTGGGGGTCCGATACCCGCCCATGCCAGCCCGAATCGGTAGCCCCTGTATGTCCATATGAAATGCACTTAACTCCCATTTCCTCGGCATTATATAGCCAATACATTATTGTAAGTGCAGTGAAAATCAACAACACTAAACGAAACCAATCTTATGTTTTCCTAGTTTTCTGTGTGAGTGAATAACAATGTTCTAATTTCATTTTTTCTCTTGTCACTGTGCTTTTATATCAAAGCAAACAACTTCCATCCTTCAATAAAATTCACGGCAGAAGTCTCTAACTCAGACCACGTATATGTAGACATAACAAGCACACTAGCAGGAAACAAACTTCACATGGCATCTCTCGGTAAAGTCTAATTATAACCCTACCACCCACCAACAAAACTAAATATCCCCCCCCCCCCCCAACAGAACTAAGAATATGTATTTCACGATCCCCTTTAAAAACAATAATTTGTATGTCTATATATTTATATTAAATGAATTCAAATGAAGAGGTGTCGTTGAAACGTGGATGGGGAGGGGAGAGCGAGAAATCCCTCATGAAAAAATACAATCCTGGTATCTCTGTATTCAGAAAATAATTGTAGAGTCAGATAAGATATATTATCGTCATTTTTATTTGCTCATCGTGTGTCTCATTTACAGGAAACCCTTATTTAACGTTATTTTCTCCTGACGTCATGTTGAACACTTTTGTGGATTAGTTTCTCTTTCGTATTGTCCGTTATGAACTTTAAGGAAATGTTTTAGTCATACGGTTTCCATAACAATCATAATAAGCGTAGGTGGCACGTCTATTACAAGCAAGCATTCAGGACACTGTGTTATCATCTCTGAGGAGCAGTGATACAAGTAAGCCGGTACGGTCATGCACGCCGTACCGTCAATACATTTATTGCCAATACGGACGACCGGAAAATCTACTTGCACCACTGCTGAGGAATAAGTGCGCAGATAGACGTGATGGTTTAGGTGTTATGGTCTGAATTTAAATAGCAACGGATGGATCTCTAAAGTAGTGATCTTTAGCAGTAGTGTATACAGTGCTAGATATAAGGACAGAATAGCACTGAATGGATTTCTTACAGAGGTGATTTTATCCAAGTCTTGCAGTAGTGTATACAGTGCTAGATATAAGGACAGAATAGCACTGAATGGATTTCTTACAGAGGTGATTTTATCCACGACTTGAAGTAGTGTATACAGTGCTAGATATAAGGACAGAATAGCACTGAATAGATTTCCTACAGAGGTGATTTTATCCACGCCTTTAAGTAGTGTATACAGTGCTAGATATAAGGACAGAATAGCACTGAATGGATTTCTTACAGAGGTGATTTTATCCAAGTCTTGCAGTAGTGTATACAGTGCTAGATATAAGGACAGAATAGTACTGAATGGATTTCTTACAGAGGTGATTTTATCCACGCCTTGAAGTAGTGCATACAGTGCGAACAATCGCAACATCGCTCTGCCATTTCCGTCAAGTGTAGGAATGCACATACATTTGATGGGTTTGGTGATTCGCCTCCGGCGGAGTGCACCACATACGTTGCGACCGAAGAGGCAGACAATGTTCCGATTTTGACTCTGTGCCTTCCGCCGCCATATTGTGCCATAAGAACAACAGTAGTTCCAAATATAGTTCTCAATGGCGGCGAATTACGTCCGATGTTTCTTCTTGATTTGACGGAAAAGGCCGAGGATGTTCTGATTGACAGTGCTATATATAAGGACCGAATAGCAAGGGATGGATCTCTCACAGCGATGATATTTTTCCACGCCTTGAAGCAGTGTATGCAGTGGAACATTATAAGGGCTTGTTCACTCTGTAACCTCAGTAGTATTCTCCGTTAAATATATATGCTCAAATGACCGGAAGCCGTTTAAGCTGTTTGTGGACACGTTAGATTCATATATAGTTCTGTTTGAAGCCCTTACTGCAAGTACTTAAAAACCCCATTCACTAAAATCAGATTGGGACATTGCTGATTTTATTTTTAGAATCTCATCTTCACCTAATCTTAACAATTGTTTGATAGCTGAAAAGCGAATTTAGTTAGTTTTCCTCCTTGTTAACTTGTAAATCAAATTCTATTCTATTGTTACACGAAAAGCTTAATCTCACGCTTTCGCTTGAAAGATTTTTTTCCAGGAAATCTTTCGTGTGAAGGAGGGAGTAATATTGCTAATTGCTCATATCCTAATCATTAATTTGTTTTGCTTTTTTGTGTTTTTCTACAGGACATCTTTTTAGTAGGCATACCTGATGTTAAATGTATCTGTACATATTTTAACGTTTTCCAAATCCAGTTATTTAGAAAAAAGGATAATACATATAAATTATTGGCTCAGGTAGCTTCCCGAACTCATTTACTGATATAGTGAGAATGATTATATAATGATGATTTATATATTATTACTTTTTTTAATTTTATTTATTTAAATCAAATATGTTAAGTGAGAAATAACGTGTTCTGCAGCAGTACTGTTATAAAGCAGATGAACCTGGAAGTTCTTGTTACCTTTTTTCATATCAGTTAGTGATCATTATATTTTCCTGCAGTAACATTTGTATGCCAAATATGATTTTAACGCAAGAGAAACTGAAAATATATACCTGCCCAAAATTCTTCTCAAATTGCTTGTATTTTAGATATCTCAATAAGAACTCGTCGTACATAAACAATGTAAATTTTAAGTGGGCGTCAGTGCTGATAATAAATGTTATTTCAGGTTGTTGTAGCAACGGACATTTATTGAAATCACTACAGGAAAATCGTCGATTCCACGCCCTCTGTCTGTAGACTGTTTTTGCAAGTCTTGATGCACATAATCTATAATATTACTTTCAAGATAACCTCATTTGTCGAAATGTGTTCTGACGCATTTGGCCTTGCTGCCAAAATATAAAAGAAATAATTGGGAACTAAGTCCTAGAAGTCCTAGGGCTAGAGAGAGAGAGAGAGAGAGAGAGAGAGAGAGAGAGAGAGAGAGAGAGAGAGAGAGAGAGAGAGAGTTACAACATTAGACTTACAAGACTACTCATTGTAGTCTGGATAGATGAGATACAAAATTTACCGAATGCAGTCTTATCATAAATCCACGTACTAGATAAGATTTTACTGGACCCATTCTATTTCTTGCTAAATGTAATGACATATACCAAAACGACTTCTCGTCGCATTGCAATCTCGCTCAATTTGAAACAGCCTTATTGCACAATCACGAGAAGAAAAAAAAAAAAAAAAAAAAACAACAACAACAACAAAACAAGCAAAAAACGGTCATTATTAAAATTGTGTATACCTGTAAGAGTCGCATGAGGCATACATTTGCTTTCATGTGTACATGACATAACACGTATTGCTTTAGATGAAATGTGAGTCATTCGTTTCCACTTCGAGGATTACAGTACCTTATTTGAATCAGAATTAAAGAAGATATGTGCGATGTCAAAGATTTAACATGAGAATTACATTAATGCAGTCTGCCGCATATATCAAGGTGTCTGCGAAATTTACGATCAACATTGATTGATTTCTAGTTCTATGTTGACAACTGTCTGAGTCAAACGTGTGATGTTAAGAGAGATTTAGTAAAAAATCAAAAGATTAGCGATTTTCTAGGTTTTTTAAACCTTGAATTGAAATATCGTTTTGAATCAGTATTAAAACGCATTTTGTACTAATTGGAAACTTTGTACTAATTGGAAACTTTTGGAAACTTTGTACTAACTTGAAACTTTGTATCATTAAAATGACACCTAAGGTATACATTTATTCGTTAAAAGAATCAAACATGTTGATAAAGTTTCCATTAGCATGCATCTCAGTCTGAATATGACATGCCACGGATCAATCTGATTACAATCAAGATCTCCAACATAACGGCGCTCTGAAGGACACCGTTAAGAGGTCATGTTTTGTTGACCATTCGATCCACCAATAAAATTACAGCTTTCACATTTATGAAAGTGAAAAATTTCATTCAGGACATATAGTTTCTCCTTAACGCGAAACGCGACGCTTATTCTGATAGGTTACTCAAACTAAGTGAACCAGGAATTCTAAAGGCTGGCAGAACATGAACCTTTATCGGTAGTTGTCATATCTACTTATTATAAGTAGGTCTCGATTTTAATCAGATTGTGCCGCGGATTGAATAAGTATTTGGGATTATCCGCCTGAGCTATTGGCGTGACTGTATTTCTCATAAGCATTTTACTACTATAATTTGCACAAGAAGTTGACGTACTGAATAAAGTGTTATGTATACTGAATTTATAATATGTGTCCATGATTGTGAGTTGTACTTTAGGGGTCAGATTATGGTAATTTTGTGAACAATGTGTTTACATAGCATTTGAGTTTAATGCCGGTTTTGTTACCAGCTGGACTGTTATTTCCATGTCTTGCTGTCACAAAGGTCAGGTACACAAAGTAATTTTCCATAAAAAATTACTCATATTCTGATGTGAGAATTGTCAGGTACACCTATATATATATATATATATATATATATATATATATATATATATATATATATATATATATATATATATATATATATATATAACATAGTTTAATAGTCAGATGTTACAGATGTGAAAACCAGATATAATTCAGAGAGAGAAATTATTTATTTAAAATATTCATTGGAAATACTAAAGTGCTCATAGATTTTAGGACTTTGGGTTATTTATGTCATTCATAACATTCCGGCTTATATCAATGTCGTACATCAGGACATTTAAGACTTGTGGTACATCTGAACATTCAAGACTTGTGGTACATCAGGACATTCAAGGCTATTGGAATTCATTTTGAACATTCTATATTCTTGGACTTGTGATTAGGACGCTTAGGATTATTTGGACTTTAATTCACGTTATTGTAGGTGTCTTTTGACTTTACACTTTAATTGTCTGGAAATAAATGGCTTGTTGATTTGACTTACATTGCTGGTTTCACTTTCTTTCTGTTACATATTTTAGACTATAGAGTCGTAACAAAAGTTTTAATGAGGCGTGGTTAAATGTCTGTAGGAATATGTAAACTTCTTTATAAGAATGAGTAGAACATTCTCGCTGTTTTTCCATTGTCTACTACACTATGGATGGATGAACCCAAACTCTGACCAGACAAAGACTCTCCAGGAATGTGTGGAAAAGGAATATAGCGTTGTTGTTCTTTTTTGTTTTTGTTTTCGTTTTAGTTTTTCTTTTTCTTCTTTTTTATTGTTTGTTTCTTTCTCACATCCACAAGCATGACATTTACGAAATTTCAGTTAGCGAAAACCTTCGATAGACAGTTCCTTCTTTCTTACAGTCTATAACTATTTTTGATGAAGGGTATACCAAGGAAAAAATCTTTCAACTTAAAGAAAACTAGGACTCAGTTCTACGATGGGTTTGCGGTTTATTTTCCTACTGAACACTCACGTAATTTTCAGTGATAGGGTTTCAAAATCTCAGCAAATGTACATGTTGACTTGTTGTTTGCATAATATTATCTGATCCGGATACAAGTATTAATCACAAGGAAATAAATGATCGATTTTAATTTTTACGTTTACTAATTATTTGAGTTCTTTCCTGTGATAGACTTTGAAGATAATAGTTTGTAATGCTTACTGCTTAACAATTTTGAGTTTGTCATACGCAATAATACTTTAATCCCTAACTGGATCTGCTACAGGTTCGATTCCCATCAGATACAGAGAATGACTGTAACCCTTTCTAAAAATGCTGGAGACTCAGTAGATCTAGCTCTCATCCAAATAAAAATATCTATTATACAAATTATTGAAAATGAACGACTTGCGGTCGTTAGTTGCTGCTATTAATAGGAGAGAGAGAGAGAGAGAGAGAGAGAGTGACCTTTGATACAATGTATTAGTCAATAACGTCTCTTTTACTTAAACAGTGCACTTTTATCCACTCTGAATAGCATTGTTTTATTCTGTAGTCGGAATTTCATGACGCACAAGCGACTCCAAAAATGAATCTATATCCTTTTTTGAAGTATTATACAAGACACACAACACTTTCAGATTTACCAACCACCATGACAGTATCTTTGAGATAATCACAACGGTAACCTTAATCTGAATATTTCTGGCTCATCTTTGGTATCTTCAATTTTCATTGATGTATTGCGTCATTTTTTCCTAATATCAATATCTCGTTGTGTTTCTTTGGCTACATAACATTCCATCCTCTTTATCAAACTTAGTTCCATTCAGTGTTGAATGCGAATCACCCCGTGTACGTGCGCACTTGCAGTAAAGTAAGGTGTATTACTGGGCGGTGTTCAGCTTTCATTCATTAAATGAACAACGTGTAAAATGTTCAATAAAACGTTTAAATCATTTGTTGCTTCAATTGTGTTATTCCTATAACATTACATAATGATTAATATGCTTGTTTTTCAATATATAATAACAAGGTTATTGACTGAGCATTATAAAATATTGGGCCCTCGTTCATGTGACGTAGAAAGCCCTCGCAGGCTCGGGCATCCTGCGCCACATGACCTGGGGTCCAATATTTTTCAATACTCAGTTAATAATCTATATATGTAATCATCACAACTAAAAAACAGCTTTTAAAGTTATAATCGTTGTGACTTATGTATCATTTATGTGTTTTAATTTCTGTGACTTATGTATCATTTATGTGCTGTAATCGCTGTGATTTATGTATCATTTATGTGTTCTAATCGCTTTGACGTATGTATCATTTATGTGTTGTGATAATAAGTGTCTATTATCATGGACAACTGTTAATAAAAATTTAAGGCGTAAAGCTCCAGATTTTAATCTCAGAGAAATGGCGTATAAAAGTTTAGCACACGCACAAATTCTTTAAACATAATAATTCTAGATAAACTACATACACTATTCATACGTCCAATTTTAAAATATGCTTGTGAAGTCTGTGATAATTGTTCAATAGATGATTCAGAAAGATTGCACAAAATTCAAATGGAAGCTGCACGAATCATTACAGATCTTATCCATTTTGTATTCTCATAGCATCACACCAATCCATAGCAGGCTTCAGATTTTTCATATATTTTTTCCCATATAAAATTTGTCCTTGGAACTCTCTCCCTGGCGATATCCCAAATGCTCCTTATCTTTCTACTTTTTTTTATTAAAAAAAAGTTTGTCTTATCTAACTAAAGGGCCATCATCGTAGTATGCTATTGGCAAACGTCACCTTAATATCGGACACTAAACTTAGATACGCATGTAGCTCTCTCGGATCCGACATTTTACAAAGTGAATTAGTTAACTCTCACATGTGCAGTGGTGTACTGGCCATTGGGCATACCGGGACAAATCCCGGTGGGCCGCCGCAATAAAATCCGTTTTTACCGGTGTTTTAATGGTGTGAGCAAAACTCCGGGCCTGTCCAGGCAGACCGCCGCATCGGTGGGCCGTCAAAAAAATCCGTTTTTACCGGTGTTTTACTGGTGTGAGCAAAACCCTGGGCCTGTCCCGGCCGATAAGTCCTGGGCCGAGTTGCCTACCCAGTACACCACTGCACATGTGTGCATGTGGTTATGATTACAAAAATGTTGCACACTCTTTTTTAGATTGCCCCTTATTTAATTTCCAAAGATCCCAGCTCTTTCGCTCTATCTTTCAACACATTCCTTATGTAACTCTAGATTTATTATTGAAAGGTGAAGTCGAACTAAGCAAAGAAGCAAACTCTGTTATATTCCTAAATGTTCGGAAATATATCCACGAAAATAAAGGTTTCAGTACTTAAATTACAATTATATTCTAAGTACTAAATTTATAAAATAAACGAAATGGACAAGAGTGACTGTAACCAGTCCAATTTATTTTCTTCCTCCCTCCCTCCCTCCTCCCTCTGTCTATCTCTCATTAATAGTTTAATTGCTTAATTATATACGTATATTTTTCTTTTATTTTCCTTTGAAATATTATATGTTTTTAATATATGTAATTTTTCACCTAGTTTTCAGATATGCTTGAATTTTTGTACAATGTATATCGTCGATGGATCATTTTTTAATGTTTTGGGAAATGACCTAGATAAGTTAGTTAACTCGCGTCCAATCCCATATTGTTTATATATTTAAAACAAAAACACTCAGCTATCAAGGGTTAGTTACAAGAAGGGTAAAATGGTTGATCAACAAAAATGTATTCAGTTGAAAGTGGGATTCTGCACTAGCTGTCTAATTACGAGATGTAAATGAGATACAGCACTTTAGTACATGTTTTCATACAAAATTGGAATCACACTACGATGTGAGTTTTTAGTCGAGTTTCATGAATATATGCTAACAAAAATTAATTCAATTCAAAACTGTACGATCCAATTAATGAGATCATAATAAGTTTGACTCTGGTGTATTAGGTTCTAACTAAAGCATCTTATCAAACCATAGTTCTGGAAAGCTTTACTAGCAAAAGGGCTCGACTGATTTTATTAAATGAATTAGTAAATTTCATGTTATTGTTTTTCAAATCCGGCTAATAAAAACAAACAAAAAAATGTTGTACCATTTTGATAGACACTTGGCTTAAGATCGCGGAAAACTAAAATAAGGTTGTGCGTGTTATAAGGCGATTTATAGTCTGATGTGCTACAATAATATTTACCCCAATCATAGCTAATTACTCAAAACGTCGCAATATAGGCAATGGGATTAAAACGGAAAAAATCTTAAAGATTTAGAAATTTATCACCGATATTAACATATTGCGAGCAAAAGAGTCAAAGGATGCAAAGTAAGTAAATACATCGTTGCATTCAATATTCAAAAAAAAAAGATAAATAACAATGTGGGCTGTAAAAAGAAGATATATGTCCAAGAGAGAAAATCATCCTGCGAATTTACTAGTTTTCGTGGGATACAAATATTCGTGCATTTCGTGGTTAGTACAAACCATGAATTTAAAGACCCAACGGAAAATGAACCTTCTTTGAAAGAGACAAGATCTCTTCCCCAGTCCACGAAATTCAATTACCGACGAAAATGTCATTTTCACAAAACTACGAGAATAGATGCTCACTACAGAAATTAAAATCACAATACAAATAAACTGAATACGTTGAATTGAATACTTATTTAATACTTTGAATAGTTAATAATATCATATTTTATTTAATACTTATTGAATATTTCGAAATAAATAATTATTGAATATTTCGAGTTGAATACTTATTGAATGCTTAGAATTAAAATACTTCGAACTGAACACTTATTGAATACTTCAGTATTTTATGTGATCGAATATCACTGAATAATTATAGAATATTTTTTAAATTAATAGTTATTAAATACTTCGAATTGAATACTTCCCGATTACTTTTAATTGAATACTTCCTGAATACTTTGAATTGAATACTATTGGAATATTTCGAATTGAATACTTATCGAATACTTTGAATTGAATACTATTGGAATATTTCGAATTGAATACTTCCTGAATACTTTGATTTGAATACTATTGGAATATTTCGAATTGAATCCTTCCTGCATACTTTGAATTGAATACTATTGGAATATTTCGAATTGAATACTTCCTGAATACTTTGAATTGAATACTATTGGAATATTTCAAATTGAATACTTGTCGAATACTTTTGAATGTGAATATGAAGACCGCCAAATTGATAAAAATTGAACACAACCAGTAGATTGTGATTCAAAGTTCTCAAGATTCAGTTACTGGTTCTTCGTTAAGACCATTCGCGGAGCTTCTGAATTAAATAAAGTCCAATCATTAACGATAAATTAGATTAATGAATAGTAAGACAATCATATTTCTAACATTCTGTAGCCCTAAAATGGGTATCTAATGAGATTCAGTGACCTGAGATCAACTTCTTATAGCAATGTACATAAAATTGTGCTTTAGTCACATGAAACACAACTTTTGTACTTTCTTATCAAATCAGTCCCTTCAATGCTTTTAAACATCTGATGTGTTTCTTCTGGCTCCCTTCAGCCTAGTTACATAAATTGGAATAACAATTGGAACATCATCGGCCTTTTCAGTCCCGAAGGAAACCTCAGATGTAATTCGCCGCCATTTCTGAACTATATTAGAAACTACTTTTCTTCACATGGTACAATTTTGACCGCGGAAGGAGTCAGAGTCACAATTTTAACATTGTCAAGCTTTTCTGTAGCAACATGTGTGGAGTACTCCGCCGGAGGCGAATCACCAAACCCATAAAATGTATGTGTATTCCTTAAATTACATCCAAGGTTATTTCCCGACTTGACGGAAATGGCTGAGTGATTTTCCACTTGATTGGAGTGAGTGAAAAGGGAGACAATCATGTTGAAGCGATCCTATTGTAAGATCAACAAAAGAAACGGACGTCGTTGTCTAATTTTAAAACCATATTTACGTGCATTCATTATATCACTCTAGCGTATGACTGCCATTTCAATTTATCTTCTCAGTTTATTTTTTAAAATTGATATCAGAGGCAAACTTGGTACTGATATGTTTGAGAAAACAAAATTAACGTTATAACTAATGTTCGTAGTTCCCAGAGAATAGTTAAGCGAACTGGTTGAAAAGGGGAGGGAGGACCTACTTTGCAAACGCATTTTTCTCAGGTACTTTATGTCATCTCCCCATAAATAACAAGAATCAATATATGTTGCGTAGACCTCGTTATCTTACATAATAACTGTCATCTTTTCGTGGATAACTAACTTTTTTTTATTAAAAGTCCAATATTACAACGTAATGCTAGATTTCTGATGAAACATACGAGCAATCTCTGAGACCGCTGGTATTGCAGAATTTAAATTTTGCTTACAAAATCATTTCCACTATATTTCAGCTCTTTCTGCTGTAGAATTTATTCTTCATATCAATAAGTCTACTATCTCTTTATTCATTTGTAAAAATTCAAAACAAAGGTACGATTTATCGGCAATATTTAGCTAAGCCTACTCTGTTATAATCAGCACATTCATGTTATATATGTGTTTAATATTAACGTCTATCTTTATATATTCTTACTGAGCCAAGTAATATGGAACCAGATAATTTGACTAATCTCTCCAAAATGCTGAAATATAAGATCGAAGAATCCTTTCAACCCTAATATAAACTTTAAAAACTAAATTTAAAAAGATAAAAAAAAATATTATTTAATCGTTATCATGCAAGGATTAAAGTTCAGTAATAGGAATAATCAATGTCTAGTCTTATTCAAATGTTGCAAATAATTTATGCTACATTGATAATTTAAGCCTTCATACACACAGAGAGCCTAAAAATGAAGTGTCGTTTCAAATCAAATTTATGAAACAAATTGATTATTTTTGTCAGCTTGCCTCAATATAAATAGCTCTACCGTTTGAATATATCACTCAATGCAAAATGAAGTATTGGAGCTAATGTACAGATGTTACAGTTATGTCTAACCAAATAAATAGGTTATATATAGTTATGCTTTGAATATAAATCATCTACAATGTCTACTGATTCAAAAGATCTAACTTAGACGAAAATTGCGTCCTTGCAGTATACAAAACAAGGTGTTAACAATATTGAAATTCCCGGGGCAATATTGTCAGATCTTGCGATAACATTAGCCGAGAGTGATATATGGATATTAGCGGCTGACAGTATCTATAAGAATCGTCTCTATCTTATTTCGTATATACCAGAGTTGAAGACTGACTTACTGCTATTGCACCAATTCTAATCCCTAGTGAAAACGCCCTTTTCCATAACCAATTCTAATCCCTAGTGAAAACGCCCTTTTCCATAACCAATTACATTCCATTCCATGTGAAATCAGAAATTGGTTTGAAGAGAAGATACAAAAAGGAAAATAATATATATATATATATATATATATATATATATATATATATATATATAGAGAGAGAGAGAGAGAGAGAGAGAGAGAGAGAGAGAGAGAGACCTTTTCACCACGAGATGATATCCGTTATTCACTCAAAACAAGCAAATTTTCTTTGTTATTTTATGCTCAAACGTATTGGCTACCTAAAGTGTACAAAAGATTGAAGAAGAATATTTCTTACTGTATCACTTCGCGATAATGTCAGCGGTTTACCGTTTATGTTTTGCTGTCTTTTGTGTATATGCGCATAAAAAATATGTGTAGAAATATAATTTTCTTTCCTAATTCAAAGTAAAAAAGCACATAAGAAAAGTAAATATAATTGTTTAAAAAAAAATACATCCACAAATTCACGGGCTAGCATTATATATATATATCTATATATATATATATATATATATATAAATATATATATATATGTCTTTCTGAGTTTCCGTACGACTTTTATAATTAGCCTTCATCAGTAGATTATGAATATAAACATATGGATGGTGACGTCATGTAAACAATCTAACGTCAAAACATAACGTACGCTACATGTCACTTTCAATACAATTCAGATTGAGAATCTAGTCCTGTTGGAGACAGAGTGGTTAGCTTTTTGATCCAGAATGATTCCATTACCAACCTATACAATTTTTTACCATACACTTTCTCATTACCTATCACTATTAATCACATATAGAGTGGTTGTTTGCTTAAAAATGCTTTGCAACAGGATCATATTTTTTTAGTTCTAATTTTAGTAAGGCGTAACTGTGTTGTTTGGTATAAAAGACTGTCCTATTTGGCCTACACAGACCGTTTTTCTACATTTCTTATAGAAGCAGAGTAAATAGGTCCTACTGATTGACAGCTATGTGGCCTTGGATTCTGTATTCTTTTACCGTTCGTCCCGATGAAACGGTTGGATTTCATCCCATATTTACATACTGCACAATCCTTCTCACAGCGTTTGTATCCATTTCCTTCTTGTGTGTAAAATTGTAGATTTTTGTTCTTGTGGACTAAAATGTATTTCAGGCTGTTATCTCTCTTGAAAGATACAAGTGGTGGCTTTGGGAAGATTTGCTTTAGTCGCTCTGACTGATGGAGAGTTTTTAGGTCGTATTTCGTGTACTTTTGGTAGTCCAGGACAGAATGTTCCAAGTGGTACAAGGTCAATTTTCACTTTAGGTTTGTTCTTTAAAAGATCATTCCTATCCAGCGCACCAACCTTTGACATTCGTTTCTCTATTAATTGTAAAGGATAGTCGCGCTTTTAAAATGTACGTGTTTTTCCCTCTCGTTGTTTCCTGTAATCTTCATCTTCCGAGCAAATTCGTTTTATTTGAATTCCAAGTCCATAGGGTATTGCCCATTTCAAAGCTTCTGGATAACTGGATTTATTCTGAGTCTGCAGCGTACTGCTTATTCCAAAGCTTCTGGATGACTTGATTTAATATTGAGATACTTTGATATACATGTCTATTTTGATGTAGCCACTAACAAGGAATATCACAGTGTCGAGAAATTCTATTTTTGTCAGAAAAGAAGCTCATCTCTACTGGAAATCTCGGTTGTATTGAATTCGCTAGCCTGTACAATTCCTCGAGCTGATCAAGTCTATGTATCGAAACACCCAAAATATCGTCAACAAATCGCCAATATGCATTTTTTAGCTTTTTGATTGGTGAAGCAATCTGTATTCCCATTCTCCCATGTATGTACAAGCATAATTCACTCCTAGGTGTGATCCTATGACTGTGCCCTCAGTTTGTAAATACTGATTTCCGGCGAAGGTAAAATTATTGTTTTCCAAAACTGTATCATGCATCTCTAAGACTGAATCTGAACGAACCGTTTTACTACTTATCGAATCCAGAGCCTTTTAACTCAGAATACTGAGATACAATACTTTCACATCGAAGCAGAATAATATTGTATGTTCTGGCAGCGGCTATTCAATAGAACTGATCTTATTAATGAAATCGTCTGTGTCTCTAATATCATTTGTAAATTACGCACATGCCCTTCTAACTGATTTCAGCATAATCTGCTAATTTCTCAGTTGGGTGGTTTCTCCCGTTGACAGTCGTTCGTTCTCTTAGGTCGATTCTTTTTATGAATCTTGGGGTTGGCTTGGCCTCGTCATGTCTGGTGTCCTTTTGAAAGAAAATACTTTTTGAGTTCTTTTAATATACTTCCTTTTTGTACAGTTTCTCTGTTAGACGCTTAAATTTGTTGCTTCTTTTTGGGTTAATCCTCCTTAATTTCTTTGTATGTGCCATTATCTTTCAGGTCTTTTTCAATTTCAGTGATGGTGTAGTCATCCCTATTTATGATCTACTCCGGATCCGTTCCCGGCATATATTAATAGTAAGAGACCAATATATATATATATATATATATATATATATATATATATATATATATAGATATATATATATATATATATATATATATATATATATATATATGTGTGTGTGTGTGTGTGTGTGTGTGTGTGTCCATATATCAGTTCATATATCAAATATTGTGTTAATTCAACAGGAAATCAGCAATTTCTTCATACCTAATTTCTTCAAGCGCTTTTGCATCATCGTGACGTCATGGTGCTCTTCAGGTAGGTACATTATACTTTCAAAGTATTTTGATAAATAAAGAATTCAACGTTGATCGGGCGAGATATAAACAACTTCTTTATATTTATATACAACAACTGTATAAAAAAACACATTTGCAAGACGCACATAACCATTAAACAACCTTCACAGTCTGAGATTAAACAAGCCAAAATAAAGTGAACAGAAATGCACTTAGCACAGGAATTGTACAAAATGCTATGAAGTGCATCAGTGTATTGATAGAATGTACAACATGGTCCATACAAATTGAAACAAAGTATTTTTTTCTTTATATTCACCCAATATAGGTTTTTACGGTTATGTTATGAAATTGTATCAGTGTAATAATACAATGTATAAAGTGTCCCCGTTTGAATTTTTCGTGAATCTGGAATAATTAAAACTAATAAAGTCTGGTTTTAGAGTGAGTATGAAATAAAGTTCATTTTCTTCTCTTAAATAGTCATTATATGTAACTGATTATATAAGGGGCGGACTTTGAAGTTTGCTCATGAATAAGTATCTAGATGTTTGTTAATAATTTAAGATCCTCTGTTCTTGTTTGCTATGTACTGTTATTTTCTTTAGTTCATTTTTTGTCCGACCTATATAATAGACTTGACATTTCAAACATACCACTGTCTAAGAATATGTTTTGCATCTACTCGTACCACATTTAGTTACTCGGCCTAAAATTTAGACTTGGTAAGAATCTGTTTTCAATTGTTTGGTTGTCTCTTGCTATTAATAGTTTTCCTTCTTTCCAACACATTTCACATTTTGTCACTACAACCAAGTAATTATTCCCATGTTCGTACCATACGGATGATATTAGTGCTCCGTGGGTTATAAGTTGTAATTAATCGAATTCCATTTGATGATGGGGTTATTATTTTCATTCTACACCGCATAGTAATAATTTTCAAATTTAATACCTCGTTTCAAGCTAGGGATTGAAAACGACATATTTTGCAAGAAATCTTAAACTACAAGCAAGTTTGAAACATATGAAGAAACTAACTACTCACCATCAATCGTTTAAAAATGCGATATATAGATCCATGGCTCGATGAAATGGATCGGTTTGAATAGATCACACGAATCGTTTGTGATGTGAAACGTTTCGTAGTAACGATGAGTTGTCAAAGATACGAAAGAAATGCTCTATCTCGAGTATATTCTTGCACTTATCTTTCTGCCTGATGATGAAACGCAATGGCACCAAAAGAAATCGCTTTCTTTGTCCCAGTACTTTGTGTGTTCTAATATGTAGCCAGCAAAACAGTCATTTTAAACAGCTCGTGCCAGTTCGTTGGATATAATTACAATGTGCATAGATCAAATTTGTTTACCGGTCACTATATCGAATTTATTAGATAGCACACATTAAATTGATTTTAACAATATTATCACTGTAAGCTATTATATATATATATATATATATATATATATATATATATATATATATATATATATATATATATATATATATATATATATAATAATAATAATAATAATAATAATAATAATAATAATAATAATAATAATAATAATAATAATTGAAACGAGAGAGACAAGGCCGGATTAAGATGACAGGCCTGGAGCAATTTATAAAAGTTCTTCCCCTCCTCCGTAACTGCCCCCCCCCCCCCAAAAAAAAAAAAGTCACTGCGTTGCACGGCCAGCTGCTGGGCAGGGGCCCTGGTGCTACTGTTCCATTTGCTCCGCCTTTAATCGTCCATTGCGATAGATATTTTCAGAAAGCGGTTACTTATTACTATGAAACTTTTGACCATTCAAAATTTGCAAAGGTTCTGTCACTTTTTAGATCTCTAAAATTTGGGGGTGGTGGTGGGTTGTTTCATGATGCTTATTTCCAGATAGACATCGAGGTGATATTGATTACAGAAGCAACATAGATTTAGATGTGATATCATTATAGAAGCAACATAGACTTCGATGTGATATTGATTACAGAAGCAACATAGACTTCGATGTGATAGTGATTACAGAAACAACATAGACTTCGATGTGATAGATTACAGAAGCAACATAGACTTCGATGTGATATTGATTACAGAAGCAACATAGACTTCGATGTGATATTGATTACAGAAGCAGAATAGACTTCGATGTGATATGATTACAGAAGCAACATAGACTTCGATGTGATATTGATTACAGAAGCAACATAGACTTCGATGTGATAGTGATTACAGAAGCAACATAGACTTCGATATGATATTGATTACAGAAGCAGCATAGACTTCGATGTGATATTGATTACAGAAGCAACATAGACTTCGATGTGATATGATTACAGAAGCAGCATAGACTTTGATGTGATATGATTACAGAAGCAGCATAGACTTCGATGTGATATTGATTACAGAAGCAACATAGACTTCGATGTGATATGATTACAGAAGCAGCATAGACTTCGATGTGATATGATTACAGAAGCAGCATTGACTTCGATGTGATATGGATTACAGAAGCAGCATAGACTTCGATGTGATATTGATTACAGCAGCAACATATACTTCGATGTGATATGGATTAGAGAAGCAACATAGACTTCGATGTGATATTGATTACAGCAGCAACATATACTTCGATGTGATATGGATAACAGAAGCAACATAGACTTCTATGTGATATTGATTACAGAAGCAACATAGACTTTAAAGTGACATCTGTAAGGAAACCACATCTCTAATTCACTGACCGTTACATCGTGCACATCTTAGATCGTGTCTTGATCCGAAGAGTCTTGACCTCTTGATTGAGACTGATTGAGTTCAGTGTTTACCATCTTGGTGCGAATAGATATGTCAGAATCTCTCTCTCTCTCTCTCTTTGTGTGTGTGTGTGTGTGTACGTAGCTCTTAAAATCATGTTGTAATTTGAAGAAAAACTATGTAATGCATGTACAAACTAATTCAAGAAACATTACTACACTGTTGCAAACATTAGTTATTGATTTGTAAGATCGACTTATACAATCACGTCTTAGAATTTGTAGGATGTTTGAGATCTACTATTTAAGAACACTTAGACCTAAATATCGTATTATGTGTAAATATTAACATGAAGTTTATTTTAATTTCATGTGTTAAGTGTTAGTGATATTTTAACCCACGGTAATGAATACAAAATGCCATTTAATAATTGGATAAGCAGACTGAGAAAATACGTAGAGCTTAATGGAGAGCATTTTATAGGGAAGCACTGACGTACTGTCCACTGATAAATAACTTTGTTGTACAGCGCACAATATTCAGAACTTTTTAATAGCCTTCGTATTAAGTTTATTTGGTATTGATTATGAATACAATCTAAGTACTTTCAAGTTCAAAAACACATTTTATCAGTTTGTAACACCGAAGTCTGTCCATTTAATTAACATCAGATTGATATATTTGTATATCAATATCATGACTGATATCACCTCATATCTTCAAAAATATGGATGAATCTCTCTCTCTCTCTCTCTCTCTCTCTCTCTCTCTCTCTCTCTCTCTCTCTCTCTCTCTCTCTCTCTCTCTCTCTCTCTCCATTACACTCGCAGTACAGTCTGCATATATGTGTCAAAACGAAAAACGCAGAAAACAATCAGCAAACAATCAAACACGCATTTCATCTCACATTCCTGGGTGTGCATGATCTTGTTTTCCAGTGTGGAAAAACAACGTGGAATATCTCTATATTTCATCACGTGCCTACTGTGTTTTATCACATCACCTTCTACTGCGATCGGATTGCACACAAAGTGGCAAAAAACTCCGCTGTTTCTATCATCACTAGAGCATTTATTCACACAAAAAAATTAATTAAAACACATTTACATCCTAAAAAGTGCAGCGTTTGAAGTTAGTGTCTCGCAAGCAGGGGTGGTTTTTCACTGATCGACCTTGCCACAGTTACAGGTAGACCTAGAGATTACGTAGTTCTGTTTCGAGTCGAAAAAGCCGTTGTTGTAAATGTACTTTTTATTATTTAAAAAAGGTCATCTTCTCAAAATCAATTCTTTCTATAATAAAGTTGAATGGAGGACAATATCATTATTTTTGTATGTCTAGTTTAATCATAGGAATAATAGTGGCATTATTTGTACACCTGTTCACATTATTGCCATGACCTCCACGTTCTCTACCACTGTTCTTTACACCTGTTCATATTATTACCATTACCTCCACGGTCTCTAAAACTGCTTATTATTATTATTATTATTATTATTATTATTATTTGTACGCCTGTTCATATTATTGCCATTACCTCCACGGTCAATAAACTGTTTTTATTACTATTATTATTATTATTATTATTTGTACGCCTGTTCATCTTATTACCATTACCTCCACGGTCTCAAGCACTGTTTTATTTTTTTATTTTTTTATTTTTATTTTTAACGCCTGTTTATATTTATGCCATTACCTGTACGGTCTTTGCCACTGTTCTTTACACCTGTTTACATTATTTCCATTACCTCCACGGTCTTTGCCACTGTTCTTTACACCTGTTCACATTATTGCCATTACCTCCACGGTCTTTGCCACTGTTCTTTACACCGGTTCACATTATTGCCATTACCTCCACGATCTCTACTGATGGTTTTTGGGGGTTTTTTTTGTTTGTTTATTTGTTTGTTTGTTTGTTTTTTTTCACCTGTTTATATTATTGCCATTAGCTCCACGGTCTCTACCGATGTTCTTCACACATGTTCACATTATTGCCATTACCTCGGGGGTCTCTACCACTGTTAGTTAAACGCTAACCTGTTTAAACTTGATTTAAAGTTTACACTAGATTTTCAGTGTATACCTAACTTTTTACTTTCTATCAGAAGGTGAGGATATTTTCAATAGGTGTTTTGTTGTTTTAAAGCTGAATCAATACTTTCATTTTGCCAGTTTAACTTTGACCCTCATATTTTTGGTCAGAAATGTGGGACTATAATCCTTCAAAAATGTATCGGTGTTGGGTAATATTTTCCTCCGGATCTCAACTATTGCAATGTAAAGTATCCGGCTAACTCCTGACACCAAAAACCTGTACTTATTTCTCCCCATTATCTTCTGAAAAAAAGTGCATCAATCTTTTAATTTGTAAAAACAAATTCATAATATATAGTGACTGTGGGCATTTGAATCTTAACGTAATTGAAGGTAGCATGGATCACGAAACGTTTGACAATTAAACAGATGAGTAAGTTTTAATCAGCATCAGACATGACGGTCTTCTTTAGGAGAAGCATACATAACTTCCTCCATTAATTCTCTGATTATTCAATAAGCTCATTTGTTATTTTATTGGATCACATTTATTCCAATTTGCTCAGATAGAGACATTGGAAATTAGTTCTTTATCAATTGAAGTTACATAGGACTTATTCAAACAAGTAATTGGACTCAAACTGTTGCTTTAATGGTTCCAAAAGCTAAACAAATACCCGATAATGTTCATTTACTTTTCATTAAGATCTAATGGGAGATTCCCAAGTTAGGTTTTACATAATTCTACTTCGGAAGTACAGGACCAAAGGGATCTTAATGATATGAACAGTAAGCGACCTTGGTGAACATTATAAAATAGGAAAGGATTTATCTGTATCTTTTAAAATAGGAAAGGATTTATCTGTATCTTTTAAAATAGGAAAGGATTTATCTGTATCTTTTAAAATAGGAAAGGATTTATCTGTATCCTTTAAAATAGGAAAGGATTTATCTGTATCCTTCATTAAGAGACTGACTAACACAACAAATGCGCAAAATCGCTGCATACAATTTGTGAGTAATATTGGTAACATTTATTACAATTCTAAATTTTAAAGGTCGTTCTTATTTTTGAACTCGAAATGATGTCTGAAACCTGGAATAAATCACAACTGCCTCAATATACTTTTCATTGAACAGTCGACTGATGTGAATCGAAATTTTTTATCAATTCAGTGTTAGATAAAGACAGTTTTTCTTATCTTTCAATGTATGAACACGCTCGGATACATAACCTTTGGTGGTAACATGCTTGCTGAAACAAGAATCTACTGATATACTGCTTCAACTATACCGCAGAACCATCTTCAGCACAGACAGGAGCGATTC
This sequence comes from Margaritifera margaritifera, assembly GCA_029931535.1. Lineage (NCBI taxonomy): Eukaryota > Metazoa > Mollusca > Bivalvia > Unionida > Margaritiferidae > Margaritifera > Margaritifera margaritifera. Next base: position 2,693,195 of record JAQPZY010001471.1, read on the forward strand.
CAAGGTGCATCCAAGGGGGACTCATATCCTGATGTAAATTGCGTAAATTACTTTATATCGATTCACATCAATTCAACTCGTGGTTTTGTTCAATATCAGATACGATTGTCCTGTCAATACAAGCCTGATTAAGAGGGCATAGAAAATTAACAGTAATTGACAATATAATCTGGTTCATTCTTATGTCAACGATATGATGTGCTTATGATTTCTAATGAACAATTTTGTATTTTATCCTTCATGAAGAACAGGCTGTCATCCTGGTCCTGCAGAAGAGGCAACCTTAACTGACAGGGTCACCCTAAATCAATAAAACACACAAAAGACATGTTATTTAATTGTCCAGGCAAATGTAATTTACTGTATTTCAAGCAAGAACACAATTTTTTTTCTCTGAAAATTTGAAACGATTAAAGGAAGATTCTGACTAAACTTATCTTTGAAAAAGACTAAAACCTGCCAGGAAGAAACCAATTCTTAATTCTGAGTTTTGTGATTGTGCGTACTTAGATATCGCATCTAAGCATTTCTTGCGAAATAATTAATTAAAAAAGACGTCGTGTAGATTAAGTTCATGGAAAGTGTCGCTATAAAAGAGTGAACATTAGGAAAAAAAATCTTAGATATACCCAACTAACATGCATTTGTTGGACATCAGCTGTTGTAGAAAGTAACTAATAATAAATGCTTTAAAAAAATGACTGTCGTAGAGCAAACCATATTTAAAATGTATATCAACAGGTACTCTGATATCATAAAACTGTGATAAAAATGATAAAAAGCTCTTGATATTTGGAGAAAAAAGGTCTACAATTTGTCAGAATCACTGTTTTCTTATACGTTTTTCTTAAATTCATTTAAATGGGTCGCATCTATTCAAAATTAAGTATGTACTGGTCTTTTACAACAATTCCCCTCCTCTGCATATAAAATCAGCATTTCATTATATCACCTCAAACTTCCAATACATATAGCTGTTTTCTGGGTTAATTATGTATTTTTAAAGAAAATTTTGATTGTTATATTGCTTAAAAGCTATTAATTTTCAGCTTTAAAAAATTTAATTTCATGGCAACTAGCTCATATATTCTTGCAATCTGACTCTGAATATTAGTTTGATTTTTTCTTCTAAAAATCCTGATAGGTGTGGAGATGGCTTTATCCCAACCAACGGTTCTTAAAATTAATAAGCAATTATATGAAATGCACTTATCAGACATTAGCAAAGATGCTTTCATGTATCCTTTGCATATCCCATTATAGACCATATATAGTTCAAGACATGCGCTTGAAATAGAAGGTAGCTTTCAAACTTGTTGTCATTTAACATGGCTGAAAGTGATAGAAGAACGTGTGTCGAAAATTAAAAGATGATATTATTCTTAAACTTGGATTTACAATAAAAGCTAAATTTTACAACAGGCGTTTTTTCTTGTATATCAATGGTATTCTGCACAAGTAAAACAAATTACATTTAGCTGAACATCTAACACGGTTGGAGAGGAACCTTATAGGAAATGTTGAGAAAAATCAATTTAAAAGTTAGAGAAGAGTCACCATTAGGTGAAAGGCTGAAACAACTGCTTAAAGCAAATGGTGTTACAATAGCTGTTGTAGCAATTGCAATAGGTGTGACAATATCAACAGTTGCTCTGTCCATAGCAATTGCAATAGTTATGAAAATATCAACTGTTGCTCTGTCCATAGCAATTGCAATAGGTATGACAATATCAACTGTTGCTCTGTCCATAGCAATTGCAATAGATATGACAATATCAGCTATTGCTCAGTCCATAGCAATTGCAATAGATATGACAATATCAACTGTTGCTATGTCCATAGCAATTGCAATCGATATGACAATATCAGCTATTGCTCTGTCCGTGGCAAGTCTTGTGAAAGGTTTAATAGGGAGCGGTAGAGAAGAGCTTCTCCATCAGTAGAAAAGGTAATCCCTTCGCTGACAAAATTAATGGGTTAATAAATATTGGTAATTATTTGAATGAGTCAGCCAAACAAAACAGCAGCAGCTGTACCATTGCCTGGCGTTAATGGCAGTGTAAGAAGGTGAGTTTTAAACCACCTGGACTGGTTGTTTCATTTTTTGCTGAACATATTATTTAACCTCTTTTAGCATTAGTGGATTCGGTATTTACTTTTATCCCGTCCAATGTCTAAATAAATAGGCATTATTTCTCAATATTTACATTGTTGCTTTCACTTTAAACTCGTTAAATATTTATATCACCTCTCTAAAAAATGTTGAATTCATTATTATGTAGCTTTGTACCATTGTTAACAATGTGTACAGAATTGAAACTATTATTGTGTGCATGTTACAAAATTTGTTCACCGTTTCACTGTTCTAATTGTCTTCATAGTCTGACTGGTCTAGTAATAATTTAATTCTGATTTTTAATGTTCTCGTAGTATGCAAAGCTAAAAAAATATGAGTGTTCAAGTGATTTATTTAATTTTAATTTTAAGTATTGTCGTATTCCTTACGAGATGGTCACATTACAAAAGTATAAATGAGCAGAATTCTCATAATTTATATGTTTCTGCACTAAATATGATTGATGAAACTGATAGAAATTGACTGCAATATATGTTCAATAGAAGCAAGCAGTTCATCCTCTATCGTGTTGCTATCAAGTTGCAGTTAGAAGCACGATAAATCATAGCAAGGCGTCCTTATGCAGGTTTCCTTCAGTTTACTTTATTATAAAAGCAAATCCATTACTTTAATGAGGATGATAAATGCTACCGTGCAGCCTTGACAGCATAGGCGACAGTATGACAGCGCTATCTGTCACTAAAACACACCAAAATGAATCATCGGAGGAGTTCTTAAATTCTGCATTTCTAATGAGTGGATGAACGGATGACGAGTAGATTCCAAAGAACGTATATGATACATTTCTGGATGTACTTTGCCATGATTTTATATATTTATATTATGAGATTAGTGGTATTTGGGGTTGTACCAAGTATGTCCTCTTGCCTATTGGGGGATGGCTATATCTGTTCCTCCTCCAGATGGGAAAATATCGCGGTCCCCGAATGGCTAGAACCATATCCCATCGGACGACGCTGGTGGTGTACAAAACATTACCAATGCTTAGTTTTTAAAGACACTTCAGATGGCCAATTGTAAATATATGTTCAATAATATTCAGTTGCTATCGATTATTCATATTTGTTCTATATAAACAATGTGTAATATACTAGTGTTATATATGTATCACAGATGTTTTTTATGTATATTCTGTTTTCTGTTCATCATTGTGTTTTCTATATATTTTATACCGTGACCTGATATGAATGCACTGTCTGGGAACTGGCGAAAATAAATACATCAAGCAATCAATCATCCGTGTGTAAAGATCTGAGTTTCCCACATTTATGCCAATAGTGATCAAAATATAATCAATTAGACCGATAATTTCTATGTAATTCTAGTTACATTCGAGAAGCTTAAATAGATTTTAGGGAAGCTGAGTTTCGTGGAAATTAGGGCATAGCGTAATTATTTCTCCTGAAATGAAGTCTATTTGATCCTGCTGCTAATAACGTTCGTGCAATGATAACTAAAAAATATGAACCTAGTGTGTTGTCAACAAGGTAATAAAATGAAATACATGAATCTGAAGATATTATTAATTTACTACGTAGGTCTGTTATATCAGCCAATATTCGCACCAGTACCTGGTAAGCTAAGCTTTAAACAAGCAGTATCTTCTTCTCACAGAGCAGCATATGAAAATAAATAAATAAATTAATTAATTAATTTAAAAAAAATAAAATTAAAATTAAAATTTTAAAAAATTAAAAAAACATTGCTATTGCTTACATTTATCTGGGTAAAACCAACGGAATTAGGGACACAAACATTGTATTATTTGTTTCAATTTTTGTAGAGCTCCTAATACGAATTTTTACCTGAAGCTACTGAACTTACAGAATTGCGCCCACCCCCACCCCCTCCCAATTTGATCTGACCTACATTCATGCATAGTATGTCAAACAACTTTATGAATGAAAAACCTTTTGTCCTTTCAGGTATAATATTTGAGGGTACAATAATAAAGATTATAGAAAAAAAAACCATGTTTAAAATATATTCTTTAAATAGAAGTGTATCAACTATATTCCACCAATAGATACACACATACCATGTGTGTAGCTGTGAATGCGGTTTTCCATTGCTTGAATACAAGCCATGAAAAAGGTGACTGGCATTTCATCAAAAGATTATGTTCACGGAAAATTAAACTCATTTTGAATTTTCTAGCAGGATAATGTGCGGGTAGAAAAATGCCATATTTTTATCTAATGTAAATTGTCGTACTTCTAATATAATACATAAGCTTGTTATTTATTTATATTTTCCTACAATATGAGTGGTTCAAGGCAGAAATGCAAAAGCAACCAGTACATATTTATCTATCAAGAATTACTTTTTAATTTTACGTATTGTGCTTTGTAGAATATATGATGTTTTCAGATTCCGTTATATTCCGTTGCCGTTTTGAAATCTATGTGTTTGAAAGTTACCAAACTTGCACTCAGTGCAACTACAGGTAATATCAGCTTGAACGACAAAAATCCAATGATGTATCTATTTTAGTATGAAGTTATTTAATCATCTTTCAGTTCATTTTGCAAAATGTCCAAATTATCGATCGGAGGAAATCTGCTAATCAGTCATGTCACAGTGTAAATTACAACATGCGACAATTACTTTGCAATTTGAGCAGCTCTCACACTGAAAGAGATTTTATATATGTTCTTGATATGTTTCCCATCCATCTTTTCCAACTCTTTTTCAGTTAGCGTTTATCCAGTTATGTTTTTTAGCTTCCGTTTTACCATATATATATATATATATATATATATATATATATATATATATATATATATATATATATATATATATATATATATATATATATATATATATATATATTCAATTCCTGTTTTTATTCGTTAGTTTCTGTACAATACAGTTATTTCTATTTATTTCTTTGATAAATCCGAATTTCTTTTCAAGTTGACTTGTGTCCATTTATATAGCGATAAAATCTATTTAAATGAGCAAAGAAATGGAAGAAAGTGGTGAAGATTCTAAAGCATATGAAAGACCAGAAGATTACACGAAAAATGATTATGAACACATCCAATCAGTACAAAATATTTAATCATACTTAGATGAACTTAATCCACGAACAGAAGGTTTTACAACTTCGCAATAAACTACTCAATAATCTAGATTTGGATATTTTAGATTTTAGCGTTGATAAGAATAACAATGTCAGTAATGACTATGTGTACAAATATACCAAAAACTGCTATTACAAATAGAGATGGTAAAATTTATATTGTATACAAAGGAATGTTTGAACCAGAAATTGTACGTATTAATGAGTTTTTAGCAAACAGCTCTATACAAACACAATGTGGAGATTCATAAAGACAAATATTTGTTAGACTGCATATGAAAGAGATGCTAACAATATACAAAAATGAACCGCTTGATCAACAGGTAATGAAAGGACAACATTTCATAGATGATTAGCCGAAATATTCCAAATGACGAACTACCACGTGCTTGGAAAATATTATTCACTGCACCAGAAGAAAGATAATCAATGCGTTATTTAAACCCTGTTGACGTTGTAAAATTAAAAATAGAATCTATAAAATCTGGATGCTGAAATGTATGTACAACAGATTAAAGAATTAAAAACTAGATTAGTAGATAAACAGGCCCAAGCAGGAAAGTTGTATTGGAAGAAAAGTTGGAAAGTTTTGAACGGAAACAAACATAAATAGTTGGACAACTAACACGGTAGGAGAGAGGTTTCAGAGAAAGGAGTGAAAACTTTAATTCAGATGTTGAGAAAGATTATCATTAAAAGGCTGAAATGAACTGTTTAGAAAAAGGGTGAAACAACAGCGTCTGCCACTGTGCTTCTTAGTCACTAAGTGATAACGACGAACTACTGTTTTTCACATTTTTGTGGGATAATCACATTCAATAAATAATTTTCCAGTTTTTCCATGCTATTATGTCGACAAATGTCAAACCAACTTTTTTAATTCGAACACACTTCCTATGTTTTGCTGATTTGATCTATGGTATTGCGGCCAAATTTATTCTTTAGCTTTAAATAATATACCACCCACTCGCTGCTTCTGTATTTTTTTTATAGTAAATTACATTTGTGAAAACATTCAATGCTTCCTTTAGTATCTGCATTGTCTTTTCCATGTTCAAGTTTAAATGTTATGACTCCAACGAAAATAATAATATTCTAACTAGAAATATATAATCGATTTAAAAGGATGAGTGAAATCAGAAAAATTCAGAACCATTCTGTATTTTGTATTTTAAAATACATATTATTGGCTTTCGCCCCCATGTAATTTGTAATATAGTCTCAATAATCAAAGACTGAGTTGATTCAATCATTTAAGAACAACACGTTGTACAAACCTTCATTAAATGGGACATTTCGTTTATGCCATTCAGACACATAAACTCTTAACTTAAGCAATTAAATGCTGACGGCTAAAACACCTCTCTATGTATGCCATTCATACACATAAGCTCTGAGTGCAAGCAATTAACAAACCTTTCTGTTTATGCCATTCAGACGCATGAGCTTGAAGTTTAAGTAATTAAATGCAGACAGCTAACATGCCTCACTGTTTGTGCCATTCAGATGCATGTTCTTTAAGTTTAAGTAATTAAATGATGACAGGTAACATACATCCCTGTTTATGCCATTCAGACACATGCTCTTTAAGTTTAAGTAATTAAATGCTGACGGGTAACATATATCGCTGTTTATGATATTCAGACACATGCTTTTTAAGTTTAAACAATGAAGTGCTGACGGCTAACATACTTCTCTGTTTATGCCATTCAGACACACGCTTTTTAACCTTAGGCAATTAAATGCTGACGGCTAACATATCTCTCTGTTTATGCCGTTCAGACAAATGAAGTCTGAGTTTAAGCAATTAAATGCTGCGACTAACATACCTTTCTGTTGATGCCATTCAAACACACGAGCCTTAAGTTTAAGCAATTAATGTTGACGGTTAACATACCTTTCTGTTGATGCCATTCAAACACACGAGCCTTAAGTTTAAGCAATTAATGTTGACGGTTAACATACCTTTCTGTTCGTATCTAATTCTAACCAGTGGAATACTTTAACATTTAACCTATCTTCTCTCAGTTAAATTCAGCATAGCACAAAAAATGACCTAGCATCATTACATATACAGGAACACATAGATATGATAGACCATCCGGGATCTAGTATGACATAAATATGGACATAAGCAAAATGTGAAATGGTCAGGAAAAAGGCGAATCAGCTTCAAGTTCTAGTGACGCATAATAAATTATTTTACTGTAGAGCATGTGCTGATGCGTGGCTTGGTTGGTAAGGTCCTTGATTCATTTTGTAGCCAAATTTGATGTTCGAATTCTGGCGAGGGATTTTTACAAGTTTATTTTGTCCTTGTACATCAATGAATGTAAAATCTTCATTTGTCATATTTGCAATTTTTTTAAATAAAAATCTGGTATAAACATCTTGTTTTCTTTTTCGTTTTTATTCGTATGCTTTTGAACATATTACTTGATATCCGTGAAAGCGAAACAGAAATGCAAGGTACATACATTTAACTGACAGTATGTAGCTATAGTCTCAGCTAGCAGAACATGAAAAAATAGATATTTTTTTTGTCTATGCGACAAAATTATTATTTGTACATGATCAGCACGGATTTTATATGCTTTATCCTGTGCACTTTTTTCATGTGTAAAACAAAAATCACTTTTGTCGGTAATTTCGTTAAATATTTTTATGTCTAATAAGCTTAAACGTTTTCCGAATCACTACGAAAAATTTGCAATTCTCCCATCGTGCTACACGTTTACCCACTCCATACCGCTTATGATACTTCTATTGAAACATTTGCCTTTTTATTTTTTATTTTAAGGAGTTCGATATATATATATATATATATATATATATATATATATATATATATATATATATATATATATATACACACACACATACATACTTATATACTCCTTTTGTAGGTCAAAACCAACAAACCAAAAAGGCGCTATATCCACATTTTTGAAATAATACTTGTATCAGATCCGTAATCATGTAAAGTTTTATAAGTTCAACGTTTTATTTATTTGGTGTTTATTGTTTGTCTTGTCTGTCTCTGTTTCATACTTTTGTCCCTGACAAAGACTCAGTGAGAGTTGAAAGTGCTTAGGCTAGCTAAGAAAACTAGCTCTGCACAGTTCGCAGTCAGTTTCGTACGAATTCTTCGTCAATCCGTGACACACACGATCCAAAGCTGAATACAGTGTACTTGAAAGGACTATTATTCGCCTTATGATTTGTATTCTTGTATTCTTTATATATATATATATATATATATATATATATATATATATATATATATATATATACATTCTATCCCGAGGTGAACCGGTATAAAACGCAGACATTAGGTACGATACTGGATTCTGCAATTGGAATTTATGGGAAGTTTGGTCTAAATAAAAGAATTATAATCATCCCAATGCAGTCTTGTCAATATTTCAAGCAAGTCATCCCAATGCAGTCTTGTCAATATTTCAACCAAGCTTTCAAGCAAGTCATCCCAATGCAGTCTTGTCAATATTTCAACCAAGCTTCAGCATATGACCCGTATGCAAATGCTTGTAAATATTCATTGAATATTTGAATATTTACATACATATTTATTAAGAGTAGTAGCACTTACCTTACATAAAACCGTGGTGTATCTTTGAATACCCAAAGTGTTCACGAGGTTATATGCAACCGTGGTGTATCGCTGAATACCAATTGGGGTCTCGAGATTATATGAAACTGTGGTGTATCCCTGAATACCCAATGGGGTCACGAGGTTATATGAATCCGTGGTGTATCGCTGAATATCCAATTGGGTCATGAGGTTATATGAATCCGTGGTGCCTCGCTGAATATCCAGTGAGGTCACAAGGTTGAGCGTGTTTCTAGATGAGAGAGCATCTGGAACTTTGTATCGATATATACATTTTGATTGTCTTTACCGATTTAGAGGTCTAATTGATGATATCACTAATGCTTCCGTGTCAGACTTGACAGTAATTGGACTTCAGTGTAAGATTTAGTTGTTCTATTTTGGACATAATGCAATAAATTATAGTGTGTAGGGTCCAGAATGGTTGCACAACATATCGACATCTGTTGATGCAATCTCATACATCTTCAGCTGTGTTTCAATTGAAACTAGTTTATGTGTCAATTTTGTTAAGGCACATCACGGATTGGATGGTGAAATACAACCTTAAAGATATATGGTTAACCGCTGAATATTTTATATCCCGGCACTGTTATTGTGACAACGATTTCCCTATTTAACAACAGACTATGTATGTGCATCACTTGAAATCCTATTGTGAGCATTATATATATATATATATATATATATATATATATATATATATATATATATATATATATATATATATATATATATATCTCTGTGTGTGTGTGTGTGTGTGTGTGTGTGTGTGTGTGTGTGTGTTTATATATAAACATAAAAATTCGTAACGGCGCAAGTATATAACAGTTTCTCAATGTTTCGAGCAAATCAAGCTCTTAGTCGAGAGAAGAAACGACTTACAGCCACAAAACAAGTACTAAAGAAACAATTCTAGAAAACCTGGACTATTACATGTTTGAATAACAGGAGAATCTACAAAAAAAAGTTTTAAATAATGGGAAAAAAGAAGAAATAATTGAAAAGCTATCTCAAAATGAGTAAACTACATGTCGTTTTTGTGTTAACACATTAGCATAACTGTCAATCAAAATTTGACGACGCAGTGATATATATATATATATATATATATATATATATATGTGTGTTTGTGTGTGTGTGTTTATGTGTGTGTGTCTGTGCGTGCGTGTGCTTGGCCAAATATAGGATAAGGATAGAAAGAAAATATAGAAAACATTACTGCAATGGAAAGACAAAAAGAATGAAACAGATTGAAAAAAGGAACATCTGATGGTAAAACAAAAAATATTGAAACAAGAAAAAAGATAAGAAAGGAAGAGATAAAATAGGGTATGGAAAGACAGAACAAAGTAAAATATAGTTAACAGAGAAAAAGAAAGAACAAATAACCTGGAATAGATATAAACAGGAGGAAACAAGTAGGCAGAAAATACAAAAATGATGGCCAAACAAAACAAAGAAAGAAGAATGATAGAAAAAGTCAAGATAGAAAGAAAACTCACTAGGGAAATGTAATGACATAAAAAAGATAGGATTAGAAAGAAAACAGAATACAAAAAGATAATATAACGTGACAGAAGACAAGAAACAAAGACACAAAAGAAGAGAAATAAAGTAAAATGTTCAATTTGTGTTTTAAAAATAAGTAATAAAAAAATTGAGAATTGGTAACTTTTAAAGCATAAACCCAAAAACAGGGCATTCGAAAATGATATAAATCTTGTCCATTTTTTAAAACAAAATCTTTAAAAATTAAAAATTAAACAATTGCTAAACTTAAGCTAATTCGCAACACCGCCATTTTCTGGGCACATAATACGTCACTATATTCTGAGTTCATCATTTGCGTACACAGGTGAAGCTCAGAAACCTGCACCAGAGGTCCATTGACTAAGGATATACGTCACTATTTTCTGATCACATAATACAGCACGGGTGAAAATCAGTAACATTTCCATTGAATAAGGAAATACATCTATATTTTCTGAGCACATAATACTTCAGCACAGGCGGGGATGAGGAACACGTGTCAACTGTCCAGTGAATACTGAAATATATCACATTGGTAAGCACATAATGCGTTCTTATTTTATGAGCACATATCCATAATCGCAGATGATGATCCAAAATACGTAGTCAACGGTCCAATGAAATGAATACGGAAATGTATCACTGCTGTTATGGTTGGTCGTATTTATCAGCTCCTGGTAATGCCATAAGCATTAATGGAACCAAACGGATGACATTTTGTGTTGTCACAGTGGCAATATGCTTGCAGATTATTCTGTTGTAAAAGGCAATCTGTTGTTCGGCATAATTGTCAAATTCGACCGCAAGTAGATCCATAGAAATCTGAAATGTTCTGAAAGAAAGAATGGAATCATGATATCTATGTGGGTATTTTTCCCAATACATTCTTGAAAAGCCATAGTCCTAATAGTTTCCAAATGTGTCAACAAATTGAGTAATTGCTTTAATGGGCTGAAAATCTTAGCTGGTCATATATGTAAAAACATTTAAAACTGCTCTAATCGCTTGTACATCGAGCCAAATCATCTACATATGACAATAATATAGTGTGCAAAATCTCCTTGTATTAGGTTTAATGGCTTTTGTTTTTGTGCTACTGCGCTAAAACAGATTCAGGAGTGGGTGAGGGTCGAAAAATTAACTAGAAAAGTCATACGAAGGCTCCGTAGCTATTTAGATACGTTTCAGGAAAACAAGACAATAAAAACCGTTAATCCTGCTAAAAAATACTATTTTCGATTATGTGTACTTTTTGATTAGGTATTTATAAGGCGCTATAAGATTTGGACATTTAAATACATGTTGGCATACTCAATTTTACTACTAAAGGCAATACTGGCCTACCTACAGCTCTTCTTTATCACAAAAGTCTAAAATAAACACAGCTGTATAACGTTTCCTTGTGCTCTTTAAAATTACGTCTAAAAGCATTTGTGATAGGCGAGTCACCACACTTTTCATGTGATCGAAAGAATGTCGTATATAATTAGCTTGAAGTAGAACAGCCTATACCAATTGCTAAGATTATAACGGATACTACTCTTCTAAGGTCACGATTTTGAAACCCGATGGTTGCACCTGCATAGATAAGTGCGCATGCCTATCTATCAAACCAATGAGGCGAAATATTGACCAATCAGGTGTCTGTTTAGAGGTCCGTTCATCTAAACTGTCAGGGAGAAAATAACACAACTGAAGTAATCCTTTTATACCCTAGCCCTGTATTTGAGACTGTGATACTAGTTTCAAGAATTACGTCCATATATTCTAAATGCGCTAGAGAAGTGAATATTGAAATGGCATCAATAAATTATGGGTGAAACCTCTATAGTAAATGTAATTAATATTATTAAATGAATAATTTTCTAACGTGAGTTTCACTGTCCAAATATATACTACTCTTCCACAAAACTTCAAGGTTTACGTTGCTTCGCAGTTGTGTCGTCATTGTTAAATTCATGTTAAACTGTTAATCACAATTAAATTTGCAATTATTTTTAAAGGAAGTAATTTAAATTAAAATCAACGGAATGACGTCAGGACAAACGTTTTCACTCAAGGATTTTAACTTTTTAGACAAAGGTTAGATGAAATGTAAATGATCTTGCAATGTTAACTGTGTTGTGGCACCAAGCAACCAAGCCGCCATAAAATTCGAGATAGATCAATGTTGTAATGCAAAAGAGTATAAATCGATCGTAGGTTTCAAAAAAAAGGAAGAATATGCTTTAGATGCTTTGCCTATATTTCAGAACACTAACAAAATTTGCATATCGCCTCTTTCACGGAAATAACTTTGCATAACATTTTACATAACGCAAACAGGTATATACATGACCCCTTTAATCTTGCAGAGGTGTGTTACCATTCGAATTTCAAATCGAGCGCCTTTAGGCCAAACGATCTGCGAATGTGAACCCCCATTTATGAGACATCACAGAGAGCGCTTATTAGCAATTCATACTTAAAATCTGTATTTTCACGTATTAATATAAAAGTAAAATGCAAATAAAATTAGAAACGTATTTTGAAACAACTTCATGCGGCCAAGCAGGAATACAAAATACAGTCATAATGAGCTAGGCTGGAAACCATTTTATCCTGTAAGCTTTCGACCAGGACAAGTTTGTAATGTTAAAGGAGGGAAATTTTTTTGAATTATAAAATTCTAATATTATTATAATTCCAAATTGGCCGACGTTAATGGGCGCTACACTGCAAAAAGTTTACGTTTGAATCGACAAACCTCAATAGTAGAGGCCGTATAATTTGCGACCGAATTTATCGGGTATAATATCTGCAGATGTGCACTATCGTTGCATTGCTTCCCCCCCCCCCCCCTTTCAGGGCGGAAATACAGTCTTCAAAGTGACTCAAGTAGAGTTTCTGTAGATTCGATTGGTTATCATTAAATAAAAAAGCCCACCCAACCCCTTTTTTTCGTCACATGCAATATATACCAATACTTATAGTGCTAAGCATCATAATCATTCTTCTTCGTTCACAATAGACGCAGATCCGTGTGTTATTGATATAAACAGGATTGAGCTATACTGTTTTTGTTTATGTTTGTCTCTTTGTCTGTTTGCCTTTTTTCAATTTTTCACAATTTGCTGACTTTTATTCGAGTCTCAAGGAGCCGAAAAATGGGAAGAACATCCAATTTTGTAGCGTTTATATCAGATTCTAATTTGTTATAATGGTTATCGAACAAAATCAGTACTACAGTCATCACTGTGTACACCAGAGGAGGTTAATAAAAATAATAATAATAATAATAATATATATATACATACATATATATATATATATATATATATATATATATATATATATATATATATGAGCTGAATTCAAAGTTGGAATTAAACCGTGTTAAGATCTAATAATGGTGTTAACGGTATGTTAAGACCGAGAAAATATTTTGTGGATATTATTTGGTCAAATATTTATTTTATCTATGAGAAATCCTCTATAGACGTTACATGGTATTAACAATAATCCCTGGAGATTACCACCTAAACGACTTCAAATATCAAAGTGCTAACATCAGTATCAGCAATATATTTGTACCGCTAAACAGGCCATCCAAGGGGTGAGGGGGTGAGGGCAATTTCCCAGGGGCCCTGCGATTTCTAGGGGCCCGCTGTCAACTCAGTTATAAAAAATAAATTCATCTTTGCAGTAAATAGTAAAATTTGTTCCTTGCAAGAGTCTAAGTTATGGTAGATTACTTCAGTTTTATATGCAAAACTATACACAGGTTTTTATATACAAAAATTTAAACTAGTTTTGGGGCCCATCACTGCTTTGCCCAGGGGCCCGGAATTTCTGTTGGCGGGCCTGATGATAAACAATAGATAGCAATCTCGGCGGCACTGTACAACATAAAATATCAGCCAGCCGAATGAAAAGTATTGTACAACATAAAATATCAGCCAGCCGAATGAGAATTACTGTACAACATAAAATATCAGCCAGCCGAATGAGAAGTACTGTACAACATAAAATATTAGCCAGCCGACTGAAAAATACTGTACAACATAAAATATCAGCAAGCCGAATTAAAAGTACTGTACAGCATAATATATCAGCCAGCCAAATGAGAAGTGTCAAAGAAAAGACACGGAATTTTAGATTTATCACCGCGAATCAATACTGTGTTAAAACCGTATTTACATTAAATGTGTAATTATATAGATTAACACTAACATCCAGTGCTCACACAGACACCTCCACTTTACTCAAAGTTAGAAGTCAATCATAAACCTATTACAATAAGTAGTTTTGACGAGGAAAAATATAACACTACCTTCGACCAAGAGTACAATGAACATACAAGTATGAAGATCATACTAGGTAATTATCCAAACCAGAGTCTGATTTCTTCTTGGAGCTAGTGACATCCAAGGTATTGTGCGCGTCATACAGCAATATTATACCATAGTGGGAAGGTCTAATTCGATAATTCGATTGCATAAACAGACTCTTGGGTGGGAGGTCGGAGGGAGCAGAGTAATATACCCAATTGAATTGCATAAGTGATTGATTCCAACAGTAGGATGTAGGATTGCTGTCGCGGTTTTTTTTTTTTTATCTAATAGTATAAATAAAAAAACAACCATGTACTTCGAGAAATACATATGTTTGCTAATAAACTACACATGTTTTTGTGCACCAAATATATATATATATATATATATATATATATATATATGCGTGTGTGTGTATGTGTACGAGCTGTCGCCTTTTGAGCTGCTTGATTGAAGATATCAGTGCAGAGCAAAGATAGTCCCTATCAATTCTATTGGTATAGCTTCCCCTATCAAATTACATTTTTTTACACATCATTGTACAATATTTAAGATCCTATCTAGGCTAATAGATTTAGGTAAAGCTGTCGCATTGATCGCTCGAAGTATAGTTGGAAATAGTCTCGCTGCCTGCCTCGAGGCATGGTGTTTCACCTTCAACAAGAAATGAAATGTCACCAATGAATTTTATTTTATAGTAACACGTATGTTTTAGATCCCTGGTCAGAAAATATTGCATTATTCAACTATACCAAATATACTGGCTAATTTCAAACTGAAAACTACTATCATTGTAATTGTGGATTTCTTGGTAGGCTCTTTTTTCTGTCCTTGGGAAGTCATTGTACCTAACTGCACATACGATATCAACGGTAAGGACATCATAGACATGGTATACCTTTATATTTATCCTCTCAGTGGATGATTTGTTCTCAAAATTTAATCTGTTGCCACTTCCTCTAATCCCCTATAAGACGTGTGTGATGACATTGAACATTCGATTAAGGTAAGTAGAAATAGGATAGTTTTTACGTGTTGATGCCATTTGAGAACAGAATCTCACCAGCCTTTTGAATTATTCGAATAGTAAGTGTCAAATATGACCTCAGCATGGCAATTGAAGAAGTAATTGTATCTGAGAGAACAAGCTTAGAGGCGTATCCGACAGTGAGATGTCGCACCTCGAGATAAAGATTATGCCAAGGATTTTTAGATTTTCTTTTCAAAAAAAAGAGGCAAGTATCACAAATGCTCTGCTCTAACATCCTTAATTCTACTGATCTAGAGAAAAATTGAAGAAAAGATATATCCTTCGACATTTAAATAGATTATAATCCCGATAATTTTAGAATGATCAATTAACCAGATAAAAATAAAAAACGGTGTTGTCAGCTCGCGTGTTTAAGTATTTCATTCAGGTTTACAGATTATGGAATTCATGCTTTTGTCCCAAGTGAAAACCGAATTAAGTTTGATCAGCGTTTTGCAATTATGGGATCAATTTATCATATTTCTAAATCTTGTCATAAACTGGCAACAATAGATTTAAATTATGTCTCTTTCTGGTAGAATTACGGTAGAAACACGTTTGGTAAAAGTTGTCTCTCCGCATTCTATTTGTAGTTTTTTATATGTGCACGTACAAAAGAAGACAACAGAATATCATATACACAAGCCAAATAGACATGAAGCATTTTAGCAGCAAATTATAACTATGTTTGTTTCATCATTATTTGATGTGAAAATTACAATTACTACTTATTTCGTTGATAATGTCGGTTTAGGACGAGTTGTCTAATTTGAAACTGACTGGTAGTTACAAAACTCTTTTCTATAAAACCTATTTTCAAAAGAATCGGTGTGTGCAAACTCAATATTTCAGCAATCTTTGTGACTGAAGTTGGGAACAGTTAAATTTGCTGCATTTTAATCACCATTATACGTGCGACAAGTCATTAAAGTTTATAGTAATATTGGTAGAAATAGCATTTTTTCTACGTGTTGATTGCATGTTAGGACAATATTTCATCTGAATGAGCTCATGTAACAGCCTTCTTTGTTATTTCAATTAACCCCTCAAAATGGCAATTTAAGAAATAAATTTGTCTGATAGAACAAGCGTGGCAGTGTAATTGACAGCGATATGTCGAATCTCAAGTTCATGCCTGTGATTTTCAGGTTTTCTTTTTGAAAAATAAGATGCATATCTCACTAGTGCTGTGCACATACATTCTTAATTTTGTTGACCTAGAGAAGACTCAAAGAAAAAGATTTATGCCTCGTCATTTTAAGAAATTAGAATCTAGATCACCTTTGCATGATCAATTTACCCAAATAAAAATAAAAATAAAACGTCTGCGTGTTTAAGAATTTCATTCAGGTTTACAGAATATGGCATTCACACTTTTATTCCAAGTGAACATCGAATTAAATTAAATTTAATGCTGTAATTTTATAATTCATTATTATATTTCTACAGATTGCAAAAAAAGAAAAAGCTGGCTACGGTAGATTTAAACTAGGTCTCGTTCTTGAAGAATTGCAGTAGAATAACCTCAGCAGGAGATGCAATGTTTGGTAAACGTTGCCTCATCGCGCCATCTAGTTCTCTATGCACATGCTCAAAGGTAGACTACATGATATCATAAATCAAAAAAATAAAACCAGACAACTCGCTTTTTAGCATCAATTCTAACCATACTCGTGTCCTCATTATTTCACTCACAAACCGCATTTACTACTTGTTTCTTTGGTAATATCACGTTATGACAAGTTGTTGAGCTCCAAAGTGACTCGTGTTTACAATATTCTTTTTTAAAAAAACTATTTTTCAAAAAATCGGCGTGAGCAAAGTCAATATTTAAGCCATCTTTGTGACTGAAGGAGAGAATCGATCCATTTGATTTTCAATCACCTGTATGAACTGATTGACACAAAAGACGTTTCGTGATAATTGTTCATCCAGCTCATGCAACCTGTAGCTTAAAGAATCCATCTGCATGCACTTCCTGTCCGATAGAAATGTAACTGCCGTAAGATCAATATTTCAATCTTCAAAGCCACAGACGGTTAATAAAAAGAAAGGATTTGAAAACAACAAGACACTTGTTTGAGATCTCTAAGTGATCACGAAATAAAATATAACAAGAACATCAATGTTAAAACGGATGACAATACTTGAAAAAAATAGAAATTTATTAAAGCGGAACATAAATTGTTTTCGGTCTATTCGTCTAATTTCATCCTAGATTTGAAATCGATTTTGAAAACTTGATTTAATTTATAAACTTCCGTATCTTTCTCTAACCTACAGCAAGAAGACTTTCTTTTCCCCACAAAAGCAAACATTTAATCTGCCGCTATCAGGATTAAGTTCTAGTTAGATTGCAACTCCAGAGTTCATGCATGTTTGTAGCTAAAAAGACAGAAAATGTTAAAATCTCAACAAAAAAATAGATTTTAAATATTTAAGTCTTATTAAAGAAAAACACTGGATTATCGAGTTTTTAACAAATAAACAATTTTCTCCTCTGCTGTCAGAAGAGGAATGTAGGAAATTGTCGCTAAATTCCACGATTGTTGAGATATATATTTGATGTGGATGTGCTCTCTGTGGCGACACTCTACGGGACTTGCACAGCCCTAAATGGATTCAGGATATACCACGGACGATTGATTTGGTTAAGTGTGTTGCGGCACAACGACACAAATAGGATATTTAATGCTGAGGCAATTGGAGTAAAGTGCCTCACCCGAAGACTCACACGATAGCCGACTCAGGCTGAAGAAAGGTAGGATTGTTGTCAGGAGTCCGGCAATCTTACCACTGGGCCACCTCGGCTCCAGCCTCCATTAGTTCATTAGTCGCCTCTTACCAGACGCATCAAACATTTTCTGAATAACCGAGCCCAAAGCCGTGGGGGGGGGGGAGGCGAGGGGGGCACCGACGAGGTGTCATATATGTACTTGCTTGCATTTAAAGAGTATATAATTTCATTTTTATATTTCAAAATTAATGTTTATTGTTATCTGGTATTTTATTTTTTTTTGTTCTTGTTTTTTAATTTATTTATTTATTTTTTTTGCTTTTTTAGTATGTGCTAGGTCAACTAAAGTAATTAAAACAAATAAATAAATAACAATTTCATTAGTAACATTTTTATATACATTTCTAATATAGTCAAGCTTCAATCTTTGGATAAACACGAGGAAAACAATATTCAGGAAATATTATTAAGACTTCATAGGCCAAATGCTTTTTTTTCGGGCGAAGGTTATAAGCTTATAAGAATTAACGTTGCGGTCTCAACTTCATAGATTTACTGTATATCAGCTGGGCAACTTTACCATCGAATCTTCAGGTTAGTTCAGTGAGAAAGACCCTGAATTTATTAAGTAGTTTATTAAGACTTCATAGGCCAAATGCTTTTTTTTCGGACGAAGGTTATAAGCTTATAAGAATTAACGTTGCGTGTCTCAACTTCATAGATTTAATGTATATCAGCTGGGCAACTTTACCATCGAACCTTCAGGTTAGTTCAGTGAGAAAGACCCTGAATTTATTAAGTAGTTTACAAGCCAATGCAGCTCGATTGCAATATAAATACACCCTTTACCATCTGGTTAGGTCGTTTGCTGTACTCTGATTTTGGGATGTGGTAGAACTTTCTCAGCATGATTTTAACTACCCCATGCCGAGTGCCGTAACCGTGACTTTAACTACCCCATGCCAAGTGCCATAACCGAATTCATAGTCATGACAAGAACCATACCGCGACAAATCAACCATATTTTTTTACAAGTTTTCCTTTGTATTATCACTATTTTTTCGACCTCTCGTTATATTCGCAAAATACAAAACCCATGAAACCAATTATGTTTCAAAAAACACTTTTTTGACAGACAGGCTGCATTTGATCGAATTTTTTGTGACTTTAAGTCCAAGGAAATATTTCTGAGTAATAAAATCATGTTAATAGTTAGAGTTGCCAGTCGTAAAAAAAACTGGCTGTCATTTAAATGCGTGATACATGAAATACGAGCGACCAGAAATGGTTTGCCGGATTCTATTTCTCGTCGAACGATCTAATCAGTCATCATGAAAGAATAAACGCTGACACAAATTCCTAATATAGAGAGGATATTTGCTTGAAACGAGTGAATAACGGATATATTTCATCGAGTTGATGAAAAACTCAGTATTTTCACGAGTGGCGAAAACACAAGTTTTTCACCCACGAGATGAAATATACCCGTTATTCACTCGGAGCAAGCAAATATTCTTTTTATTTTATGCTCAAGCGTATTGTCTAGCAATTTGTATAACACACTGAAGTAGCTGATTTCTTACTGCATCCCCCACGATAATGTCAGCAGTTTACCGTTTATGTTCTGCTCTGTTTTGTGTATATTTGCACATAAAATACCAGTAGTTACATAATGCTCCTTCCCAATTCAAGGTAAAATAGCAGATAAAAAGAAAATGAAAAACAAATTGTCTTTTGTTTGATTTAAACCCGGTTCGCCGGGATGCGAAGCGGCCATCTTTACCATTACACCACACTAGCGTCTTACGAAAAGTTTGAAATTTCTTCGTTATAATGTTATCAATGTCTGTTGACGGTAGTGAAATATCACAATTATTTCAGTCGGAAAATCCAGTATTTCACTGCCTAGCATAAAATAAAATGAGGTATGAAGTTGAAAAAGTCAACAACGGCTCTATTCACGTGTATTTTATCCCGAATATTCAAATGTGACAGACAATAATTTATCACATTTTAATCTATATCATGTCATCGTTGATATTGCGTTTTTTTTTTTTTTTTTACCCATATTAAGTTTTCGATGTGTTAAAGTATGAAATATAGCCTACGACGTTACAGTTGATAAGTGTGTTATACTGTGACGTCACAAGAGGCAAGTAAGTAAGCAGCATCTAATTAAATGACTGGCAAGTCAATGCCCCTTGAAGAGATTGTATAAACAAAATTCGTGTCTCTTCATGCTTTATATAATCCTACTAAAAACGGTATTGATTTGAAAGAATTTAATTTGATCTGCAATCATTTTAACATTCCCTCACATCATGATTGTAAGGAATAAAAAACGTAATAGATGATGATAGGTAATAGTGGAAAGCATCCAAAGACTTATCTGATTTCTGAATCACCATACAGAACAAGAGTTATGATGATGAAACTCCTACTGTCAGATCTGTTAATGCGATCTTTTGCTCGAACGTTCAAATGACACAGGGAAATTATGTAGTGAGGGCAAAGTTCAATTCAGAAACGTAAACAAAACAATATTTATGATGAAATAAGCAATCATTTATAGTGATAATTAATCGTTGTAGAAGCTGCTATAGTTTACTTTTAGAAATAGTTTACGCATTATGCCTTATCTTTTTGTCCTGGCCTGCGGCCAAGAGGTCTCCCGAAGGCAAATCGAGACAAGTGCAGCGCGCGGTTTACCTACAGTTATGAGCTTTGCTAATTTCTAATCCCGCTCGTTGTTTTGTTTACACCTTTGATCAAAAATGCAAATAACAAATCCACTAATGCCAAACAAGCAAAATGACATGTTCAGCTTGGAAATAAAAAACCTGTCCAGATGTTTTCAAAAGTCAGCTTATTGCACTGCCGAAAATCTCAAACAACATACGTTGTCCAACCCAATCTTTGAAATGCTTTAACTGTTGTAGTAATGAATAGACTTTTACCTACAGACAAAATATATTATTAACTATGTTTAGCATACATCGCTTACAATCTCTCTCACGGTTGCCTACAGCATGCTCTTGACGAATCTGTTGAAGATGTCAATTAGTCCAACATCAAACGTGGATACTGCAGAAATTGCAAAACTATTGATTCCATTTTCACTTAGTTCACAATTGACTACCTAGAGGCACATGGACTTTTACCAGACAACAACAATGCTTACACTGTACAAACATAGGTAAAATAAAAAGTACTTTACTGAAACGTTTTACCAATTTTGTCTGATAAATAGCATATATTTCACCTGCAGACAAACCATTACTGAAACAAGAACCTGTATCAACATAATTTAGCATGCAACAGTAAACTCGACTATTACGGTAACATACAGCATGCAGTTGAAAAAGCTATTGAAGTTTACAATTGCCTCCCCCCCCCCCCCCCCCCGCCTGCCGTCATACATGGATATTGAAGAAGTTGTAAAGCAAATTAGTCCATTTTTAAAAAATCCATTTCACAATTGACTATTTCACAGCTCAAGGGTTACTACCAGAAAAACAGTTACCCAATAAATGTTTTTCAAAAGCAAACCTTTGCCAATAGGTAACTGAGTAAATATGTCCCAAGGTCTACATTGGTGTCTTACTAGGTAAGCCAAAGAAATATTGTGTAGCATCTGCAAAACAGAATTGTCTATTACCTGTGAAGAAGAATATGAAAAATACAACAGTGATGTGCTTCCGACAGTGTGTACCTCCTGTGCAACAACATTTTCCATCAAAAGAGACTATTAAACATGATACAACTTCAAAGTCAAAGCTGTCTCTATCATAAATGAGTGACAAGACATCAAGTGTTCCATCGGTATATTCTATATCGCCAACTGACAATGGAATTAGCTTTAGGCAACAAATAATTAACGGTATTACAGACGATTTGGTCCGAGAGATGCAACTATATCGAGGTGTTTAGAAAGTAATACAAAGTATCATAGAAAGTTTTGAATTGGGTGGAGGCTAGCATCTTCCAATTATCAGGTTGCACGGGAATAACAGCAGCTGTGTTTTGTTTTTTAGGAAACGCTACCTATGTAGTTGTTCATTTTGACTTTAAGTGGGTTTGGTGCACCATTAATAGAATTTGCTGCAACAACTTCTAAGACAAGTTAATTTACAAAAAAGTCTTAACATATGATGAAATAGATTCCTCTGCAATTTCTAAGTTGAATTTTACCCATGACATGATAAATAAAGCAATAAGTGACAATGACATCATTCACGAATAATTTACTTTAATCGTCAATGACTACAACAGATACAAAATGATCAAAAAGTAAATCAGTGAAAAAAATAAAAATACAGAAAGCCAATACTTCGGTGTCTCAGAAAAGCTGGACATGGAGGAATAGAAAAGAACTTTTTCAATCAGAAGAAATTGAAGGAAACAGATTTTGAAGAAACGTACAGCGAACAGAAAGACTTAAATCGTTACAACAAAGGAGGCATAAAGCCGTCAACGCAGGTGAGGTGTTCTGAAGGAACAACATTCTCTGAGAGAGAATAAAAATTTAAGTAATAATTACACGGTGTACATATAAAAAAACAATTCAAAATTGCTAAGTTGTATTAGCCATAGATTTATACAGACAAACCATTACTGAAACAAAAACCTGACTGAATCTCATACAGTTTGTGGATGTTTGAAACCCTAAATTATTTATATATTTTTTCTAGATTAGGTCGATAACACTTAAAGTTACTCTAATGGCTATTATTTGTATTTACTAGAGTCTCTGGCTGTTAAAAATGTTTTCCGTGGAGACTTTGTTTTGCTCATTACAAGCAATTACAGAGGGGTACAATTAACAGATTGAATATCAGCATAAATAATGGAAATTGAAAAGCGATACACATTCACGGTATGCATGTAACATATATTGTTTTGTTTTACGTCAAGTAAATAATAAAATAATGACCGATATATATCTGAGAGGACCCAGAGAAATAAGTTTACCTTTTGAACATTGAGATAAGAACGGAGGAGAAAAATGCAACACTAGGTCAAAAAATTGACAGTAACTTAGACCTCAACAATAAATGTATCACAAATTTTGGTGAACCTGTTGAATTTAATTATGCAGCTTCCATTGTACAAAGATGTGTTATTGGACAAATACGTAAGACTTTGGATGATAATAATTTGAAATATATCAAAACATGGAGGGAAAATTTGACATTAAATTAGCAGCCATTGAACAGAGGGTAATGAAAGAGCTAAAACACTAGATGCACAGGATTTGTTCTTAGAGAAAAACAGAGCCATATCTGCTGTTGTACGTGACCTAGCAATCATAAAAAGAAGAGCAGATGCCGATAGGAAGTGTCTGGTCGGCACAGTCGAAGTGTCCCTGATAGACAACACCGAAGGAAGACAAGGGTCTATACATAATCTTCCACAATAGTTACACACAATCGAGCAGAGTGTAAACAGAGAGATAGATGCTTTGAAGAGCTAAACGGAGAAAATAAAACGCCTCTGGAAGATAACAACACTTTACAGTCTCACTTGAAACAGTTGCAATGAGGTTTCAATGATGAAATACAATAAAACAACAAGGAAATTAAAAGGTAATAAATGCTTTGAGCACAAACATTATGAATCAACAAACTGTTAAAAATTTACACTAATACAATAATTCAATTCAACCTGATGGAGCTCGAAAAGAACGTGAAAAACATAGAAGAATTACATAGAAAAATTGCAGAGCTCAGTGAAAACAGATCTAGTACACTTGATTACTTGCGATAAAAGTTGAGAGCACGGTTTGGTGAGTCAGTACCTGAACAACCTCGATGATGCATCTACTCATCTTGATATATCTACCGGAAGCATCGATGCATCTACTGACCCAGGAAATAAGGTAACAGTTTAGAAACCATGATAGCAAAAACCTGCACGAGTTTACCAACCTTCTAATGAGCAAGAAATAAGAGAATATATTGTAATGAGCGGTCGTGTGTTTACTGCTTACAAGTTTTGTACAAAAGAAAACAAAATCTTTTGTTATATAAATAACTTTTTCAGCACAATAAATGGCAACGTACGGACTGCAAGGAGTTAAATACCTCAATCCAGTACTTTGTTGTACAGACCCCAGGCAACATTAAACTGAAGAAAAAAAAAACTTTTTAGATACTAATTCCAAAGCTAATCCCTAATATTTTGATTGTACCAGTTAGGTTTTTAAGTTCGCTGCCTATAACATTTTCAAGATACCGGTATGCAAATATTTGTGATTTTCCTATTTCGGTACGGACGAATGGAATTCAACAAAACATTATGAATGATAAACTGAGACATTTAAAGTTACAATCTATAGCAGGTTATGTTCAAAATATTGGTACTGAAGCTATAGAGTTTGCCGGGTATGATAAAAAGTTTAGAGCACCATTAGCATTTCAGATACTAATAGATCATTGTGCAATGTATCCTTGTTTTGTTGTTCCACAGGATTTCAGATTTATAATGATACTTGTAAAAGACCCAGAAGTGATATAAACGGATAACCGAGATTATGGACTGGAACACGTTTGTTTACAGTACAATAGTATTACTTTAGAATCAATTACACAATCGTTAAATGACAAGTACTGAAATTAATGACTATATTAGTAGCAAGAGAACTATCATCATAACAGCCAAAGATCTTTGAACAACCTCACACTTGATTCTCCCAGAATGACCCTGAAAGGTATTTTAATTCTGGGAAAAAAACAAGAGTGGAGAAAGTAATCCAGAAATGTTTGTGAACTAGCAATAGAAAAGAATATCAACAATTATTGAAGGTCTGCTAAACGTGGTTTGTTCTCAGGGTTTCCAACTGAGACGACAGTTAGTACAAGCCACTAAGTATTTCTTTGACGAACAGCAAAATCACATAGGATTTATTATAAGTGTTAAACAAATTTATACGGATAATCATCTGGCTTGATTTAAGTAGGACACACTACAACATATTGCATGGTACTATATCAGGGTTGGCTAATGTGGAACAACGTATCAATCTGCTGATCAACAGAAAGAAATGTAGACTGCTACAAAATGTATATTTATTTGTTTGTTTTGCATACCGTGTTTCCCAAAGAACAAATAGCTTAAATTGCATTAGATCTGATATAGACTCAATATGAAACTCTTTTCCATTACATCGTTATCATCTCTCTAACTCTTCTGTGAACAAAACTTACAACAAAAAGTGGCTGCTCTAAGATGAAAACGTGATCGTGTTAAATCCTAGGATCAATCAGATAAGTGGCTCGAATTACTCTTTGATATTTGCCAAGGTTCAACTCATTGTTTCTGGTCATAACTGTGGGAATGTAACCTTCAACATTATTTGCATAAAGCGTTTCTAATAAGAATGCAAAAATGTTGTCCGTTCATTGTAGGGTGATATTATCAGCCTGTACCATATTTTTCCAGTTTGAATTATTACAAGGCGAATAGGTTGAAATAAAATTATGTTATTTGTCTTATCTGTAGAACACCCAAAGGATGAAAAGAAAGTATATACATCTTTTTTCATATTTTCCTTACAAGTCAAAATTGGAATATATGGTGATGATAAAATCCTTTACAGTTGAAAAGTTACTGAAATTACGCCCCTTTTAGATAATCGCTATGGTGTCGCCATTAATCCACCTTTAAGGTCTTTAAACCTATATTAAAATCGATTTTGCTCTTTTTCATGATTACTCTTCAGGACACTGCACTACATTTATTACTATCGAATTTCTGCAAATTTCCTTTTTATTAAAGACTAGAACCCGATCAATGAACCTTAGATCCTTTTAATTCGCTTTCAAATTACACATTGGTGTCATTTGACGTGTGTTTGAGACAAGAGTTGAGATTACTTCAAACTGATTTGAAATAAGACCAGCATGACAAATTGTTCAAAGTACTGTATTCGATACGCTTAACCAAAACTTTTTTTTACTATTGATATAACAACATTGAGAAACTTTTGCCACAGGCAATAGACATCGATTTATATTGCAAATATTGATGAAGATTTTACTGATAATAGCACCATGTCACTCAGATAATCTAAGCAGATGCCTCGGGAAATGAACTCGATCTTATCTCACTACGTTTCGGAAATTAAAATCACCTAAATCAGATCTAAATAAAAAGCAGATTTTAATGAGATCTTCGAAGCTGCCTTTCGCATTTTTATGAACTTGCTTTTTCTGGTTCAATTTTAGGATCAAGTTACTACAATAAAATATATTTATGCCGCACTTTTGAATATATATACGCCGATTTGAGTTTGAGCGCAGAAGCAATATAAACAGTGATGTTTGCCATTACGTTTGAGTGCAATAGTAGTTTACATTTGATCACAGACCAGGTTTATGTTTGAGGACTTGTTCGATCAATTTAACACATTATGACAACTCCAACCCTTTTATAAATATTATCTTGTTTTAATTATGCTCGAATAGATACACTTATACCATATAAAAACTTTCGTAACAATTAGACGATGAATTGCAAAGCTCAGTATGGTAAATTGCGTGAACCAAGTCTTTCTGCATATGCAGATAATATTAGAATTACAGGTACACACCATATCTTGCTGCATATTCTGGTAAAATTAGAATTACAGGTACAGACCATTTCTTGCTTCATATGCAGGTAAGATTAGAATGTCTGGTACATACCATATATTGCTGTATATGTCGGTACGATTAAAATTACAGGTACAAACCATGTCTTGCTAAATATATAGATAAGATTAGATAAGATTAGAATTACGTGCATATACCTTATCTTGCTGCATATATAGGTAAGATTAGAATTACAGGTACACACCATATCTTGCTAAATATGCAGATAAGATTAGAATTGTTACTGGTACACACCAATGTTCTATATATATTTGAGTGAAAAAAAGACTATTACTAACTGTGATAGCATACTCACCTGCTGTGATAAAATACCAACAACTATCAAATAATGGGAAAATATACTGTAACATGATGAGTAAAATTAGATATAGCTTTAGACTTGGGTTCGAGTCCAAATTTGAAACTGTTTGGACATTTTTTAGCCTTTGCTTGCTTCAAAGAATCTTTAATACGACGATATAACTATATTTAACTATATATATATATATATATATATATATATATATATATATATATATATATATATATATATATATATATAGCGTTAACATGTAATTTACAGTGCTCGTCGCTATAACACGGTCACTGTTACGAGTATGGACATGAATGATGAATCCCATTATGCTGCTTGTATTTTGTGTTCCATAAAATGTGCCTCAGTATAAGGCGATTTCTCCTATATCACGTCACACCTGTATGACTCTCTGAACATTGGTATAGTGAGGGACCACCGTATACCAGCCCCCAAACAAAACAAACGTCAGGGCTCAAATGTATAAGTACCTATTTTGCAAACAGGGTTCCAAAGTAATGTGCCCTACTATAAAACACAACATTTTAGTATGCATCTCAATCGCCTCGAGTAGTAAACAATGACCATTACTGATATATTCAGTCATTTTGTCTATACGATATAGCAACAAATATCGTAGAAATGATCGCATTCTTTTTTGGCTGGTTGGAGAAAGGAAGGGGGGTTATAACTTCCTACTAAATCAGTAGCAAATTTTCTGACTGGATCATTGATGCCAGCTATAAGTTTTGTATGTCACAGATGTGTATTTTTTCCAATGTTGGAGACCATGAAGTCGCATGAAAACAAAAAAGATAGATGAATGGATAGAGAGACCGATAATGTTAGATAATGTCTTTAAAACTTCACCACTTCGAGCGATGGTTACTCTTTCTGTTCCTTCAAAATACATTTGTATTGAGCTGATAATTACCTAGTCCTCACTGCCCTTTTTCTTGATGACCTAAGTGTATCGCATATAATTTTCAGAAGACCACTACTATGAATCGTCTCTTCAATCAATGGCTAATATAACAAATTCCTAGGATTACAAAACATTCTCAAACTAAAACTCGTACTCATCTCAAAACCCTGATGTCTGAAAGCATTCTGATCATTCATTGTTCCGAAGGTCCTTAAGGGGAGATGTATGTTGCTTGCCATGTAAGAAAAGCATGTTTAAAGGAGCATGCCCGAAGTGCGGAAATATGCATGTATGTGACTTTATGTATATCTAATCATCGAACGTCAGCGAAGAACGGGGATATTGTCGTTGTCCCCGTGCGTATATCTGTCCGTCTGCTTGTCCATCTGTCCGTTAGTCCATGAGAAAGCTTGTCATCTTTAATCCTTCCACACCGCTAGAAGGATGTTATTGAAACTGTAGACTAATGTGTGGTTGGTGTAGATGTGCAATATAGTTTTACTTTTTCTTACAGTCCATTCTTTTGAAAATTTCTGGAAAAAATTGTCAAAAACGGGTATTTCGGAAATTGAGTTCATCGTCGTTTCTCATCCCACACCTCTTCCGCGATTTTATTGAAACTTCGAAGAATCGATATGGGGTAGATGTAGATGCACAGAGAGGTTTAATGTCTTCATTTTATTCACCTCTCAAATGTTTAAAACTTATATAAAAAGGAATTAATCTTTGAAAGTGGAAAGATATTGAGTATTTCAATTGATTCGCAAAGGTATACCTGCCATTATTTGTCAAGTTTTGGTGCGTATTATATGATTCTTGATTTTAATCCACCTCTGCCTTTCACTAACTGAAACACACGTAGATTTCGAACAGTTATGTTCTAACATGTTGCTTGATAATTTGGCTTAATTAAGTAAAAACACATGGAATATGCCGATCGTGATTTATGCAAATGCCGAAATTATTATAAAGTATGAATTATCAATTTAAAAAAGCACAGTAAATGTAAGCGAGTGTAATCTTTTGTGCACCTTGTCTCAAAGAGACACGACTGGACAATTGGCAGTTCTTCCAAATAAGTAATTTATGTCAGGAAAAGTTGCTTAGAAATAATTTTATTTTGTAATTATTAGAATCAGTGAAACACAAACAAAATCAAAACCTATGAGAAGAGAGAAACATATTTGTTATATTCCAAGGAAAATTCTTTAAGGCTTACACTTTATTTACCAATCCAATGCTTCAGTCTAAAATTTAATTAGTTTTCGAACAAGCATCATATATCTCAAGTCAACACTTGTCACTATTCGTCTAGTACCGATCTTGTTAGCAATGTCTCTAAAGCTTTCAGATTACCCATAATTATTCCTATGTGATTTCAATTTAGCTCTGGCTTCTATTTCGTGAAACGCATGAAGATCTCAAACACATATATTTTTGATATTATGAACGATAGCTTGGTTTAACCGGGAAAAGAACACACGCAGTGTGTAGTAATACTCAGGTACAATATACATTGTCCATGTTATGATTCATGTAGCAGATAAAATAATCCTCTAAATATAAATCACGCGAAAGTTGACTGTGTATCAGAGAGACAATTCCCACATTGGCATAAAGGCACGTCAAGGACACAATTCCCACACTAACGTAAAGGCACGTCAGAGACACAATTCTCACACTGACATAAAGGCACGTCATGGACACAATTCCCACACAGACATAAAAGCACGTCAAGGACACAATTCCCACACTGATGTAAAGGCACGTCAAGGACACAATTCCCACACTGATGTAAAGGCACGTCAGGGACACAATTCCCACACCGATTTAAAGGCACGTCAGGGACCCTTCGCACACTGATGTAAAGGCACGTCAGGGATACCATTCCCACACTGATGTAAAGGCTCATCAAGGACACAAATACAATTCCCACACTGACGTAAAGGCTCCTCAGGGACACAATTCCCACATTTTATCTTAAAAGCATTGCATAAATGCAATTAGTAGTTCTCAAAAAATAACTTATTGGTGTCAGAACAAAAGACCGCTTAAAGCATTTTTTTTTCTATTGCAATCACTAGTGACGAAAAATATGAACGAAATCAATAAACATAAGAAGATAGAAAGCAATAAGGTAATCATATATCCCGAAAATACACCTGTCATCATTCATCGAGTTTGTATTTGCGTTGGCGACGTCTCTGACGCTTTTAAGCCGTCCATCATCAATCATCTGTAATTTCAAATGTGCCCTTCCTTGAAAAGATAGTTCTGAATGAATAATTTTATAGGATGATATTTCACCCGTTGGGTAATCATTGACGAAGTTAAATGTACTGACTGTCAAATCTATATAGCATAAACAAACTCCCTGGTGAACTCGCGTATTACATTTGCAATATTTGTTTGGTAGCTTTGAAATAAATTCAATATAACAAACTAAGACAGCCAATATTAATTAATTCAATAATGAAATTAATTGGGTAAAAGCATGTTTCCATTTTTCTCTAACATGTATTCTACGTTTCTTTTACAACATAGTATCGGTATTTGTGAAATACGTTTGTCAGACATTGATGTATTGGAAAAGGAAGGACCTCATAACGTTGAGTGACTTAATGGAAAAGCTTGCAAAAAAACCTGCAAAAGGTTTTACTTACCACTTGGAAGTTACAAGGTTATTGGCTCATTTTCCATTAAACAAGATATGGTCTTTCTTAAAGTTTAAGCTACATGACGTTTTAGCTCAAAGTTATACATTTTGCAGCTTTTTATGTTGCATAAAGTTTAAATCCAGCAAGGGGGATCTGTTCATTTTGTTTTTAAACTGTCATTATTAAGAACATTTTCCCTCTATTTTGTGACGACAGGCATTGATCAAAAATGGGTATTTGAGGAATATTAGATCGAAGTTGTCGTTTATATTTGAAGAAAGTTAAAAGTTTGGTTAACATTTACTAAGATTCCATCCATGACAGTGAACAATTTTCCTTTCCTCTTTCCTCACATTTTAGTGATCTGAATGCACTGCTTATATCTTCATATATTATGCTGTTAGAAAAAATGTTGCTGCTGCTTTGACAAAACATTAACCAAACAGAAATATTGCAGCAACAAGTGATTGTAGTGGCAATTATTAGAAGTCCAAAGAAATTAATGAATAATATCTTCTGAATCCAGTAGAATATTGTATCCGTTTGCTGACAGTCTCATAATACTTATGTTGTAGTGTTATTATCGAATGAACGTTATCGGACGCATGGTAAAATGGAGGTTACGTCAAAAGAAACACTTAGCTTGCTGTTTTATGTCCTATAAACCCATCACCGGTAAATATCCTTTTAACCTAAGGGATATGAGAGAGCAATACTGAGAATAATGTCGCCTCATCAAATCCAAGAAGGTATGAATTTAATTCCTTTCAGAATGGGTTATGCGTACTTTTTGGATGAGATAAGAGCTCTTTGTAGACACATTAAACGATCTAAATTATATACATCCAGTGGGATCGTTTTGTCGTCGGTTCAGCTTCCAATGAGAAATTATTGAAGTTACGGAAATGTCTCAAAACAAATATTGCCTTTCTATGAAATATTTGCCGTCATTCCTAATATGGTCAACCTCCATAAAAGTCGTCCCCATTTTAACATTAGGATGAGAGGTATATTTGGCAAGTAGCCAAACCTATAGAAATGTTGCATGAATTTAAGGATAAAGTTTTTGATAAATTTATGTTTACCGCGTAACTCGAGATGATGTAATCGAGTCATTATTACGTAACGCTAAGAACTAGTGAGATATTCGACGTAATTATGAAGTAAAGATCGAAATATCCACTTAATATTTAAGAAGTACTTTGTTGCAAATAAATCAAATGAGAGTACTAAATCAATAAGAAACCTTATAAAATGAGCTTAAATATACGACCTGCCGTGCATTGACTCCACTATTTTTTAATTTTTTTAATTTGTTTTTTTTTAGGGGTGGGGGGGGTGGGGGGGGTGGTTGGCATCACATTAAAGTCACGATTTTCATACAAAGTATAACGGAAGAGTTCGCTCAGCAAGGTGCGCGTTTCCTGAAGGGCAAAATGAAGGGAATATATGACCTAATATCATTGTAAATTTCGAGGATTTTAATAAGCTCATAATGAAATTATTACAGAATAAGTGGTAACTTAATAACTTTGCAGTTATTATCTCAGGGCACGCATTGTTCTTAAGACAGAGCAATACAAAGCATCGCGACCTATCATTTTCTTTATGCCTTAATATTATTTTGATAATATATTTTTTGTCAAGCTTTATATATTCTAATATTTCAGTAGCGATCATCGTTTAAGGATAGTTTTGTATTTGAATGGAGTTTGGATGTTTTCAGAGGTCCAAATTGTGAACAAGAGTTCATTAAGATTTTCATTGACTTTTCCCCAAGGTGAAAATGACTGCCATATTGAGACCACAAGAAGGCAAGTTATACTGAATATAAACCGAGACATCTCCAGAAGAGACGAGTCATTGCAACATAAAACTTCCGGTTAATTCAGAGGACAATCATAAATCCCCCAGTATGTTACTTAAAATAGTTCCATCTGCAGCTATGCTCTTGCAAGCCAATACCAGCAAAACGCTTTATTGAAGCCTACGTCTGAAATTTAATACGACTGGTTTATAAACCACTAGAAACATACCACGCACAAATAGAAATTGGGACTGGAGGAGTGTTATGATTGTTATATTCAGCAAGAAATACATTTTCACAAACGAAGCATACGATGCTTATATTGTAAGTTTGCATTTCGTACGGAGACGATGCCAACGGTTGGACTTTTCAACTGGTTTACCACATCCATGTCTTAAGGATTATATCGGACAGATTGGAAAGATCGAGGTAGTGATTCCCCAGTTTGTACTTCGTACAGGTCATGTAACAATAGTATAATAGGCATTACAATTGATGTTAGTTGTTATTTAGCGTACGGGGTAATTATCTTAAAACTTCAGCTTTGTTCTATCCCTATGTATATCGATCGTTATCACACAAGCTCCTGAATAAGAATAAAGTAATAATCGACGAGAAAAAACATTGCACATGTGAAACAAGACACAGAAGATTAACGAGTGAATCTAGTTCGGGACTCTGATGCATTGATTCAGGCTTTTCATTTATATCCTAGCTAAAGATTGCTGTATCTGCTTGGTCTGTAATCTGACACAATAATACGTTCTTATTTCATAAATAAAAGCAAAAAAAATATTATGTAGTTGCTGCTTATAAAGACGCCATGCTGAAGCGTAAATGTCTTTTCTCTTTTCTTACTGGACATGTTAGATTTAAGTGATACCATGCACTTGATTATATCATTGGATGTACTTTCTTACCTTTTCCAATGAAGGAAGGTTTACAGTTCAGGTGCTTAGTGTTATATTGTGTCTTGATTTCTACATAATTAAAACTGTACCTGCAAGTAACATTAGAAATCATGAATATATATATATATATATATATATATATATATATATATATATATATGTGTGTGTGTGTGTGTGTGTGTGTGTGTGTGTGTGTGTGTGTGTGTGTGTGTGTGTCTTTCATCAGTGGGCAAGGATTAATGCAATGTGTGTACTATTATTTAACTTAGATGAACCACTAGAAGGAACTCATTACAAAAAGTATTAGTCTATTTTTCTAGTAGCACAGGCTGGTATTGATTCATTTATTGAATGATGGTACTAATTTGTATCGCTGTAGCTTGTATATACCATAATAAGTGGAACCAAAGAATGTTTAGCTACAAGCTCGGACTTTTACAATCCGATTCCTTGTAGCCTTTAGAGGACGATAATCTGTATTGAACATCTCCAATAAAGAACATATCAATCATCAAGCTGAACAGAGATATGTATCATCCTTTGTATTTGCGCTTGCATTTATTTAACCAAGGATACATAGCGTTTTTATACCTGTTCTAGGATTGAAGTGCTCTGCATTAAGCAAGTGACCCGACTCTTCAATCCAAAGTTCTACTTTCTTAGTTCTGTGGCAACTACGTGCTGTGTAATGTTGATTTTCATGGGTTCTCTGTTATCAGATGGATAATGATTTGCGTGTATGCCAGTAAAATATTCAGCTCTTGAATAACGTATAAATTGGGAGACTGACCAATTTGCAAGCGCATTAAAATTACCAACACTCCATTGCGATTTTGTATTCAAATCATTTTCTGTAAGAATGACGATATTTCCCAAAAGAATATATCATCCTGATTATATCTGTATCGGTAATAATGGCATTTATATTTTCGTTTGGGGCAAACAACCTGGATTGCGTGAGAGAATGTCTCAAAAGGACATAGTAACTTCTTCTTAGTCAGGCTATGCACCACATATCAGGTTTAAAATGTTTTGAAGTCTGTAAATCCCCTTGACTGCTCAAAGAACAAACAACTACACTTTTACAATACAATTAGAAAAGTGTTTGCGTATTTTTTTTATTAAACCGAGCTTCTACCCTTTGTCTTTGTAAAGTTACTCTGTTTTATCCCGACAGTATATTCTAAAACGACGGCATGCAAACCAGATTACCCAGGTCATCGCTCCCTCCACATTAAGCGTACGTGGGAATATTTCTCTTGTAGCATTGGCCTGTGACCAAGGAAACAATATTGTATCTTGTTTGTGGATACACTTGGATAGCGGATTAATATATAATATAAGTCCAGATAGGTCCATTGCAAAGGTATGACCACCTTGGATTCGAGATAAAACATTTTATAAACCGCCATGTTAAATGTATTTTAAACGTAATTGGCAGTTATTAATATACAACGTGTGTAATTATAATTGAGTCTCCAAACTGTGTTGTGGGGTGTGGGGCTTTTTTAAAGACTTATGTTGACAAGAATCCTGTGTTTTATTGGTTAAATTTATTTAAATATGCTGAACAAATTCGGCAAGTGGAAATCGAAATAGTAATAGAACACGGACTATGCAATGGTGTTTCAAAAATTAAAAAACGAATCAGCATTTGACACTCATAATTTGTATAAGATAATTATAATTATACACTTAGTAAATTTATATGATGACATCATAACAGGGCAGACCCATGAGTTTGATAATAAGGGTAATCGTAGTAATTCTGTCGATGATACATATAACTATTACTATGGTGATGTCAAATAATACTCTTTCATTATGTGTGCAGAACGCGTTCCACTATATATATATATATATATATATATATATATATATATATATATATATATATATATATATATATATTATATATATATATATATGATATGGCTTCTCTCATTTTGTAATGGTAATAATAGAAACAGTTTGCTTTTCTATTTAGCGAGACAGTCCTAGCGCATGTCTAACCATACGAACGAAAATTATGTTGCTGAAATGGGATGTAAAGTATTTGAAACAAAGGTGTATGATTCAACTTACAATAGCTAAATCACTTTAACATTACAGGTAATGTCTTTAGCAACCGCCTTAGCTTCCCGTTTGTGTAACGTTTCGTTTATCAATATACCGTCCGGTTTTCGTACCGTCTGACCAATCCTTTGTTTCTAATCGTTGCATACCATTCCTGAGCACGATCCATTCTCGAGCGTTGCCTTGTCTCCACTGCAATTGAGGCATACCTCTTTGTACCGCTTCCTGTTATTTGCGCACTGGTAGTAACGGCTTATTACGAAAAATAACAAAACATATTTTCCTCTTTGTAAAAAGAGACGTTTCAATCCTATGAAACCATCCATTTCTCTCACTCCTGTCCACTTATAAAGAAATGTAGATGAACCTGTGACAAACTGTAAAATTGTCCATGGTATCCTGTAAATTGTCAAAAATTTGAAACTTGTTTCAATTTGAACAAAAATTGCAATGTACTGATAATATTACTGCTATGTGACAGATATAACTGCTACAAAAAAGTATTTTATGTGCATTCCTTCGTCAGCTGTCTATGATCACTGACATAAAATTATTGTCAATGGCGTACTTGTTGTGAAGGTTGTACT
Organism: Margaritifera margaritifera; assembly: GCA_029931535.1. Taxonomy (NCBI): domain Eukaryota; kingdom Metazoa; phylum Mollusca; class Bivalvia; order Unionida; family Margaritiferidae; genus Margaritifera; species Margaritifera margaritifera. Next base: position 2,729,567 of record JAQPZY010001471.1, read on the forward strand.
TGGATAAAGGGAAAACTTCTTTGGGATGGTAGTTGTACATTTTTCACAGGCACAATCGCCTCAGATTAAAAAACGATAGACGAAATTAGATTATTTCTCTAATATATACCTGGTTTCCTCATACTCAATGAAAAATATAAACTGAGATGGAGATTATTTTTTTACTTTATTTAGCAATGCACCTTTCATATATCATGGAAAGGCGGCTGGAACCAATTTTACTGTAATTAATAAAATCGGCATAATACGAACAGATTCAAAACATTGAAGAAAAGAAAATATTACGTGTTATATTTCAAGTGAAATTTTTCAAGGCTTACATTTTATTTACCAATCAAATGCTTGAGCATAAATACTTAAATTAAAAAAAAAAAATCGCGCTTCTAAATCTTTCTAGTAATTCATCATTATTCCTACGTGCTTTCTCTGTCTTTTATTAACTGAAACACATGAATGAATGGTCGGTTTCAACGGGTAAATGATAGATCGGTTTCGACGGGTAAGGGGCATATGCAGGATTCAGGCATACTCCGATTTGATAAAAGTTTTCATGGCATGATTCATGATTCAACGGACAACTTTTCCTCTAAATATAAATCATGCGAAAGAGAATGTAAAGGAATGTAAAGTCATGGCAGGGATTCCATTCGCACACTTTATCTAAACACTTTGCAAATGGGCAAACGGAAGTTCTCGAAAAAATAACTAACTGGTATTTAAAAAGTGGTTAAAAGTAATTTCATTGCAATCCCTAGATTCGAAATAACATTAATGCACAACAGGAGTGTTTTAATTAAGGTGGATTCTTGTCAAGCTTTCATTTTATTTAAAAATCAAAACCTTCAAACTAATAGAAAAAAGAAGAAGAAAAAAAACACAAGCGAAACGTGTACACTTTTAGGGTGTTTAAATATTTAGAATGTTGCCAGTAGCTATGTATCTCAAAGGTATACATGTGATTATTGATCCAGTTTGTGTGTGTGTTTTACTCATGTCTCTATATCTTTTAAGCCGTCCATCATCGATCATATGTGATTTCAGTTTAGCTCTGCAATGAACAAATAGTTCAGAGGATGTCATTTCACATTACAGAAATCATATGCACTGGCTCTCAGCACTATACAGCATACACAAATTCTCTGGTGTACTCCCGTGTTACATTTGCAATATTGGTTTGTTTATTAACTCTGAAATAAATCAAGTATTGCAAATGGAGGCGTCGCTTATTAATTAATTTAATAATGAAACTAATTGGGGGAAAAGAATCGTTTAAAATGCATGTTCCAATTATGCTATAACATGTATCCTACGTTTGTGTTTGTATCTTTATGTTTTCTTTCATAACACATTATCGGTATTTGTAAAATACATTTCGTTAGACATATTAATTTATTCGACAAAAGGACCTCCTGACGTCCAGTGACTCAATCAAAAAGCTTACAAAAAATTTACGAACGTTTTACGTACCACATGAAAATTAAAAGCTTTTTCGCTCACTGTTCTGGAAACAAATTAGCATTTGTCTCAGTTTTCAACCTTGACGAGGTGTTTGTCCAGAGTAATACATTTTGCAGCTAATTGATATCATATAAGGGGGAGATCTGTTTATTTCGTTATCAAAACTGTCATTTCTATGAACATTTCCCCACTACAGGTTTTTCTGGGTAAGACTACTTGCATATGTAACGAACATGTCCCCTCCATATGTGTTCTGGATTAGACTACAGGCATATGTAACGAATATATATATATATATATATATATATATATATATATATATATATATATATATATATATATATATATATATATAAGATTACGGTTATCGTTCAAAAAGTTTCTTTCAAATTGTCCCAGAAGTATTCGATCCAAAAAGGTGAAAAAATTGTTCCTTTCCTCCATCGTTAATTTTTCTTAGATGACATATTATATTGTTAAAAGAGATTGCCGTGGCTAGTTTGATTAAATAATAACCGGACAGACTTATTTCAGCAACTAGTGATTGTATTGTAGTATTAGAAGACCCAAGAGGTCAATGAACATTATCTTTTGAATCTAGTGTGATATTTTTATTCGGTTGTTGACAATCTCATTATTTTCATGCTGTGGAGTTATCATGGAATGGACATTATCGGACGACTGATTCAATGGAGTTCACGTCAGGAGCAGCAATTAGCCTGTTGTTTGATAGCCTATAAACTCATCGCCTGTAAATATCCTTTTAACCCAATGGATATGCAAGAGCAATGCTTAGAATACTTACTCACCAAAATCCAAGAGAGTATTGATCTAATATTCTGTAAGTGGGAAAAAATTAATTGCCTTCTGAATGGGTTAAGCATACTTTAGGATTTTTTCAGGACACTTTATAGACAGGTTATATTATCTAAAACATTTACACTTAATAGGAGCGTCTTGTCATCGGTTCAGTTTCCAACGAGAACAATGTAAATTAAGGTAATAACTCAGAAAAAATATTGCATGCATTCCTGTGCAATATTTGGCTTCATTTATTGCATGCATTCCTGTGCAATATTTGGCTTCATTTATTGCATGCATTCCTGTGCAATATTTGGCTTCATTTATTGCATGCATTCCTGTGCAATATTTGGCTTCATTTATTGCATGGTAAAGCTGCCACAAAAGTCGTTGCGATTTGTTAAAACTGAACTGTGTTCTATATTGACCTCGCTTAGCAAGAAACAAAAAATATGAATATTGTACAGATTTAAGGACCTTTGCTGCTGTCCAATTCGTGCTTTCCGCACACCTTGATTCATTATTATATCAGCGTGATATGACTTCATTCGCTACAGCTAGATAGCGTAGTAGCGCTAGTAACTATGGGAACGTAATTATGATATAAGATAAAGATTTACCAAACTATTACAGGAATTACTTTGTTGTAGAAGTAGACAACGATGAGAACTAAATGTATGCAGGACCTGATAAAATTACTGTAGATTTACTCTCTGCCGTGAATGGTCCCCACTGCCCTATGCCATCACATTACAGTAACGATCGTAATAAAAAGTAATATATCTGAATATTTTCCCCGGCAACCTATACTGTTTTATGTGAAATGTTAGAGCAATATATGATCTTCAACCAGTGTAAATTTGGATGATTTTCAAGTGTTCTTAATAAAATTATTTCATTGAGACGCGGTGAGCAAGTATCATTTCCTCAATGTTTTAGGTAACTTCCTATCTTGGGACACACATTTTTGAATGCCTTGTCCAATAAAAAAATGCCTTGTCCAATAAAATGGATAGCAATCATTGAATGTATTTACTTCTATAGTTTATTGTGCTTCCTAGTAAAGCATAAAAATCATTATTAAAAAGCTTAAATAGCCTTGCATTTTACCTTTATCCTTCATTAGAATGGGGTTTTGTTGTAACAGCGATCATCCTTCATTAGAATGGGGTTTTGTTGTACCAGCGATCATCCTTCATTATAAATGGGGTTTTGAAGTTTTCAGACGTCAAACTTTATGATGCAGAGTTTTTTAAGACCTTCAGCTACATTTCTATCAGGTGAAAATGACTGCTACATTGAGACCACATGAAGCCAAACTACTCTGAATATATACCAAGACGTCTCCAAAAGAGATGAGTTCTTAGTTTACTATAATCGTTATGATGTAAGACATTTGGATCCATTCAGATGACGATTTGAGAATTCACATTGTAAGCTACTTCAGATATTTCTGTTAGCATTAACCCCTGTTTGTCTTGCGAGAAAATACAAGCAAATGTTTTTAGACGCTAACATCTGGGATTGAAATCAACTGGTTTATAAGCCTGTAAAAACATACCACAGACAAAATACAGAGATACTTTGATTTGAAGCAGGGTTATTATAATCGTAATACTCAAAAAGAAATTACTTTGCCCCCCCCCCCCGAAAAAAAAAACAACATAGGAAACGCCTACGCTTACACTTCTGAGCGAACGAACCCAACCTATGTACCTCGACAATCTATTGGACACTTTAGAAATATCGAGCTAATGAGACACAATCTATGTACCTCGAGAATATATTGGACACTTTTAAAATATCGAGCTAATGAGACACAATCTAAGTACCTCGAACATATATTGGACACTTTGGAAATATCCAACTAGTGGGACACAATCTATGTTACTCGAGCATATATTGGACACTTTGGAAAGATCGAGCTAATGAGACACAATCTATGTACCTCGAGCATATATTGGACACTTTGGAAATATCGAGCTAGTGAGACACAATCTATGTAGCTCGAGAATATATTGGACACTTTAGAAATATCCAGTTAATGAGGCACAACCTATATACTTCGAGAATATATTGGACACTTTGGAAATATCGAGCTAGTGAGACACAACCTATGTACCTCGAGAATATATTGGACACTTTGGAAAGATCGAGCTAGTGAAACACAACCTATGTAGCTCGAGAATATATTGAACACTTTGGAAAGATCGAGCTAGTGAGACACAACCTATGTAGCTCGAGAATATGTTGAACACTTTCGAAAGATCGAGCTAGTGGGACACAACCTATGTAGCTCGAGAATATATTGAACGCTTTGGAAAGATCGAGCTAGTGAGACACAACCTATGTAGCTCGAGAATATATTGAACACTTTGGAAAGATCGAGCTAGTGAGATACAATTGGTTTGTAATCGTGAAAGACTACGTTATTGTTTAGTGGATGGAGGAGTGGTTTTGAAACTTACGCTTTGTTTTATAATATACATATAGATTGCAGACACCCAAGCTCCTAAAGAAATGATCGACAGAGAAAGCATTAACTTTGGAAATACGACACGGGAGGTTATCGAGCAAATCTAGTTCAGGTGTCTAGACACTTTTTTAATTTTTTTCGAAGCTAAAGGCTACTATATCCGAGTTGTCTGTATTCATCTTCTTGTAACTATGGTCGATAATATTACACTGTAATAAGTCCTTATCGCGGATATATATGCATCCAATTGTTTGCGTGTCTCTATATTATCTTCTTACTAGATATAATGGATTTAGGTTATACGATTCTCGCGACTATAACAGTTGTATTTGGACTATACCATTCTCTCGACTATACCAGTTGCATTTGAGTTATACCATTCTCTCGACTATACCAGTTGCATTTGAGTTATACCATTCTCTCGACTATACCAGTTGCATTTGAGTTATACAATTCTCTCGACTATAACAGTTGTATTTGATTTATACCATTCTCTCGACTATACCAATTGGATTTGAGCTATACCATTCTCCAGACTATACCAGTTGGATTTGGGCTATACCAATCTCACAACTCAGCCAACTGATGTATTTCCTCACCTTCCACAATGAATGAAGAGAATAGATTGATAGTTCTCGTCTTATATTGTGTCTGTTGTTCTGTATAATAAACCATTGTGCCTGCAATAATAAAATTACAAGATGTGAAAATATACTTATAACAGTTTGTATCTTTCATCAATAAGCAAAGAGTAATGCAATTCAATTTGCGTAATTTTCTTTAGCATAGATAGACCATTAAAAAGACCTTATTGCAGAAACGTATCAGTTTTTTCCAGTTGGGGAGGCTGGTAGTAATTCATTTAGTGAATGATGATACTAAGCTTAATCGCCGTTGCTGATATATGTCATAATAAGTGGATAGCAACAAGCTCGAACTTTTACAACCAGATGGCTCGTATACTTTACAGACTCGTTATCGGTATGAAACATCTTATATAAAGGGCACCTCGAAATAAAGACAATAAGAAAAGGGCGCTGAAATATGTCTTTCTCTTCACTGGGTGCTTGCATTTGAAAACTAATTATGAAGAGCGGTTTTGAATTAAGTATGCAGCAGAAAACGGGCTAATTTACAAGAGAATTATGATTTCCAACACTCCGTCGCGATTGTTTTCAAATAATTTCTCTACGAGAACAAAGATTCTTCCCCAGAGAATATTTTTTCTTGATTATCTGTATTGTGATAATGGTATTGATACTTTTCCGGTATTGACTTTCAATTGCATGCAACCAATTCTGCAAACGGCATTGCGATTTCATCGTAGTCACGCTATGCTACCCATATCAGGCTGATATAGTTCCTAAATTTGCAGAACCCTAAGCCTGTTACAGAACCAATATCTCACTTATAAAAAATCTGAAGAATAATAATTGTCTCATGGGAGACTCTCTGACGTAAAAGGTATGTTTTGGGACCATCGATGTTTTAGCAGCAGATGTATATTTACAATCGATATAGTTCCCTTCAAGATTTAAGATGTCAATATATGTTGTGTTTAAAAATCTGTACTAAAACATATGTGACAGACACGTGACATGGTTGAAGGTAAAAGCATTGTCCTATTTTTATGTTACTTGACATCAACAATGAAAAATCCAATGGCAAAGATTGAGAGCCTGATCCATACTAAAACAATTCCCGAAACTGACTTTCTATGCTACATTTTTTAAAAAAATATTCATTATACTCCATTATTTGCTTGTGATTGAAACACAGATATAACGCGATATGTGTGTCATGTAACCAGCATTAATAGCTTACAAGATTTTATTCTAATCAAAAGACTGCACAAAGTGTACAGCCTGGAGTAAATGGGTTAACAAACGCACTTATAAATGGATTCTTCAATAGGCGCCAACCTCACCTCTGCTGTATTTATTCCGTATTTCTCAGTATTTTACGGTGTATATTAATGGTTCACTTTTTACTCGCTTGGTGATTATATGCAATTTAATTAGCAACTTCAAATGTTTTTTGCAGGGCTCGAAATAAGGATTATTTCCACCAACCCGCAGGATCACTAAAATAAACTTTTACTGATCATGCTTTAATTTCACTGATCCTGCTAAAAATTAAACAGAACCCAGTTCAGTTTGTAATTCAACATGTATTATTCATTAACATCTCAAAACAACTGTATTACACCCATCAACGAATGAAGTACCGCGCGCACTTTCGTATTTCTCAGAATACTTACTGCTGATAACGTACAACATCATAGCCTATACTGGGTCGTACATCAGCCATTTGTTTTTATTTTCCCAGCATTTCTGGTAATTGGTCTCTTCCCTTGATCATATATGCGATCTCGCTCTCTCTTGTCATCATCTAATTTCTGAAGCTTCAGTGGCGGCTGCGCACCCTGCAAATACTTCCACAGTTGTCACCGCACAATGTATTGAATGTTTATCAGCAACTATATAAATATTCAAACACATTGTTCGGTATAATTCTGGATTGTTCGTTGAGTCGACGAACGCGACCTTTTCCAATTGGCTAATACTAGCCTGAGACCCTCTACCCTTTTGTTATCAGGAGTAATGAAATCATTGCTTGGAGTCAGTACACCGACCTAGGTCCACGTGCACGAATACTGTTTTGACAATAAACACACTAATTTACCTGACGAGTGGAAGAGTGGCTTAACACCTGTCCATTTGCGCCGCGAGCATTTATTGTACCTCGTCAATCGCAGGATGTTTATATGAACTCAATTAACACAATAAACAGATCAGTTAACCATTAAAGGTAAAGCCTACTCACGACCACTTCTTAACTACCATGATAGGTGACCGGCGGTAATTTTCACTGCCCCAACGGATTAGTGACTGCTGGGTTGTACTGATCCGCCAGGAAAATCGCTAACCGCGGGATAGCGGGTTAGAGTTAATTTCGAACCCTGAGCAAGGTCTTACACATTAGCATGAAGTTACATATATAGAGGATATTTGCTTGCTCCGAGCGAATAACGGCAATATTCTTTTTATTTTATGCTCAGACGTATTGTGTAGCAATTTGTATAACACGCTGAAGTAGCTGATTTCTTACTGTATCCCTCCCGACAATGTCAGCGGTTTCCCGTGTATATTCTGTTCTGTTTTGTGTATATTTGCACATACAATATCAGTGGTTACATAATGCTTCTTCCCTATTCAAGATAAAACAGCAGATAAAAACAAAATGAAAAAAAATATTTGCTCCTTACTGGATTTGAACCCGGTTCGTTGTACAAAAACTTGAAATTTCTTAGTCATAATGTTATCAATGTCTATTGACGGCCACTGAAAAAATATATTTTTTCACTCAATGAAATATCACAATTATTTCACTCGGAAAATCCAGTTATTCACTGCCTAGCATAAAATAAATTATATTCATTTTTCTCCTTTTTAATTTTAGTTCGTTTTGAAATTTCACTGTTATTCTACATAACTGACTATATAGGTATCACACAAACGAACTTTGTATCTATCTATCTGTTTATCTTACTGTCATTGTAAGGTTAACCAGATATTTGAAATATTCATTTTTCAAGTTGCAAAGTTATACTTTTTAATTGAAAGGGAGTCAAATATCTCTTGACTGAGGGATTTAGTATAGTAGAAAACTTGTTCCTTAGAGGAAAGCTTGATTATTTGAAGACTGGTTACATAAATAGTAACTATAATTCCTCAACATAAGCATACTTTCTAGAATTAGACACGCCATTGAAAAGTTTTGGAATATGTTTAGGAAAAGGGATGTACCCCCGCACAAGTATATACGTATGTCCCTCGAGACTGTTGCATCATTCGTTGATTATATATGATTTGCTTTAGTGTTTTCAAATCTTTTTCTTAAAAGATTATTATTATTATTATTATTATTATTATTATTATTATTATTATTAAAATGCCGATTCATTTATACCTTATCTTAAATTTAACAGTCTAACCTGTATTAGGTGATGTTCGAAGTGGATGGGCATCGAACTAACCTCTATCGATCAACCTCAGAAAAGTTCCTCAATTATATTGAATTTAAGACCGTAATTGAAGTAACTTTCTTAAGGGTGTTGCACTAAACTTATGATAATATCATAGCAACCAGAGTCGCCGCATTTTAGCAACAGCATATACACATCTTAACGGGCTCATAAACTGCTGCACGCATATCATACATCAATATCTGCATCAAATCAACACTTGCTGCTGGGGATTTTTTTTTTCTGGCAGGTTAGAGAGTACTGAAACGAACTGAAACTAATTTCATATCATCTCATTATATTAGATATATATGATGCATTGTTTTGCCATGTGTAGATAAGATCGTTTTATGTATAAGCCTAAGGATCAAAGAGACTTTTTTCACAATGTTTCAAACAGGGACGATTGAGATCTGCTAACTCAAATTGCAAAGAATAAATGGATAAAACAGCTTCTATATTTTTGGATAAAGATACAAAAGAGCGTAAACTATGCTATATATATATATCTATAATAAATACATACATGCTGTGGCGGACTCCTCGTTACAAGGTGTCCGATTTGGTTGGTTATCGTTATTATGAGGATGATCGACCTCGGTGTTATTGCCCGGATCGAGTAAATAATAAAATAAATTATGAAATTTATAGATGGAATAAATAGAGATCTGAGCAGATATATAGAACAGAATAACACGAGTCCCCGTACATGAAATATAACAATTTAATCAATTACATAAAACAAATTGAGATAATACATTACATTAGGAAGATGCACTTGTTTTTGAAATAAATCATTTACCGAATTTCAAAAACACAAATATACTTATGTAAATAGCCGATCTGTTTAAAACGATAGAATTAGTTCATCATATAATCGAGTGAACAATCGAAGTCATTGCCCAGCATGCCTGCATAACCTGGTTATCGCTGGTCACTCAAAATTCAATGTTGCTGTCCGGTCAAGGTTGATGTTCACCCCCCCCCCCTTTTTTTTTCCTTCTCACTCTCTCTTATCTCGCCTCTTTCGGTCCTCAAACTTTGTGTGGGTAGGTAGGTAGGTGGATAGGTGGATATGTGGATACGTGGATGGAGCTATTTTCCCTTCCAAAATAAACAGAGAAGCAACCTAAATCTTCTGTCAAATATCCTACTGGGAATAGAACATTACTCCATTCTTGTTACGTCAGATATCGTCCTATCGGAATTCAAACAGATAGCAAATGCTATCTGGTCACGCTAAGCCTGACAGATCATAAACAAACCTAGTTTCAGAAGATTAATGTATTTTCTAACGGCTATTTCATCACTTACTCGCATTGACATCACACGAGACATAACAGTTTCAGTTCACGTCTTAATTATACAAATGAATCAATGAAATTCACTTCAGGGCTTAACTACATTAATTTCAGTGAATACTCACTCAAGTCTTTATCATACGTGAAATCATCCAAGATCTGTAAATTCACACAGATTCTCGCAACTCATATCAAATAAAGTAATGCATGACATTCTTAGAATATATGATTCCTATAACAATCAAGACGACAAATTCAAATAATTCGTCAAACTCATATAAAGAAGATTATTGTACGAATTCAGACAAATGAACTCAAACAAAATAGTTATACTCATATCAAGAAACTGATGTACGAATTTAAACAAATAAATTCAAACAAATAATTATATTGATATCAACGAATTACATGAGATTGATGCAAATACCTTGTGCTTTCGAGACTCGCTCGCTTCTACCGCCAGAATTGTGTCCCTCAACTTCCAAACACCTGTCCCTTGAACAATTGTTTATACGGGAGAATTTCGCCTAAATTCTATCTCGGAGTCAAGATTTGCCTCTCGCAGGAAACCTAGGACTGATTAAATTTTGCGATGTGGAAATTTAAAACATGAAATTTCGTCTGGGAAACACACCCCTTATTTAGCGTAGCCAATCAGACTAAACGTATCTACCGCCTTTTATAAATACACCTCTATTTCGCGCCTATTTAAATAACTGATTCTGGAAAATTTCAAAAAGATAATATTACTTCCACGAGCTTTATACCTAATCTCTGCAAACTCTCACTTTGACATTTTTGATATCTAGACCTCCAAATAACCTTCCCCTTCCAATCTGCCTGACCGTTAAATAAACGAATGCTTAATTAAGAATCAATTTTGCCCCCAACAGGGACATTAAAACCATCGCAGTCTAGAGATTTTATACGATACCTTTCCTCATAAATCTAATTAATTGTTCTCTGCCAAACTAAATGTGCTCTACCGAATACATCGACAGAAATTTGCACCCTTACACATGCTTTAGTGTTCAAAGTTACTTAATGCACACTGACTTTGCGACAATCTTCACGCTACAAAACATATTCTTCGATCAGTGCTGGATTACCCGATAGAAAGACTACGCAGGTGCTCAGGGCACCAGCAAAGCAGGAGCACCCCAAATAAAGAGAATTTGTTTGTTTAGTGTTGTTTTTATTTTGAATTACATATGGGGGGCACCACAATCTTTTCAGTGCTTAGGGCCTCTAAAGGTCTTAATCCGGCCCTGTCTTCGATGAGTCTGAGTCATATAGGGTCTATGTTTTGTTTTGTTGGCTTTAACGGCACTTTTAATACATTATTGACCATATCATGCCGAAGAAATGGGAACTAAGTTCCTTTCCCAAAGATACACCGAGGCAGCCACCTAAGCTACCGCGGACTTTTCCATCGTATTTCCTCTATTAACAAATATTCGACTCTTTTGAAGTCAGATGATATATTCAACGTATGAACAATGGATGGCTATTACAGGCTGCAGAGCGAGATTCTGAAGAAATAAAATATAGTCTGAAAAAAGCTCACACTAAATCAGAGGTGAATTTTACGAATGCAGATGATCTCGATAGCTTCGTCTCCAACTACAAACTGTCATTCACGTAAATAATTGAATAAACTGGTGAAGGGCTGTGGTGAATCCTCAACCGCGTGTAAATTAACAAGTCTTCTACTTTATGCATAATCCATGGTTCTAAATGTCTCTTGTGACAGACAAACAGTTGATCATAGAACATATGACGAAAAACAAACGACAGCTTATGAACAACAAATACGTGATATTTCTGGCCTATGAATGCCACAGAACGATGGAGGCAATAAGACGGTAAATGGATAGAATATGAATTAGTCTTAAAGGATCAGGTGCGCGGTCACTTTTTATAATTATATGTTTTCGGTAACAGCAACTATCGTCGGCATCCAAATGTAAACTATACATGAATTTTACTCATACGAAATATAAAATCTGAATGAAGAACTATTTGTCTAAAAAAAATCTGTCTGTATGTCCATCTATGTCTATCTCATTACCTATCTTTGTAAGTATCTATTTATCTTTTTTCAAGATTGAAAATGGAAAATAAAAAAGAACAAAGTATGTATACTGTCAGTCGTAACCTCTCCTTGACAACAGTATCTTTACCTTTATATATATATATATATATATATATATATATATATATATATATATATATATATATATATTGTTTTGGTTGGTCTGATTTGGTGTTTTGCTCAAGGACACGCCACAACTGCGGACCTGGTTTGATTCAATGGCTGGATTATAGCCCGCACCCTTTCGGTCGCGAGTCGGCACGCTAACCTCAGAGCCACCCACGGCTCCTCTCTCCATTGGGGAGCACTTTATACCAAAATCATGGTTTGAAGATGACTGAATCATCCATCATCTGGGTGCGTTTCTCTTGATAATAAAAGGAAATGAAAGCACTTGAGGGTTGTTGAAATATGTAAAATATGTACATAAAAAAAATATTTTAAAAAATTGAAAAAAACTGGAATTTCAAAATATAAATTACTATTTACCACAAGACGGATAATAAGGCTAAAATCGTTTAGCTGATGGATTTTCTCAGAGGACCTCAAAATATTTCTGCGACTAATAATTGTAAAAGTATATGCCGAGTACAGAGTGTCAGTATAACTTACAAATTTTAAACATTAGCACAAAAGCTGACTTGACCAACATTGAAATAGCTTTAGACATGTAACCATCATTAATATGCTCTTACAGTCGAAGGGCTGCACAAAGTGTACAAACTTCAATTAATAATTGGGTTAGCAGGAACACACAAAAAATGCATTTGTAAACTAGAACCTACTTTCCTTCTTCTGTCTTTATTCTGCAATTCTCTTTTTTATTTCATTAACTTTAAATGAAGTCTGAAATATTATGTAAACATATTTTCTTTCTGTTTGGTCTTTAAAACCATTTGTATTCATTTCTGGTGATTCTAATCAGTGTAAATAGCAATATCTTGATCATTTAAGTACGTGTTTTATTTAATTTATATATTCCTTTATCTCATTTCTTTCATTGTTAATTCTGAAATGAAAATTGTTCTGTTTATCTATATAATTATTAAATATTAGTCACCTATTTGATCTATATGAGGCATTCTCTCTCTCTCTCTCTCTCTCTCTCTCTCTCTCTCTCTCTCTCTCTCTCTCTCTCTCTCCATCCATCCATCTCTTCTCTTATCTATCTGTCAATCATTTTATGAACGTATCTATCTTACCGTCTAACTACCTATATATCATGTGGTTAATTCGATATCTGAACTCCACACTTTCAAGTTACAAAGTTCTACACATAACTTGAAAATGAAATGTCCAATATCTCACGACGAGGGATTTAATGTGGTTCAGAACCCGATCCATTAAGGCAAGCCTGGGTATATACAGAATCGTTACATAAACAGTACAAATTGCTTAACATACGTATATTCAGCATAATTAATACACTTCAGGCGAACGGTTTGGAATAAGTTATGTTAAAAAATTTAGTTTAGAACCAGTATATATGTTCTGTCAGACTGTTGAATCTCTAGTTGTTTATGATTTGCTTTACAGTTTTGAAAGTTTGTATTTTTTTAAGCATTTCATTATTATTATTATTGTTATTATTGTTATTATTATTATTATTATTATTATTATTATTATTATTATTATTATTATTATGTCATCATCTTCATCCTCATCATCATCGTCGTCGTCTTCGTCGTCGTCATTTTTCCATCATCCAAAGTACATTATATTAAGTGACATTCGAAAAGGATATGACATCAAACTGGACTCTGTCTAGCAACCTGAAAAATTGCCGTTGATTATATTAAACTCAAGATGATACTGTAAAGGACGTTACTTTGTTAAGGACGTCGCACTGAATCTGTTATCATATCCTAGCAACGACATACGCTATTCTGTCAATATTAAATTGTTATCTCTGTGAGACCTGAGTCCTTTTCTGCTTGCGTAAACATCCAATTCAAAATATCCAATTATACAAAGTGAAAGTGCACCTGATCCTTCAAGACCAACTCATGTTAGATCCATTTACTCTATTACTGACTTCATCTCTCTGTGGTCACTATAGACTAGACATGAAAGTAATCTTATTATGCCATAGTATTATTTATTCATTTATTTATTTTTCGTCATCTGCTCTATAATGAACTGTTTGTCTGTCACAAGAGACATTTAGAACCTTGGATTATGTGCCAGATGGAAGACGGTCAATTTAAACACAGATCAGAATTCCCAACACTCCTTCGCCTGTGTATTTAATTCATCGTTTACCAGAATAACAACTCATTGTAGCAAACGTCATTATCGAGATCATCTGTATCAGAAAAATTTTAATTGCTGATTTTCCGTGCAACGACCTTACGTTTACTGTGAGATTTGTTTCGAAAATATTTGATTTCTTCAGAGTCCCTTTAGGCAACCGAAACTAGGCACAAAGTGTTCCTGCCTGGAAACTATCCTCTGGTTGCGAAAGATCTGAATAGTGGAGATACGACTGGCAATGGAGTCGTACAGACTCTTAAACGCAATGAAGAATAGATTCTGTAGCATGAAGATTGTCGCAAAGTCAACATGTATTGATTAACTTTTAACACTATCTTTATCCAAAATTTAGAATGTTTGAGACCCATTTCTCGTCATCAAAGTGAGTTTACAGATCTAAACAATATTTCTTCGAATTATGGAAGAAACGTTTAGGGATCTGTATGCTCACATGTTACTAAACCTTGTAAAAAAAGTACATTGTACTCAATGGAGGCAATATTCTTTAGTGGCGCCCCTACTTTGCCACAGAGAACAGTTTTTATGTCAGTTGCCAACCTCCAAACCCCCTACCCCCATATACACTCCGGTTACAGCTATAAAAAAAATCCCGACGGCAACCCCCCTCGAATAGCGCCCTGTGGGCATTTGCTCCCGCCCTCCCCATCGCGCCGCCACTGATTGTACTTAGGTTATGTAAACTCATAGGAGGGAATCAGCTCGTGTCAATAAACTCAACCTGCCAAGACAAATAAACCAGCAGGTGCAATATTTGATTTGATGTAGATACTTGTCTAGTGTTTGAGTGGAACAGTTTTAAAACAGAAAGGTATGTATCATTTGTTACACGTAAGCTGTGATTCATCAAGCAGACGGATTTTTTTATCTCTCTGTATGAAATAAATCGTGAAATGAATTTCATGTAATAGGCTGATATCTTGTCTTACAGATTTGTAGGCTAATTAGCTTCATGCTAATTGGCTGATATATTATCTTACAGATTTGTAGGCTAATTAGCTTCATGCTAATTGGCTGATATCTTTCTAGGCCAATTAGCCTTCCTCTAGAGCCAATTTACATTGATAGCTGATCAGTCAAGTGTCAAAATTCATCTGTCAATGACTGTACCATATCGTAACATAGGCCAACCAGCCAATCAGATCCCGATTAGAAACAGCTTCTCTCTATGGCAGCTAAATTCACACTGAGCATAGATGATAGAAGAGAAGAGTCTTTATTCATTCCAATAGCCCACACGGACTGTGAGGATACATCTTTTTTCAACAATTGAATTGAATAGCGGATAGTACAATAAACGACAAGGTATCATCATTTATAGTATACAATATACAAAGAAAACAGTAAGAAACGAAATTACATATGCATGCAGATGCAGATCAATGCAAATGAAATAAGCAGGTTAATTCACAAAATTTCTCTTGTTCTCAGACACAGGATTTTCATTACCACATCTTAAATCGCAGTCTAAATTTCTTGCTCCTATGTATCTCGGCTTTAAAGATCTCCAAACCTCGTCAATATATGCATGACACTATATATCACTATTCGCATTTCCGAAAGGTTCGGTTGATTTTACTTCTTTCCCGATCTTCCGTGTGGGATTTTGAATGAAATCAAGAAACAAAGACTATTCTGGGAAGCAACATTTAAACATTTAGAATGTCTTAAACAAATGTGATGTGTGATATGTATTCCTTGTAACTCTATATTACCCGCTCTGATATAAATACGTTTTTAGCCAGAGGCACGAAAGATTTGCGAAACTGCCCTTATATAAAGCGCATTAATACTCATAGAAGAATATTGACATTTTTACATAGGTGTTCAACGCTACAGCAGAATTTCGGTTTTCTTAACCTCAGCAATGATCCATTTCTAATGAAGCTGCATCTAATAAGCAATTATCTCTCAAATTGTACACCATCCCTTCCACACAGTGCAGTTCCCATCTGGCAAATAGTGTACCGTGTCAGCAGCTAATGTTGTATCCAAATGAAAAAACATTCATGAATCCTGCGCATGCGAAATGTAAGCTCTGACTAAAGAACTACATACCTGACTATTAAATATATCAATATGTCCGTCTGTATGTATCTTGTTATATCAATATGTCCGTCTGTATGTATCTTGCTATATCAATATGTCCGTCTGTATGTATCTTGTTATATCAATATGTCCGTCTGTATGTATCTTGTTATATCAATATGTCCGTCTGTATGTATCTTGCTATATCAATATGTCCGTCTGTATGTATCTTGTTATATCGATATGTCCGTCTGTATGTATCTTGCTATATCAATATGTCCGTCTGTATGTATCTTGTTATATCAATATGTCCGTCTGTATGTATCTTGCTATATCAATATGTCCGTCTGTATGTATCTCGTTACTCGGCTTACAAACTTAAACTTCAGTTTTACTGACGTCTAAATTATGTTAGGTTTGAAAATGACTGGACAAGACTAATCTTTATTCCCGTATAAAAGGCTTTCTGAACAATTTTCCTGGAGCAGTGAAATACTCAGATATTTTTCTTACACCTCTAAACATACAGGCCCTTGTTTCTCGATTGATATGAATGGCTAATCCAGTGTTAAATGGAGTCTTGTTGTTGTTGTGTTTCTGTGGGTTTAACGCCATTTTTCAGCACATGAAAGGCTATACATGGCGGCCAGTAAACCCGGGAAGAACCACCGACCTACGGGAAGCTACTGGCAAACTTTTTCACATACCCACGTTAGCCGAGCCCGAGATTCGAACCCATGCAGACAGAGGTGAGATTTGTGAGTGATCTGTAGACCACTCGGCCACCCGATGCCCCAAATGTAGTCTAATAAACAATCTCATATGTGATCAATGGTAACAACTAAGGAAAACAAACATCTTTATATTTTCATTAAGAATTTTCGTCCATTTTAAAGTCAGCAATCAGAGCACTACTGTACCACTAGGACGGAAATACAGTTGGAAGGTAGGTGTCTGTCCCCTCTGATTTCGCCATGTCGTAACCCTGGTTCAGTTCAATGACAACGATTTAAATGTCAAGAAAATCCCCCCCCCCAACCTCTCTCTCTCTCTCTCTCCCTGTGGAGTTTTCATATAAACCATATAATTGAGACATATTACACATACATACTTCTGATATCCTTTGTTTTTAGAGAGACAGAAAAAAATCGAATTCGAAATTAAAATCAATTAGCATATTTCCAGACATTTTAAGGAAAATGGTTGTTTTATCCAGATCATTATCACAATAACACTTTAACAATTCCATAAAAGATGACCTGACCTCATTTTCGCCCTATTTCTCAACAAATTTCCTCAAATTGAAATTTAGCATCATCTTACTTATGACAAAATTGGGCTTTTTGTGAGAGGTAGAATTATTACAAGGGTTAAAAAAAAAGAACTCTCTACTTTAACAATTGCACACCTGGAAGTCCTTTTCATATTTGGCAAAATCCACACATTTTTCTCACAAATAAAATAATACTATTTTCAGGACATTGCAATATAGTATGATTGTATTGTAATCCTTGATGCCTGTTTAAAGTTAATTGAAAAGCTCGTAGTTCCAAACCAAGCAATATAAGAAAAATATTAAAAAACCTCTATTTGAAAATTTTAGATATGTAATGAACCGCAGCCTGATTTAGGCATTGAAAATTCATGCAACCCAAACATCTTAATTTCTTTGAACGTTGAAGCTGATCAAGGAAAGTTCAAGTCTCAACTTCCCTTACATGCTAATTCATCTGACACATTTTCTGTTTAAACCCCATTGTATACACTTTGCTCCCACCTGTAATTCACTTGATTCACAAGGAAGTTAAATTACTGATTTTTTTTATTTTTTATATATCGAATTGACAACAATAGTGTATAACATTACACTTACAAGTTTGAAAGAAAGCACTGTCTTGAACAATTCATTCAACAGAAGCGCTATGGCTTGTATGGGGAAAATTATATGTAGTGGAGACTGATTATAGATCTATAAAACTTAAATTTAGTCGGCTAGGTATGAAAAACTGTTATGAATTATGTTAGAAAAGAAATATATGATACTCAGCAGGTGTCAATTGTAGCAGATAAATACCAGTTTTTTGAGACCAATGGGTTATTGAGCCCGCGGGGGCTTGTGGCTCCCCTCCCATGGATTTGAGTAACACATTTCCACTCACAAAACCAACGTTCTTCTTGGACAATCGTAACTTGAAGAGTATGATTTATTTCTTAAATGTTACTAACCAGGAAAATTGGCTTCATTGTTGTAAAAAGATATCTTTCTTCAACTGTGTACATATTTCTTTCAATTTGTTTATTCTGCCTGCTAATTTGAAGACTGTCAACCTGTCTAGGGTTTTGAATTCCAGATAATGGATTATCGTAAGGGCCTGTGGAAATTCCTCGACGCCAAATGAGCTGATTCAAAAAGGGAGACTATTCTTACCGTACATGTTTTGAGGGTCAGAAAACGAAAATGGAAAGATAAAAACAAGTGAATCAAAGACAACTTTAGTAAATCATTTCAGGATTGTAATTATAGCGAGTGAAGCTTGAGCGGGGCCTTAGGAATTATGGCAAAGAATGAAGAAAAATGAATGTGTGTTCGTAACCTTCGTTGGAGATTTTTTTCTTCGTCACGGGGCATATTCACCGTTAAAATAGCTGCGGTTTGTAGTCAGATTTTCAATTCATCGATAACATAAATAAATATTTCTTCCAAACCAGGATTATTACTCTATACGAACAAAGAACGCACACGAAATACAGTGCGTCATTCACAACACACACGTCCCGCAAGGTACGATCTCTATTAGATTTTTCCTATTTCACATTAGGATTTTAATGTTATTTCCTTCTGCGTTTATCGTGGGATCAGTTACCGAACCATATAGCTTACATATTGCCATTCGGTTGTTAATTGCTGTGTGATTTGGCAACTGGCGCGATATACCAGAAAAAAAATAACCTAGAACTTTGTATTCTTGTTGTCGTTCCCGTGTGTTTCTATATTGGCGAATCGCCCAGTCGTAGACGCATTAAATTAGCCTGTACACAAATGATTGAAGCTGCACTTGCTTCCTCAGTGCTTTGCCTATTTCATATAATTATTATGATGATGAGTATTATTATAATTCAAGGTACTTTATTTCCAGTGTATCAATTTGTGGTGGTAGCTGTTCACAAACTAATATACTTTTGACCGATGATTCTAAATCAGAAAACGATCGAAATGGGGGTGAACTATCATTGGTCTCAGGAAAGTTCGCCGTCTGTTTCTTGATGAGGCCGGATTTGGAAGTTGCTGCAGATATTCTTCATCTTTTGATTCTTTATACTGCACACTGCTGTTAGGTTCTGATGTCTGATTGTGCATTTCCTTAGAAAATCCTCTGATTGAAAATCTGTCCTCGTCAATTCCGACACTAATTGGACACTAGCGTCATTTTTATTTCCTCTTTGTTTGACATGGCATGATAAATTGTACTTTAAGGCCCTATTGACTCCAAAAGATTCCAATTGACATTTATGGATAAAGTCTTCAAAAGTTTTAGAATTAGTTATCTTTGAACCTCTTTATATGTATTTGGTTTTTGTTTGTTTATTTGTTTGTTTTGTTTTTTGTTTTCTCTTTTTCTCGATACGTACATTAATTTATTGTTAACCTTGGTGTATTTACATGTATCCCAAGTTCACCAGTGTACTTAAGAGGGGCTTATTTTCATTGGCCAGTTCTAAAAGAAGCTACATTTGAGACATTTCATTGGTCAGTTCCAAGAGAGGCTACATTGAGACAGGCGATTTTAGGGCGGTGTTTGCAGCTACCTGATGGATGTAAGAGTTTTACAAGTTTACTTACATTACTCCTAATTTTCATGCTTTGGGTCTGATAAAGACTGGAAAATATTAATATGTATCTAACAAGAAAGACCCAGAAAATGTTGTTTTGGTCATAAACGCAAATGCAATGACAGTTTTGAAGATACCTATACAAAGCAACTTGAAAAGTGAAACGGCCGGCAGCTTGGAGAGAAAACGGTATACAATATATATATAGTTTATATTTTTAAAGGGGACGACGGGGTTTATAGATCGACGTTGCTGCCCAAATCCGGACAATGTTAAAATTGCTGCCTAAATCCGGACAATGGTTTAAAATTTTAAGAAATAATTGTATAAAATCTAGGTTTAGGTATAACTGTTTCATCTAATGCAACTAAAAAAGAGGAACGTTCCACACAAAAATCAGATCCTACCAAGGCTATGTAATTCTATCTGAAGATATGTTTACGGTTTGGAAGACCTTATCATTTGTTCCATAATTAGTCTGTTATCACTAAAGACCGACCAAATAATTTAATATAATTTCGGCGGAGTAATTGATTTAATAGTTAATGAGTTTGACCTTATTCTGGAATGTTAAAATTGCATGGAGAAAAGCTTATCTGTGGAGCTCATGTTTTCACGTTACACTTGGTCTTAAAGCATGCTCACGTGTACATAAAGAATTCCATCGATTTTTCACATTTTCATAGACATTGTGCTTAATGCTATCAGTAGATGATATTGTTTCAATATTGTTTCAAGATACGGATACAAATGAAACTTAGCTGAGAAGTACAAGATCATTCATTACCTACAATGACTCGCTTTTATTCGTTTTCCATTAATCATCAAAAATATTAAAGTTTACTAATCCAAATTTTGCAATGTTTTGTTCTTTCAAAGTTACAAAAATTAGTCAAATTCAAATATTTTGAGGGGTGGTAGGTGGATGATACTCATTTAACATAAGAATCTTTCAGATGTCCACAAATAGACAATCAACCCTGGTGCCCCTACATGAACAATTCATAGTAAAGAGCTTATCTAGTGATTCAAAGCTAAAGTTTGCTCTTCATTGAAAGTACGCACAGGACAGTACGTCGAAAGCATTCTGAGTACAAGAGCATTCTGCAAGAAGTGAGGTGAAGTCGAACAAGAATCACTTCCGTATGCTCATTTGGGGTGGAAATCGACGTTTGGGGTATAAAATGGCTTTTCAAACAAGAACCACTATGCTTCGCATGGCCGAAACATGTTAGATATATCGTATTGCTTGAATGGTTAATTTGGATTGTTACGGGAAGAATTCAATTTATAGTCACTTGCTTAACAGCAGTATAGTGCAACACTTGAGCCTCTAACGGGACTCTTATGTTGAACATGGTCTACAGATTATAGAGCTAAACGAGAATTTAACATTAGGCCGCCATCTTTGTTCATAGGTTTTTACATTATGAGTCTGTTTTGTTTGCAACATTGTAATATGTTGCGTTTGTTTTTCGGAAAATATGAGTTGGCTGCCCTCTAACTAAACAAAGGAAACGTACAAATATTTTTTTCCTTACGCTATTATCATTACGAAAGTCAGATAAATACTCCTCCTCATTCACAAAAATATTCCAAATGTTTTTGACAAGGATGTTGTTACGCACCTCTCGTAACAGGTGTACGATTTGGTTGGTTATAGTTATCTAGAGGATGATCGACCTCGGTGTTATTGCCCGGATCGAGTAAATAATAAAATAAAATATGAAATTTTATAGATGGGATAAACAGAGATCTGAGCAGATATATAGAACAGAATAACACGAGCCCCCGTATGTGAAATATAACAATTTAATCAATTACATAAAGACAAGCTGAAATAGTACATAACATTAGAAATATACACTTCTTTTAGAAATCAATTACCGAATTTCAACACAAAAATAATGATGTAATTAGCCGATCTGTTTCTATCGATAGAATTAGTTCATCATGGAATCGAGTGAACAATCGAATCAATTGTCCAGCATGCCTGCATAACCTTGTTATTGCTGGTCACTCCCAATTCAACGTTGCTGAAAGGTCAAGGTTGATGTTCTCCATTTTTGCTTTTCTCTCTCTCTTATCCAGCCTCTTTCGGTCCTCAAACTTTGTATGGGATGCCTCTTCTCTCTACCCTCTACGTTTATACTTATACGTGCATCGATGGTTGGGTTTGTAGGTAGGTGGATATTTGGATGGGTGGAACTATTTTCCCCTTGCTTTCGAGAGTCGCTCGCTTCTACCGTCAGAATCGTGTCCCTCAACTTCCAGACACCTGTCCCTCGAACAACTGTTTATACGAGAGAATTTCGCCTTACTCAGCTCGGAGTCAAGATCTTCCGGCCTTTCGCAGGAACTTGTACTGACTACATTTTTCGATGTGGAATATTTAAAACATGAAATTTCGTCTGGGAAACACACCCCTTATTTAGTGTAGCCAATCAGGATTAAACATATCTACCGCCTTTTATAAATACACGCCCAACGCGGTTAGCATAACCCTAGATTTCGCGCGCTATTTAAATAAACGATTCTGGAAAATATTCAAAAATGACACAACTTCAACTGGGTTTACAAATAGTCTCCGCATGCTCTCAACTTTGACATTTACGATAACTAGACCCCAAATTCACCTTCTGTCCAACCGTGATACAACGAATGCTTAATTAAGAATCGATCTCGCCCCTAACAGGCACATTAAAACTATCGCAGTCTAGCGATTTAATACCGTATCTTTCCTCATAAATCTAATTACTTGTGATGCGCTCTTAAGAAATACATCGACAGAAATTTGCACCCTTACAGGTGTCCTCAATAAGTTTTAATTTTAATGTTCCTGAAAAGTCGAAATTAATAATTTTACAAAATATTGGATCTTGTAAAGCTTTGTTTTTTGCTTTGTTTTGACGATAAAAGAGGTGCCATTATTGACGGCATTTATATAACAACACTTAGGAAGTTCTGCATATAAATTCATATAGTCAAACCTAAGGCTAGCAGTTGTCCCAATTATTCGCTCCCTTGTTTTGTTTTTAATTTATTCTTTCACTTTTACGCCTTGTCTGCAAAACATTAAATTGGTGGACTTTGAATAAGATGTGTCATTGAGTTTATACTTATCTGCTACCTACATCTCTGATTGATTGCTTTATATCCCCAGAAGGATGACCACGTTCTAAAATCATTATAAACCCGCATATTCAAAATCTTAGAATTCGATAAGCAAGAACTCCAAGTTTTTTAACTTCCTGGAACTGTTAGTAAAATTGTATATCTTCCTTGAGCTATAACACTTTTATATTGTATGCTTCCTACTATGATCTAAATATAATCCATCAAAATCTATCATCAGCATGAAGGTAACTCTTTGTACTTTGTCTCGGGGTTCTCGGGATATATATCATTCCGTTAGAGGAAGTTTACAATATTGCTGATTTCCACCGCAAATCGGCAGTTTTCGGAATAATCCAAAGCACTGAGACGTTCGTAAAATCATTAGCTAAGCAGTTTTTTGGTGATTTCATCGTGACTGTGCCAAGCTAAGGGATTATTGATCTCACTTTCTGTATCACCTGTATATTGTGCCGCACTTCAATGACATCTCGTGAAAATTATAACCAGAATCTAAGAAACCGATACATTGCAGAGTCTTATTAATGTATTTGGCAACACAAATTCATTGAATCATCATTAATTTCTTGAAAACAGTGCTCAAGGTTCTACTTGAAATGACAATTGCAAAGATGATAATCGTCTGTGATTAACGAAAGAAGAGAACACAAATCTCTTCACAATCATCTTGTCAATGATTCTCTCTTTAGCATAACTGCACAAAGTGATATATGTCTTGCCTAGAGATTGACTGACTGCGTCAATTTTCTGTCTGGGTATATTTTCGCAGTAGCCAATGACATTTCTCTCTGATATAGCTAAATAAACTTGTTCACATTTCCGGTCGTCCACCTTTCTTCCGCTTGCATTTATAAAAAAATTAAAAAATGTAAAAAGGCAAACGAACTTGTTTGTACCAGTTATTGAAATGTCTGTAAATCGTTACCCTTGACATTACATTTATTATGTTTCGAGATTTATGAAATTTGATTTATGACAATTTCCAGTCCTACTTGGTGCTTCTTAAAGGCATTAAATCCGTCCTCTGTTAAGAAGACATCTTGACATTAATCTTTTCTATAAAATTGTTTTAGTAACATGGTAATATTATTTGGATTAATGATATTATATCAGATAGCTATTTTTAAAATATGTAAGTTTTGTGGAAAAGTATGTCGCTAAATTAATTGCAGTAATGGTTCAAATAGATGGTCAACGTATTCTTGTAAACAGACTTACTTATGAATTTAAAATATCTTTTTTTTTCTCAGAACAGACACACTTCACGCTTCATCATCAGAAACCCAGTGAAAATAATATCACATTATAGTGCACATTACTGACGAAGATCTTTAGTTTATCGGAATACATGGATTTTTACCGACTCTGCAATCGATTTAGATTCAATCTGACAAGTGCAATCGCAATCGGAGCATCGTTCGACCATTTCCGTCAAGTCTCGAAATAACTTCCGATGTAGTTGTAGGAATACGCATAAATTTGATGGATTTGGTGATTCGCCTCTGGCGGAGTGCACCACATATGTTGCGACCGAAAAGGCCGACAATGTTTCGATTGTGCCATGAGAACAAAAGTAGCTCTGAATATAGTTCTCAGTGGCGGCTAATTACATCCGAGGTTTATTTCGGAAATGATCGAGAATGTTCCGACTGGTCCAATCAAGCTACAATGTGTCTTTGCGCAAGTGCCTGACCCGATTTCATATTTATGACCTGTGACCATACAGGGCCATTAAAGAAATATTGTTGATGTAATAAATTATCACTGATGAGTTGAGTCCACCAGCAGCATCTATCTTCTTGCAATAAAAGCCTTTCCCGCTAGAAATATGTTGGTGTAAGAAAGCTGACATACTCATACATTATAAAGAAAACTGTTTCTTTATTTAAATAATGCGGAATATAGTCGATGCAGTTTAGTCAAATATTTAAGAAGATAAAAATTATATATTTTACATATATTTTTTAGAACATAATGATCTGACAGACAACGTAACCTAATCACAGTTTGAGGATAATTATAAAGAAATCGACATATACATCAACGTTTTCAAGGTATTTAATAAACACTGCCAAAGAAACCGTAAAATATTTGACTTACTTCGATACTGTAACGAAAAACTTTATCACTGCCGCTATCTTATTTGTCTGTTGATATCTGCATATCAGTTTTGCATTAGACTGGGTATTTTAACTTTGCATTGATATTGCTGTCAAGCCTGTTATGAGTGCCAATGTATATATATATATATATATATATATATATATATATATATATATATATATATATATATATATATATATATATATATATATGTGTGTGTGTGTGTGTGTGTGTGTGTGTGTGTGTGTGTGTGTTTCAAATGAAATTGTTGATCCAAAACTTCCTTCTGTTTCTTTTATCTTGTCGATCAAAATGTCTTTTTTTCGATTTTATAGAACAGATTGAATGCTTCTTCTATCGTGATTTGTTTTCCAATTGCTTTGGCAAGACTTTCCTCAATAACATTGTCTATTTTCTTTCCTCTGCTGAATTCATTATATTTCTGAGCTTAATTCATATATCTTGTTAGTATGTTTATTTTTAAAATGTCTGTGAAAGATTCCACATTACCCTTGATCTGTGAGGTCAATACGGACACTCACTAGGCACTCTGCCTATTTGTGTCACTAGGCACTCTTCCTATTTGTGTCATTAGAAGAAACTTAGCTTGGTACTAAAAGCAACTTTCAGTTACTAATAGGCACTTTTAGGTAGTTACTTTCTCTAGTTTTAGTTAGTTACGTTTGGATCCTAGATTGCTAAATAACGAAAAACTTTGGCAAATAAATCAGTCAAATTGGTTGTTGATGCAAGTATAGTTGTTTGCTAATGATGAGTACGAGCCTTTCTGTGCAGATATCAAATTGGTTGTTGATGCAACTATACTTGTTTGCTAATGATGACTACGAGCCTTTCGGGAACATATATAAATATAGCTGTTTGCTAACGATGAGTACGAGCCTTACTGTACCGATATAAATATAGCTGTTTGCTAACGATGAGTACGAGCCTTACTGTACCGATATAAATATAGCTGTTTGCTAACGATGAGTACGAGCCTTTCTGTACCGATATAAATATAGCTGTTTGCTAACGATGAATACGAGCCTTTCTGTACAGATATAAATATAGCTGCTAGCTAACGATGAGTACGAGCCTTTCTGTTCAGATATAAATATAACTGTTTGCTAACGATGAGTACGAACCTTTCTGTACAGATATAAATATAGCATTTTGCTAACGATGAGTACGAACCTTTCTGTACAGATATAAATATAGCATTTTGCTAACGATGAGTACAAACCTTTCTGTACAGATATAAATATAGCATTTTGCTAACGATGAGTACGAGCCTTTCTGTACAGATATAAATATAGCATTTTGCTAACGATGAGTACGAGCCTTTCTGTACAGATATAAATATAGCTGTTTGCTAACGATGAGTACGAACCTTTCTGTACAGATATAAATATAGCTTTTTGCTAACGATGAGTACGAGCCTTTCTGTAAAGATATCAAATTAGCTTTAGAAAGGCCAATTAACACAATTTTCGTCACGACTTTGAGACAAGGAAAGATGTCTGAATGAGATGTACAAATAAACAAAGCTCTGATTGGAATAGAAGGGGTAGAGCACCAGAAAAAAAGAAAACAGCTTAGTGCAAATTTAGAAGAACTATACACATGTATTTAAGGAAAATTCATTTAAAGTCAAAGAAACATATTATTGTTTGAAACATTGCCTAAAACAGTCTATGAAATCTAACGCACTAATATTAAAGCAGTTGTCATCGATGGATAACACATTTGAATGTTTCTCGAATTCATTAGCGAATAAATTAAAACAATCTTCCCTAACTAAATCACATGAGTTTTTTTTTCCTGTGGATAATAAAGTTGAAAGTTTGTCAAATTCTTTCGCTACTAAATTGAACGAATCTTCACTAATCAAACCCTATGAGTTTTCACCGAGTGATAATACAGTTAAAAGTTGGACACATTTTTACAGAATAATAAGAACACAATTTTCGTTAATTCAATGAACGACTTCTAATGAAACTGAAACAAGTGGTAACAGACAGCAGAGATGCACATCAAAGGCAATGAAGGTAAGTAGAATTTCAATGACGACGAAATAACGATGATCTAAACAAATTATGACAAAAACTTGATGAAGTCAAGCACAAATGTTTGAAACAGCAGATCACTGATGAGGCTGAAGTTCTACCGATAAAAGACAACGTCTTAGATCAATACAGCGAAGCAAAGCAGGTCGTATTAAATCCTTGCAACAAACTCAACTCAGGCAAGTGGATTTCAACGTCGAAAAAAAGAATGGCTGAGCCTGTACAAAGCATGAAAGAATGATCATTTTGTAACATAATTAATCAATGAAAATTTTCCGGTGGCATTGACCAAGACCTATACGCGTTCGTTACTTAGGTTCATTTACATCAAAACACATAGGAAGCTCTTTTTATAATTTCATATAATCAGACCTAATAATAGCGTATGTCCGATTTAAATTGGAACTTAATTTTTCCATCGGAATAAATACTTTAAAAAAATAAAAAAAATAAAAATGATTACACTTTCAAACTTTAATCTGCATCATTTTAATTTTGTGGCGTTTGGTTAACATGTACTAATGAGTTTATAATTATTTTCTTCTAACAACCCTGCCTGGATTGTTTAAGAGCCCCCTACGGATGACCACAGGAATTTGACAAAATATGCACAAAGTTCATTTAAAAATCCTCAAAAGGCGGCATATTAAAAATAATAGACTTCGATGTACAAGAACTCCAATCCTTTAATTTTCTGGAGCTGGCAGTAATTTTTGCATCTTCTTCGATTATGACAATGATTATTGCCTTTTTTGTTTGTTACCTGGAATGATCTAAATGTAATCTATCATCATCACTCATTGTAGCTTGTATCAGGATTTCACATTATATATATATATATATATATATATATATATATATATATATATATATATATATATATATATATATATATATATATATATATATATAAAATTAAAGCGTATGCGCCAATATCAATATAAAAAAAATCAAATCAAAATAGGTATTGTCAATTCGTTGCAAAATCCGAGGAATCGATGAAAAATGTGTAGTTTGAGGAAACATCCGCAAGTGTTATCACCTTGTCCCCTACGTACTACGTAGACATGGCAATGAGAAGTTCGTAAAATCAATAGTTAAGCATTCTTCGTGACCTCGTCATGACTGCACTAAGCGAATGAAATCTTTTGTTTTACTTTCTGTATTATCTGAATCTGCTGACCCATTTCACTGACGTTTCGCGACAATTATCACCAGAATCTAATAAACTGTTACATTTAAGTGTCTTTCTGGAGTATTTTGCAACACAAATTACTTGAATTATCATTTTTTTATTTACGACAATGCTCGGAGTTATAATTGAATGAAAATTGAAGAGAGGGGAATAATCGTCTGCGATCATAGGCAGAAAAGAATAAATATATTTACAATTACCTTGTCAATTTTAAGCTCTTTAGCATAACTACAATAGTGATTCATATCTTGCCTAGAGACTGACGTTTACGTCAATTTCCTGTCTGGATATATCTTTAAAGCATTCATTAACATTTCTCTCTTCTATAGCTAAATATACTGGTTTACATTTGCGATGGTCCACCTTTCTACAATAACAACAATTCCTTTTCTCCCGACAGCAATTTCTTTTGCCTCTATGTCTACCTATCTGCTTTGTTTAGTAATAGGTATTTTTAAGTTGATATTGATGCAGCTGTTACGCCTGTTATAAGTATCATGCGCGCGCGCGTGTGTGTGTGTGTGTATATATATATATATATATATATATATATATATATATATATATATATATATATATATATATATAACGAGAGAGACAGACAGACAGAGAGAGAGAGATTAACGTATTCATTAATCTTAATTTAATTCAATCAAATTGAGTTGCATGACGATGGTAATGGGTAAGGTTCTACACAAGTTTTGTTTTTTGAAATCCATTTCTACAGAACTATAGCCCGTTACTTTCGAACTATAGCCCGTTACTTTACAACTATAGCTCGTTACTTTACAACTATAGCCCGTTACTTTACAATTATAGCCCGTTACTTTCGAACTAGGGTCTATTACTGTAGTCATCCAATGTTTCTCTAGGATCAATAAAAGCAGTGTTGTAGCTAGGTCATCACCCCAAACCCAGTATTTAAATTCCAAACAATAATGTGAAATTGGCCTTTCTTGTGCAAATACTTTGAGCCTCTACTTACTGTTGTTCCACATTCACATGTAATTCAGTATTTGTGTTCTCTCTGTAACATTTTAATTTTTTCCACTGTAATACCAGTTTAATTTCGTCGATTTCCACATCTCTGATATTTTTATTTCTATTTCCATTTCCTCTTGCACTTTTTCTCTGTTTTGTAACATTTTGCAACTGATTGTGTGTCTGATACACGCGTCTGTGCGCACCTCAAGTGTCTGTGGCACGTCCGTCGCACAAACAATTCACTGTATGTGTATATTTTCATTTCAAATAGCTATAGATATCAAATTAAAGTTCTACTTAAATTGCATCTTCAAAATATTCACATCTACACACCGTAAAAGGTATAATGGATTTTTCTTCACCCATAAGGGGTACAAATTCTCATATGAATTGATTTTCGATTAAGATTGTAGTAATTATTTGTAACAGAAGGTTTTATGGATGGATTACAATTGTACATGGTAAACATTATGTCCATACAAATTGCATTGTCTGTTTGTGGAATTGATATACCTTCGTTACATGTCTCCATGCTTTTATCAATATTTATGTGATTTTTCGTTACCATTTATCTTGTTCAACATCTCCTAGGCTAGCTTGTAGTCTTTTACATTCAATTTGTTTATCAGCTTCTTTGAGCTGTAATTGGAACTAACTTTATATTTTCAATGTAATCTCTTTTCATTTGTTCTGTAATTTCATTTAACCTACGCTAGGATAATGTGAAGGTCGAAATCTCCTTTCCACGTTTTTCATCTGTATTATTTTGTTATTTCCCTATGATGTTTTTAAATGTATTTTCTGTTTCCCTCTGGTTTTGTGATCAACACAAATTCATGTGTATTGAACTCCTTCATGCTCCAAAGTGCTGTTTCTATACATTTATCACCTTCTAAAAACTCGTTATCTTTCAACAATTTACAGTTTTTACGCTTCTTAATACCTTCGCGACGGGGGAGTGTCAGATTTGGAGGTATTCTACCCCATTTATTTCAATGGCATAGTGTTTTCAGCTAGTTCCCAAATGTTAAACGATCGATTATATCCTTTCCAGTTAACAAGAACATAATTTTACCATTCATCCGCTTTGCTTTAAAATCTACTATGCTTTTAATATGGCATCTTGTTTCTCAAGGAGATAACGCTTCTTCACACAATATTCCCTCTATATCCCCTCCTTTATCTCTTCCGGTTGTAAACGACTGGAGCACCTAAAATTACTTGCCTGATTTTAAATATTTCCTTAGTAAATTTGAGAAGGTAACCTTTTGTTTTGTATTTTGAAATTCTAACTGTTTCACCTAGTTTGAATTTAAGTGTTCCAAATGTATATCTTGTCAGGTAACCAAATAGTGATCCAAACCTTTGTTCTGTTTTCTTCCTTGCTATCTTTAACCGGAGTCATTTATATCGATCTGTGCTGAGTATTATTGTAACAATCAGTTAAATTTGGCAAAACGTCAGCTCATTTTCTGGTTTCATTTTGAGTGAAATACTTACAGATTTTTGTCTTTGACGTTCTGTTAAACTTTACTACTACCGGTGCTTTCTTGTGTGAGTAAGCTGAAAATTATTCGATAGTTTTTGGTTGTTTCTTTGTCTTCTTTCTTCCCAGCAAACTCTTAACATTCCGTTTGAAAATCTTTTTCCATTCATCAAACTGTATCTTTTCAGATTTCTACTCTTTTAAGATTTCTCTAAAATCAATGTGTATGTCATCTTCCTTTATCGTTTTCTCCTTTTTAGCCCAATCAGGCGTATTTTGAGAAAATTATACCACTGTCCAAATGTATTTGTATCCAATGATGTCCTTTTTCATATGATTGGGTGTCAGCTGTGTCAGCCTGTTACTGGTCATCAACGTAAAAAATACACACTCTTCTGTGTTGCAATTTCTTCTCGGGTGCTTGTGCAATATCTAGGTAGATTGTTCAGATTACCATTCCTTCGTGTTAACTTGCTTCCACCATTGATTGATATTTGTGTATGCAACTGGACTTTCAGGATCATAGTAAAGTTCGATTGTAGCATGCTTGCTTGCTTGGTTTCAACAGTATTTGTAACACGTTACTGGCTACATCATGCCGTGGTAATGGGAGCTAAGTGTCTTTCCCAGGGATGCACGAACTCTTAATATAGTGTTCTTTGCCAATCATTTAAAACGAAATAAAAACATCCAGAGATCACTTTATGCCTGATAAACTGTGTTTAGGTTCTGTCGACAAAGTAGCAGGACGACCGTCAAAAACTGGATACTTTTATTTGCAGCCCTTTGCAACATTTTTCCATTCCTATGGTTGAACCTAAAACAGTTACTTTAAATAACGAGTCACCATGTAATGTTTTGAATCGAACATTGTTCTACTTAAATTCTATTTCTGTTTTTGTTCAATCGTAGAGTGACTTTGTAAAATTGACGAGAGCTTCAAGAAACACTATAAAATTAGCGGTATGGTGGTGTATGTATTTACTTTCATCAAGTACGTAATTTATTCTTTCTTCATATTGTGCCGTTTTAACCATCGTGCTTTCAGGGTCAGTGCTATATAATTAAATGATGTCATCATTGAAAGTAATTTGTAAATCTTTTCTTAAATTGCTAAGGGTCCAAGTAACCAGACAATTTCGAAAAATAGGTTATTGTGCATTTTTTAGCGTTAATCTTAGTTGAAAACGTAACACCATCTAAAGGTCATTACATAGAAAAGTATGGGAAAAGAACCCTGTCACTAATTGCCCAAAAAAATAAAAGCTGAATGAACATTTACGAACTATTCAAATTTGCACAGACTGAAGATCAAGCGCACCTAAAAGGAGTATGCTGGTGAGTGATTTATTTAGCGTGGCATAATTATTGAGAGCAATCGGTTTTCCGCAAAAGAAAGCCCCTACAGGCCAATTTAGGACAGGCTGTACATCGCTAAGATTTAGAAGGTCTCGTATACATTTTGTTGATTTTAAAATTTTCTTTCATAGGACTGTTATTGATATTATTAAACATTGTGTAAGATTTATTGCTCTGTCATTAAAAATTAAGATAGACAAGTCGCAATTAAGTCATTTTTCGTCCGGTCTCTCCCAGGGATCATAGCGCTATTAGGGTAAATTAAAAAGGTGACGTCATATCGATGGCGTCATAATGCAACGATAACGTCATTTTGATATGTGCAGTAAGCGTTGATTTTACAAAAGCTGAGTAAGCTAATACTTTTATTCTCTTCAATTCCTATTTTTCGACACAAGTAACTTTGACCATACATTTAATCCGTCCAAATTCGTAAACAAATAGGTACTTTCATGTTAAACTCTTGAAACAGTTCTATTACCTCTCTAAAAATATAGTTGAATTTAACTTAGGTGAAAGTATGTGTAGGCGAAGCCTGTGTATGGTAGGTCTCAGTAATTTTTAAGACTATGAAAAAGTTTATAATTATTTTTGTGTGTTCGCTTCGCTTCTCTCACCATTTTGCTTCGCTCAAGGCTTATCATTTTCGGCAAATGTCTTCATAGTCTGGCTGGTCTAGAAAGTATTGAATCAGTAGAATAATGCTCTCAAATCTAACTAGTCTATTAGTTTTAACAGTATACATTTTGAGCACTAGGTGACTTTGCATTTATTCAATACAAAATGGGGCGAAGCCCCTATTATAGTACTAATTAAAAGTGCTAATTGAATAATTTGCTTATTGGTCGAGAAAGCTCAAGTCAATAGCTTTTTCCTATCATCATCAATTAATCCAAATAAAACGGTATTCAAGTAATTTACAATAATATAGTAGTAGTAGTGGTGTTGGTGGTGGTGGTTGGAGTAGTAGTATCTTCATGAGACTTACGGATGCTATTGAATGTCTGTGGACATTTTCAAAAACCCTTTGAGCCTCTCTTGAAAACTAACCAAGAATAAATTTAACGATCATACAAATTATGTTAGATTTTGAAATGAAACGATCAGACAAATTAAGTTAGATTTTTAATGAAACCTTGTGCAAAAATACAGCTTGGTTTACAACGGTACAATTTCGTCTAAATTGCATTATTGGTTTTGGTAGTCTAATTTGAACTCTCAGTACTGTTAATGTGGGCTTTACAAATAATTGTCTCATTAGGGTCTTGTGGTGAAACTGTAGACCGATATGGTTTTACTTATTAATCCCTCTCGTTTTTAGACTATAATATATATATATATATATATATATATATATATATATATATATATATATATATATATATGGATTATTATGGAATTACCACTGTAATATTATTATACTATCATTGTTCCTGACAAGGTAAATTAATTTTTACTTATTACAGTTTCAATATTCAAATCTTAAAAGAAGAAATAAAGTCAACTTTCAATATGTGTTTTATTTGAAAAATTGCATTCTTTGCGAATCCTCGGGGGATTTTGTCACAGTAGCACACCGAGAAAAAATGTCGGAAATATAATTTACTTTAAAAAATGAAGTAATTGACCTAACAATAAAACTATAGAGTTTATTGTGTCAGAATTACCCAAACAATAGTTATTGTTTCATATGACCCACGTTAATAGAAGGCCGAGATAGATATCCATACATAAGGAAGATTGAGAGAGCTACTCAAGAAAAACAGTCCTTTGTTAAGCTTCAAACGACAAAGCAAATCACATACTGCTTGATGGGGTCATTTCTCCGCAGTGGGGCAGTTTCTGACTTGCTTTTGCAAGAAATGTACTTGTATATTAATTCGATAAGATTCAATTCAAAATTGTATGACGGATCATTTTAAACAACAATCGACCTCCCTACGCAAGGTTCTGTCAAACGTAGAGAATATCTCCATGTCTTTGAAACAGTTACATAAAACTTACAAAAGAGAAGTGTAGCTATAACATCTATTGAACTACAGTAACTACCGTATTTACTCGCGTAAAATTTGATCCCAACTGTAAACTGCATAGACACAGATCTGCCGTCGCGTAATGCGCCGGCAGATCTGGCTCTATGCAGTTTGTAAGGACTAATTAGTAGAACAAACAACATAGACCATGATCTACCGGCGCATTATGCGACGGCAGATCAGGGTCTATGTTGTTTGCATTAGGAGACGGATTATATACGTGAGTTTATACGGTAGTCATGCTTGAGCGTAAATAGAATAGATCCTTTTGTGTCTAATCAGTATAAAGTAAGTTTTATTGACGTATCACATTTAAAGGAATTAACAAAGATACGGATATAACTATATAAAAGATGATTGAAATGCGCAACTTAGATATTCACTTTCATATTGCGCCATAAAGATGATTGAGTAATAGTAAGCACGTGTATTTCGCAAAGTATGTACTTAATAATATTTACTTGTTTAATTTCTCAGCTTGTTGAATTTCCTGTCAAAACTCCAATCTAGTTTTTGGAAGTTAATAGTTTTCAATGAAGATAAACGATTGCTTATCGATGATCTCGCCATGAATATTGATGTGATTTGGGTAATATTTCTAAGCACTTTATGATAACAATCACCTAGAAATGACATATTCCATTTGGCCTGACATTGTTCAATTGGTGTTGACACGGATTTATCATAGTGATGATGTGTTAAACAAATTGGGAATGCAGATATTTTAGTATCAACGAATTTGTAAATGGCATCGCCTGAATCTAAATGAAACCTCGATAGGAACGGTATTGACATACAAGATAATTTGTTACTTAACGCATTTTATTTAACGTTGTGACATAGGCTACCAATTCCGCTGTCAATTAGTTACATGACCACACTTATTCTACATTTTGGCACTGGAATGTATACATTTGTTTTAGGTGGGCTGGAAGCAGAGAGATGGTATGTTTCCAGATATGGAAGCCTTTGCAAATATCCACACTTCTTAAAACTTATGAAAACCTGACTTTGACCCCCATCATCCACCGCTCCCCCTCCCACCCCCCACCCCCACCCCCACCCCAGGGCATATTTTTTCTAGAAAAAAACATGTTTTTGGGAAAAGCGAAAGGAAATAATGATGGTACTAATACATTTCTTCCTTTCTGTAGGATATACGGTCCAGAAACAAATGCAAAATTTTACCGACTCCCTACAATATATACAGTAACGACGTTGAGAGGCTGTTTATGGTTAGTAAACTTAATGCCCCATCATAAGTTGTTTATTATTATTATTATTATTATTATTATTATTATTATTATTATTATTATTATTATTATTATTCACTTTAAACAAAGATAATCCTTTTCTCTATTCCTTGCATGCCTTAAACATTTTTTTTACAAAAGTCGCTTTTTGGTGTAAAATATAGTCTAAGTGACTCCTTTAATTTATTGATATATTATTCTCTACCAAATAAAGGGATCAACTTGCAAGAATCAGATGAAAGAATATGTTTTGTAAAAAATATTTCACTGTCATTTTATGTTTTAGAGTTCACGGTAAATTTTAAGCTAAGCAAAAATCAAATTAAGAGAATCTAATCGTACTCTGGAGCACTGCTTAAAACAGCATTTTTTAACGAAGAAAAACAGTTTCCAGTCAATAACTCGGATGTCTTTACCCTGTTACCAACTGAAATTCCTATAGACAGTGGTTTCAGATAAGGGATAGAATTAAGGTGTAAATAGTCAATACAAATATGCAGTAAGCAATCGTTATCTGAGACCATACAAATTTGAAAACTATTAATTTGTTTAGTAGTACTACTTATTGAAACGTTTTAATTATACACGCTGCTCCAAAGGTGTGGAAGAGACCTCAAGGAAACGTCGCTATAACCTTGTCAATTTGCACAGTTTGACGTATATATTTTCCCATGCCCAAGGATCAGTTTAAAATATAACTTATCTCTATAGCTTAAATCTATTAAAAGCAATTTGCTTCAATAGTTAAAAATGACAGCATAATGGAAAATAATGTCTCGTCAGAGAGAGAGAGAGAGAGAAAGAAAGAAAAAAAACATAGGACAGTCATTTACATTTTATTAATTTAACATACCCGGTAGATATGAATTGACAGCAGTATTGCTATAGAAATGAAGTCATAATAAAAGGGGAATATTACATTAGTTAGAATCGAACTCTTTTCAGAACCAGAAACCACGTTTCCCGAAGGAACACCTCTAATGAGTTGTTTGTGGCTTTTCCATAACGTTTCCAAAGACGTGTCGTAACTCATCATGAATCATTCTTACTTAAAATTTCGATTTGGTACTTAATGATTCATTTTACGTTGCGTAATCTGAACCGCAGGGTAAACATGAAAGAAATGAAATGTCATTGTTGACTAGTCCATATATCAAACAGCCCCTTCGTGGGTGGAAATATTGCAGATATACTGTCACTTTGTTTGATACCTTTAAAACAAATCTAAAATATCAGGCTGAACAACGCCAGTGTGAAATCATTAGTTTATTTGTGAAATTAATGGATGAATGCGCATATACCTTTTATATTTTGACATTCATCCTAAATATAGACATAAAGTTTGTTTATGACAGAAATTCATAGGATTATTTCAATACTTGAATCGGTACATTTCAAATGTAGTCACTAGAAAAAGAAGCTAAAAACTTAATTCCTACTACAAATGAATTTGCAGCTAATTCACTGCCACTTGCAAAACAATCATATGTCTTTCTTATAGTTTATCTTTTGGCGGCCGCGACTCAATTCAAAACTATCTGCTGTAATACAGACTTTTGCATCACGAACAAAAGTTGTTTGGAATCTTCCTAATGAAGCTAAACTATCTTTGAATGGATGCCTCTCGCTTGCATTAACACTCATACTCTTTACATTATGATCTCACAGTACCTTAATGTAATTAGGCTGGCTAATTGTAGAACCTGTAAACACATTTCTTCATTTTATTGTTTCTTTATACCTATAGGATATAAAACATATAATATTATACATATTTGTGAAGGTGTTAAAAAGGAGAATGCATCCAAATTAAGAATTTTAATATATACCATTTCAAAGAGACTGTATATCAAGTCCAATTAAAAGTTCTTGACATATTTCAAAATATTTTGAACATTGAAATCTCATATGCTATCAAACCTATTTTCTTCAAGATTTGTTCTATATATCTATAGGATTTAGTAAACTGTGCTAGGGATTTTTAATATATGGCTATTTAACATTACAATGATTTTAAATTTAATTTCTTGTACCTTTGAAAAATTAAATTATATGTCTTGACCAATAATACTGTAACATTAGAACAATATACTCACTAGCACCGTTCACTATAACGTGTATCTAGCTTTATTATTTGCCTATCAATTCTTTACTCAAGAAAGAGCCAGAATTTTACCGTCATTTCCTAGAAGTAGGAAAACAATACTGACCTTTTCTGATTCCGTATCACCATACTCTCAGACGAAGCTGGAACTACCTTTACCTCGAGATTTCCTCGAGATTTCCTTTTCCTCGAGATTTCCTGGTTACAATAGCAGCGTCAACAACTATGCCGTAGCCTCACTTGACATGCAAATGGAAATGAGTACCATTCTCTGTAACAAATCTGTATCATGAAGTTCCAACAATTTGTCCCATCCCGCTGTTAATAACTGTCATACAAATGCTGTAATTCCAAAACTGAATTTTTCCAATTTTTACTCTGTATGATAACACAAACTTTATTCCTTTTACTAAATACAATGGAACTAAGGAAAATATTGAAATAGAAATTATTGTCAAGCAACCATGCCAAAATAAATAAGGAATATTGGTGACTATTGCATATAAGTGGCGGCGTATATAATATAGTTTTCTTATGCATGCATACATATAATTGGCGGTGTAAATGATATGGCTTTCTTATGCATGCATACATATAATTGACGGTGTAAATGATGTGACTTTTTTATGCATACATACATAAAATTGGCGGTGTCAATGATATGGCGGTGGTATGCATGTATCAAACTATCTCTGAGCCTACAGTAAGAATTTAAAGTCTTTTGTATTTTTATGTTCATTCATCAATAATATAAAAAAAACTTTTATTATTAAACTATTCGGGAAGTTAAAGTATTGGCCTGCAAATAAAATGATTTATTAGACGGCATGAAGACGATTACAACTTTATGTTTCGAAAACCAATACAAATGAAAGAACTGAAATATTGAGTACCCATTCTTTTGTTTTTTTACATCATTTGTAAAATGTCCATTAAATTGCATTCATGTTGACATGCCGATATGTTATTGTTTAAGATCATTGATCCCAACATACATAAAATTGTCTTTTATAGATACTTGTGTGTCTATCTATCTATCTATTTATGCGAGTGTGCGTATGTTTGAAAATCTATCTATCTATTCAACCATTCATCCATTCATCTATCTATTAAACTATCTATCTATCTATGTATCTATTTATCTAGTATTGTGTATGTGTGTGTGTGTAGAGAGAGAGAGAGAGTTACGACTCTATTGTCTAAGTAAAATGTAACAGAAAGAAAGTGAAACCAACAAATTAAGTACAAAATCAGCAAGCAATTTATTTTTTGATAATTAAAATGAAAATTAGAAGACACTTACAGTAACTTGAATTAAAATCCAAATAATCCAATAATCCTAAGTGTCCTAATCACAAGTCCTAAATTTAAAATGTTCCGAGTGAATGACTGTATCATCGAATGTGCTGATGTGCCCATAGCCTTTAATGTCCTGATGTGCCAGTAGTCTTTAATGTGATGATGTACCAACATGAAGTACTCCAGAATATCTTTGAATAAGTTCACATAAATCCCCAAATCATCAATTCAAAATCCAAAACTCTACGAGCACTTTTATAATCCAATGAATATGTTAAATAATTCCTCCCTCTGAATTTAGCCTGATTTTTCACAACTGTAATGACCCTTTATAGACTGATGGTAAGGTCGAAAACTGAAAACTGTCCACTAAACATGGTATATATAAAGACAGGTCACATGACAGAATGTTCTAGAAATTATATGGTGTATGTGACTTGTAACGCACAATTCTAAAGGAAATTCTAGCTTTATCTGTAGACAAAATCAACTCTGACCTCAAATTAAATAAACAACTTGTTTACCAAACCGTCTTTGAACTCAAATACTAAGTAAACAACCTAATTCAAGGACAACAGCTAAACATGTAAACCTTATACATAACATCAAGGCCTGAGCCAATATTAAAGTCAAGAAACGTTTATAATTTCCTAAAATATTTACAATAATATATATACATCATATATAACAAGAGAGAGAGAGAGATGGGATTTCCTATCTAACGAATGAAGTAAATAAATGATACATTGGATAGCATCGGTACCTAATTTTCCCTTCACCTTTGCTTGCATCATTGAATTATGGATTTAAGGTGCTCGTTTCTATATTCGATAGAAAGCGGAAACTTCGTTATAAACATGACATTTCCTATGTCCGATTGTATTTATGCTGTACAAATCTTTGTTCTGACGATGTTTTATAATTCTTCGCTCTGCCATAATTTCCACAAACTTGAGTATTTTTATCACATATTTGACGATATTTCATAACGTACTTTTTTTGAGAAATTTACGGTTATAACAGATACGTATACTTTCATGACGGAATAACAAAGAAGGATAATTTGCATTTGGGCAAACAGTTCTCCTTTAAATTATTTTTTTAAAAATTTATTTAGTAAAATGTAATTTATATGCGCTGAAAGGCACTCAATGTTCCATCAAAGTTATATTCTCTGCTTGAAATGTAAAGTATTTTTTTCTAAAGTAGAACAACATTGAGACAAAAACACAAAAAAGAATGCCACTTCTTTTGCTAACATTATGAGCCATTTTATTGGTCTAAACTGTTGTGAAGATTCGAACTAATGTTTCTAAATTCCATAAATATAAAGGCTCTAAGTGGAAATTGTTTAAAATCTTTTTCTTTGTATGTTGTTTTTTCATAACTGGTATGTATATGTGTTATCATTTGAAAACCTGGTGCGACTATATGCTATTATCATATGTTTGTACGCTTTTTTTTTTTGTTGTTGTCCACAGCTGAGATACACGCATGCAAATTTGATATATTTATTTGTCACATCGTATGCTGCCTTAGCCAATCTCAGTTTCAAAACATTTGGTTTATTGACTACTGTCGTCCTTTCATTTGAAATTGACGTTTCCTTCTACCAGCCACATTCCATAATATCATAAACACAAACTGAAAAAATCTGTCACACTTTCATAAAACTGAGGCTGTATTATTTTTCGTTTGACATGGATGCGGTTATTCCTAAAAATTTGTAAGATTACTTTATAAACTCCAGGTTTTTTTTTCCGGATTTTGTTTCTTAAGTTACTTCTTTTATATCAACTGAATAAATGATAAGAGTTAATAAACTCTATACAATGTTGTTGCTATAACGAATCAGTCATGGTGACAAATACTCAGACTCTGTGTTTAATTATAGAAAGTCTCAATGTAACAGGAGGTTTTTTAAACCATCTCCATCCATTTTCCTTGACGCAAATGTCTCCCCAAGGCTCACACAAGCAAGTAAATGCATCAAATTCTATCATTTAAATTGCTATCATTTTGCAACAAACATTTCGCAGTCTTAATTCAAAGCAGATATCATTAGTGATATTGATGATTCAGTTCTTATTTAGCCTGTAGTGTGGTCACGTCTTAGCGTTGTTATTCAACTGATTGCAGTTCAAAAGAGATTGATTCTTCGTTGTCCGTTATCCTGGCATAAATTGTATTCGGCATGTGTGATAAAGATGGGATTTAAGGATAATCATTGCATGACAAGTAACAAATAAAGGAAAATTATAAGAACACTTACACTGAAACTTAGAACGTACAATTACTTTGATACTAATGCAATTATTCCATTTACTTTTTTAATGGACCAATCAGCTTTTACGATTTAAATCAATCTTCATTATTCTTGATTGTTATTCATTAAATTTTTGTCAGCTAATGTAAATTGTTAAATATAGTTGATGTCGGAACAAAACATTGAGCAAAGCCATTTTTTTTTTTTTTGTTTTGTTTTTTTTTTGTTTTTTGTTTTTTGTTTGTAATAATATCTTTACAAATTGGCACCTTATTTGAGTGGAAATGCTGAAATATTTTAATGTAACTGACTTGCAACTAAAACTATCATTGACAAACATTGCGGTAAAATTCTAGTATAGTGCAAAAAATATATGACTGATGTATTAGCGTTCTTACTCATGTCTTGTTAGAAACATACATATTATAAACAACATGTCACAGTATTTTGACGTGTAACAGAAATTCGGAACCAGCGACAATTGCTTACGGATGTACTTTCATATGCTTAATTTAAAACTCATGATTTAGGATTCATTCTATTTTGGTGAATTTATCGCAATTAGGTACGTTGCATTTTAGTATTTATTTCGCCCTGAAATCGCTATAGTGTGTTCACGAAGACGTTCTTTTTGCATTAAATCGTGTTTCCTGTTTTCTCTCAGAGATCAAAACATGCAATTTTAACGTTAGTAATTACAATGTGTATCTCTTTCAGGAAAGAGGCATGTTGAAGAATCTTAGATGCCTTCCTATAATGTGATGTAATTTTTAATTAACATGGTATAGAAAATTTCTCTGAAACGTTAACCAACAGAATGTTTTATTTATAATTCTGAAAAAATCCCAGTCAGTATTTTGGATCTATGTGCGCGATAAAGATTGGTACAACTTCAGGAGTTTTGACAAAGACTGCCATCCAATCCTTATATTGCACTTTGACCAGTACTCACAATTTGATTAATTATGTGCCCTCTATAGTTTCCGTCTACCCCCGACCCCCGGCAGCTTGTACCCCTCTACCGATTTTAAAACCGAAAAGCATTAAAGGATATTTTTTTAAAAATGCACAAAACTTACTCATTTCATTCATTAATTTATAATTTCTAACTCAATGTTACCAAGCGGTCGCTAACATTGTCACCTTCTTCGCATTTCAAACCTAACGGAACTTCAACACTAACACGGCGTCCATATTTGAGTGGGCGAGTCTGTGTTTTTCACACAACAGGAGTGATGTAGGTCTTATTGTTCGGTAAGCTCCGGATAATTCCTTAAATTTCCGTAACGTTGAGATGTAAGGGCATACTTTTGCCCCCCGCCCCCCCCCCTTTTTTTTTTCTTCAATTTGTTTGGAAATATTAAAATTAGACATTGCATAGATTGGATGCAGACGAGTCTTTACCTTCTATGTATATGTAGGCTTTTGCATCCACCCCTTCACTGAAAATGGACTCTTCCAGCAACCGGAAAATGAAAGTGAGCAGGCTCCTCGTTTACACTGAAAACTTTTGTTTGGCTTGAAACGCAAAGAAGATGACAATGTTAGGGACTGCTTGGTGACAATTGTGTTATATATTAGAAATCAATGAATGAAATTAGTAAGTTTTGTGCATTTTTTATATCCTTAGTGCTTTTTGTTTTTAAAATCAGTAGGGGGTACAAGCTGCAGGGGAAAGGGGTGGAGGGGTGTCGGCGGAAACTATAGTTTATATTGAGCCAAAGATATCAATTTAAATTTTGAGCAAGAAGAAGCCATTGGCTTCTTGCAAACACTTCAGCTTCGAAACTAATTAGATGTACTTTGTACTTATATGCCTACTCTTACCACAACGACTATTACAACTATTATTAATTTTACCAATTTTATGGCATGTATTCTTGTGTCTGCTCATATTGTTTGCCATTACTTCTTTCTCACAATGTATACATTTAACTTTTCTGTATATTGATAGTTTGGTAAATACATTAGGCACAGCCTAATGTATTGTTCCATTTATATGTACAGTAATAGGTTTAATTATTGGTACAACCTTAGGCTCAGATATAGGTACAATGATAGGTTCAGTCACCTTTCAAGTAATATTTCATTTACTCCCTTAAGTATATATTTCGCTAGTCTATCCATTATATTCT
Organism: Margaritifera margaritifera; assembly: GCA_029931535.1. Classification (NCBI taxonomy): domain Eukaryota; kingdom Metazoa; phylum Mollusca; class Bivalvia; order Unionida; family Margaritiferidae; genus Margaritifera; species Margaritifera margaritifera. The sequence goes on from JAQPZY010001471.1 coordinate 2,773,273, forward strand.
TCACAATATTTTCAATACCTCTTTTTTGTATACCGCCATACCTCATGAAGTATAGAGAGTAATATAGAAAACAGGAACACCAATTGATTAATACGTTTGTATCTATAGTGAATTTCATATTAATTTCAGTTTAACACGCATTTTGCGCGGTAGCACGGGAGTCATTGTAACTAAATTTTATGAATCTAGATAAATCCTGATTTATGAATTGGTGTCCCTGTTTTGTATGAATTGGTGTCCCTGTTTTGTATGCTACTCCAGATATATTTGAATAAGCACAAGTTTACAAAGCAGACCATTTTTTTTATCTTCTGTGAACTGAACGGTTCATTTGTGTTAGAAATTTTGCTTGATAGCTGTCCCTGACTGTGCTAAACTAGTTTGAAACCTTAAGTATGCAGAGAGTCCTTTACTAATGGAAAGAGTTCGTGAATAAGGTAAATGAAAAATAGACAATGAGCGACAAATCCTTAGAGACACATACAACTGCCTTTAATGCGTTACCATGATATATGTTACAGTAGTGCTTCATTCATGGTGTTTGATACTAAAATCATGTATGTATATGTATAGGGTTTGATACTAAAATCATGTGTGTATATGTATAGGGTTTGATACTAAAATCATGTATGTATATGTATAGGGTTTGATACTAAATTCATGTATGTATATGTATAGGGTTTAATACTAAAATCATGTATGTATATGTATAGGGTTTGATACTAAAATCATGTATGTATATGTATAGGGTTTGATACTAAAATCATGTATGTATATGTATAGGGTTTAACGGTATGTCAGTACAATACTGGCTATATAGTGCCCATGCTAAGTTTAGTTCTAAACAATGTAAAGATTAAGAATTGCAAATAAAGGAAAACACTTTATTAAGAAAAATCCTTAAAAATATAAACTTTAAAGATCTTAAAATTCCTTAAAAGATATATATAATAAACAATGAGGTAAACATAAAAGATTTCCTTAACATTCAATACTAAGATCAAAGAGACCATTGTCTATTCGCACCTCCTATGTCATTTCACCAATCAGGGAAACTTCTTTTCTCTAGAGCTATCAGAATTTGGAGGCAATATATATATATATATATATATATATATATATATATATATATATATATATATATATATATATATATATATATATATATATATATGGATGAAGACGTTCATACATTAGTCCACCAGTCAATAAAATCTAGAACCCGTCAATCAGCCACCAGTCAATAAAATCTAGAACCCGTCAATCAGAGCATCCTCTGTCTTTTCTGTGACATCTTTCCGTGAAAATACCTCGGATGCGTCGCAGAATCAGACATTATGAATTTCATCATAAGAACGACCCTCTCACGTGTAGGGAACACGTGACGAAATACTACGCCCACTGTGTATAATAAAAAATAAAGTATTGATTTATTTTTTTTTTAAGTATCTAAAGCTACTTTTAGTTGACAGCATATTTCATTTTTAGTCACGGAGTGTGAGCGCTTTTATTATCTTGTCTGGTATTTCATTAAAATTTAAAACTGCTATAGCAAACTTCCTGGAAATACATCCCCACAACATAGATGTTTACAATTGTTCACAAAATATTTAATTTCACTTGATAACAATGATAGGAATAGCATTCAAAAGCAAGAAAAGTATCGTCTGCAACAGTTGTACATCAGTGTCACGTCGATCAACTCAGTAACGATCACACTTATTTTTCAACCAATCGAAAATCACCTGAAACATAAATGCACTATATTTAAATATGTGAAGTTCCACGTGAGCACTTCTTTCTCCTTCAAAAGACCGTATCAGTAATTGAGGTAATTCAATTTTTTTTTTTAGGTGGAGTGGGGTGGGGGGCATATGATTAACATTTCAGCTGATGGTTTTCTTGGATCAACCAGTGTGTTTTCACGTCAGCCATTTCAGTTTTATAATGGCTTGACTCCTGTCATCATTATCTTTTTTGTCGATATTTCATTGTTTTTGTGTTGTTTTTTGTGTTGTTTGCTAATGGACACGGGTGCAAGTCGGCTTTCTGAGTTATCAAATTACATAGGACAGTCTTACACTTGTTCTGTCATGCCCAAAGAGCTAAAGATCAAAGCTATCAACTAATTCACTGACCGAGGAGTCGTCCAATTTGCTAGGTAGCTAATATATGCCAGACATTTGATGAAACTGTTTTATGATGGAGTTTCTTCCTAGACTCGTCTATATTATAATTAACAGTTGTCTGTGACGAGAATGAAACTTGGATTATGTTTAAACTGGGATATGGGCCAATTCGCACGAAGGCTACAATTCCCACTGATTCATCACCAATCTTATGAAATTATTTGTTTTTCTTTTTTCTGGGCAACATAGAACATAGAGGTGATTTGAGCTGTTGCTTCTAATGTTTAGAACTTATACTAGCTTTAAAAAAATTTACGAAGAATCAATTAACATTGTTAAAGTTCAATTAAAGCCGACAACCGAATTTTAATAACTACAAGTAGCGAGATGGTGGGAAAATATATTGAAACGGTACTAGAGGGTACTGTACATTAGGAAACAGACGAAGAGACGATTGATGGACGTTTATTAATGGAACGAAACGGGAACGGTACGTCAGACTATTGAAAAGAGCACAAAACAGTACATTAAGGAAACGGTACGCAAAAATGATTGGAAAAGACATTACAAGTGCTCTAAATTGATGCCTTAAGGTTTCGAATCCAAAGCTCTTTTTGTACCTTCGTTGGAATGAAATCTCCAATAAATAAGATATTTATGAAATGAGTAATTATGATGAACTCGTTCAAGTACCAAAACTTACTTTAGGAAATTTGTTTCGTCATCTCTCTTGAAAGTTTCCCTTCTCGAATGAATATGACTATGTATGGCTATTAATTCCGATGTTTGTCTCCTAATACAATATGTAAGAAGGCAGCAATTCCTGAGTAACATTATTCAATGATACTTGCTACTAATAATTTTAGAATGTCAGGCAGGTTTTAACACGAATATCCAACTATCAAATTTACTCAGACAGATTAAGGTCATACAACTGTGCAAGAAAGCAATACAAATCTCCCTAAGGTACATATACTTTCAAAATAAATTAGATTTAGATGAGGCATTCAATTTCCGAACGTCGCACTAATTAATTTCCGAACATAGTTATCCAAATATTTTATGTTAGAATATCATGGTGACCAAGATCAATGAGAACTGCAATAGCTTTTGAAACATTCAGCTTTGCCATCTAACCTAGACAAGCTAGACTGTGGAATATAAGTCTGTCATTTTTCATTTAAAGATAACTAAGCTACAAAGAACATTGCTTGTTTGGCCAGTGGCGGCGCGAGGGTTCGAGGCGCCCGGGGCAATGTTCTTTAGTGGCACCCCTAATCTGCCACAGAGAACAGTCTTGATGTCAGTTGCCAACCTCCATCCTCCCCCCCCCCCACTCTCCATCTAAGCCCCCGTTACACTAAGGTCAGGTGAAATACTATGGAAATTTTAACTGCAAAGAATAAAAACAGCTATCGACGGCGCCCCCCCCCCCCTTCGCCTGGCGCCCGGGGGCAACTGACCCCCCTCGACCCCCCTCGCGTCGCCACTGGGTTTGGCTCTAATCAACTCGGAAATATGATCTCATCTGCATTTTTAATTCAAACCAGTAATAAGTTATCCCAAGCCGGTTTCCAAGCCATGCAATTCTAGTGCAGCAACAACTACTACAATAATAGTCCACTATCATAGTAATGTTCCAGTAGTGGTTCCAACAGCTCTGATACGGAAACGTCCATTGTAATAAACTTCATCATTATTACAATAGTGGTTCCAACAGCTCTGATAAGGAAACCTCCATTGTAATAAACTTCATCATTATTACAATAGTGGTTCCAACAGCTCTGATACGGAAACCTCCATTGTAATAAACTTCATCATTATTACAATAGTGGTTCCAACAGCTCTGATACGGAAACCTCCATTGTAATAAACTTCATCATTATTACAATAGTGGTTGCAACAGCTGTGGAAATAGAAATCACTGTTATAATAAAGTTTATCAATGCAATTTTCTCAACAAAAGAAATGAGACGAGACAATAAAATGTCAATACCTTTCAGTGCAGAAATCCAATATTTTAATATTATTATATATTTCATAATGAGGTCTTGAAATATATCAATGGGAGAAGAATTATATCGCCACAGTGGCGATACCACTTTTATCGTCACAGTGAGGATATAACTTTTGGAACTACTTTCCTTTCCCATTTAGGAAATATATCTGCCCTTATGTATGTTATTCAAGCCTGCATTTCCATATTTAGGCATATTTCATTTTCTTTTTCTTCTCCTTCTCTCTCTTTTCCCTCCTTTCCTCTTTCTCTCTCTCCGTCAGGATGAACATATCTAAAAATGTGTCAAGACTGGGGACCCTCTAGTATATATTTCAGTAATCAATGTAGAGGCGCCATCAAGAATGGCTAAAAACGAACCCCAAACAACAAAACGTAGGCTTCAAGTATTAACTTCTTTATAATTATCTTCCCACATGAATCATGCAAATTGTCAGTGATTGAACTTACATGACCTGTTGCTATGCGATATTCTGTGTCACCCATATAGTATCGTATACTCTGTTACACTCTAAGACAAACTGTACACATTTTAAGGAAAAACTCTTTATTAATTATATTAATTAAAATTGTTTAAGTAGCGATTTTAACTGTCCTCACAGTCATAATCATGTCAGAAAACGATGGAGAAATCGGGCATTGATGAGTTTTGATTGGCAAACCAAAATTAAGTATCAATCGAAATTTGGCTGCAGCGTCTGTTATCGAAATAGTCTGCAAGCTTGACATGATCACACAAAAAATCATGTTTGAATGCACAAAGAAACAAAATAGAGAACCCAAATCCTAACAAGTAAACTCACAATCATTAAAAAATACGCTCTGAAGTCTGTCGGATACTACCGTTCTGTCTTGTTTCTACGGTATCCCCTACCCCAGCAATGTTCACTGTCTCAATCCCTGCAAGAAATGTGTTTATGAAAAAAAATATATTCAGTTCATTTGAAAACAGTCATCAATTTGACAGAATACACAAGCTGAAGCATTATACGTACAAAATAAATTTGTAGAAAGTCGCTGTCTTAAAATTATTGTTAAATTTCGGAATTTCTTGTTATCGATGTTTGCAGCCGTTAATTCCATTGGCACAGAATGGAGAAACAAAATCCATGCAAATCGACGGTTTTTGCCCTAAAATTATATAATCAAAAGAAAATTCACGTTTTTTGGTAGATATAAGGAAATATTTCACTCGTGAAGTGGAAAACATTTTGTATTTTAATTAGTGGCTTCGTTTTCACCGCTGTCAAAATCAGTAAATATCTACATAATGCTTTTGCAGTTTGCACGGTAACTAGCCTCGTATTATTTTGAATAAATCAGCCACCAGAACACTACGATTCATTCATCTTGATCCACCGGAACCATTTATATGAGTAGTGCTTACCTTTTATGAATAGAAAAAAGATAACGATATTAGGCTGATTCTAAGAGAGGAAAAAAAGAGAGAATCGTGAATTTGAGAGGAAAAAATTGTCCATCTCTGCAAGGGATTATTGATATCGCCATGAAATAAAACAAAACAAAACAAAATAAAAATAAAGTCATCCCATTACCTATATATAAGTTGGACATATTGTGTTCCCAGCGTGTTATCTGACATTTTGAAACATCTAGGACAACAATGGCCTACTTTGACACTTCGGGGCTGAATCCTATTATCTCTTTTGATAGCTGGTCGTGAAATTAAACATGTCAAACAAGATAAGGTTTTCTAGCACTCATAAAGATATGACCACCATTTGAAAAATGCCTTATTTTTTACGTTAATTTAACAAACTGTTATAAACTCTTGTTCCTATTTCTTATTCCTTTTTAAAAAAATAATTGTTGCCACAAATGATTACTCTGAAATCTCGAAGTCTTCTACTTGTACTCTCCACGCTGTCTTTCCAAGTCGTGTTAATGCAAAAGATTGACACTGTATTTATAACAAGAAAGAGATTCCTTTTTTGTCGTCTGCTTTTCATCTTGATTTACATCTCTGTTGATTATTAATCAGAACGTAGCTCCTATACGGAATCAATTTAGTTTCTCCGCAGACTACGTTCTTATTTTGGCACCACATCCCCAAGTTCAATGTTTTAATGGAATTCTGAATTGCTTTGCAGGACTGCTTGACAAGTATGAGTCACGAACAATGGATACATTCCTAACCCTCTTCAAATAGTTCCTATATAGCATAAGGATGGTATCTTATGCCAGCAATTCCAATATGAAATTAGGATCTGGACTGACCGTTCTTTCGTTTTCATATTTATCGGCTTATTATAAACTTTTAGGAGGAACTTCAACGAAGAAAGAATAAATACGTGTAATTGTAATGGTTGAATGTAGCTATAGAGAGGGTATACTATCTTCTGATGTTTAGCTTTAGGTACAAAGAGACATGGGCTGACGGGGACTCAATGGTTAATTTTATCTTTTTATATCCCCCTGGAAGGCACGTGCTAGTCGTGTTGTCTATCACACAAGGCATACTTTCCAAATTCAGTATTGCATAAGCCATGTCATCATGGTACAGGGGCTTCGTGTACATACTCCTGTTAACTGAACACAGTTTACTTAAATTAATTGGAAAATGTACGAATATGCAGCAATTATATATATATATATATATATATATATATATATATATATATGAAGAGAGAGAGAGTGAGAGAATATATATATATATGAAGAGAGAGTGTGAGAGAATATATATATATATATATATATATATATATATATATATATATATATATATATATATATATATATATGTATATATCTACATGTATATATATATATATATATATATATATATATATATATATATGTATATATATATATATATATATATATATATATATATATATATATATATATATATATCATATGGCGAATAACAGTCCTTTCACGTGCAATTCATCCAGCTCAGCAAGGGATCGCGTGTCAGGGATTGATTAAGAAGATATAGGAAGAAAAGGAACATGTCATGTGCCTGTTCATATGTAGAAAAATGTGTTAATGAACAGGAAATAGATAATATATTCTTACTTTATTCCTTCGAGCGCTTTCGCATCATCATCATGGATGCTTCTCAGGTAGGTACATTATACTTTCAAAGTATTTTTGTTAAAAAAAATCATTTTTATGTAAAAACACTAGAATTAATTGCAAAGATTAAGGGCCATGTTCATAATCATTAAATTGGACCCATTTCTTTCCGTTTTCAGTAACTTTAATTAAATTTTAAAATATGATATCTCTGAGAATATGTCTAAATGTTGTTTCACTGTCCATCACTTATCATTTCGACTACCATATATACTCGCTTCTAAGTTGGATCCAACTGCAAACTGCATCGACCTCTGCCGACGCTAATGCGCCTCATCTGTTTGTTAGGATTAATCAGTAGAACAAGCAAAATCGACTCTGATCTGTTGTTGCACAATGCGCCGGCAGGTCCGGGTCTATGTTGTTTGCAGTTGCATACAATTTATTCGTGAGCATATACGGTAATAATTGAAATTTCATGACCCTTACTGAAAATAGAGAAGCAATATTCAAGACGAATATTGAATATCGATACCCAAAAGTCTTGAATTTCAGTTAAGACGCTGAAATATATTTGAATTTTATGTGGGGTCAGTGCAGTGCTGTCAGGTAAATAGATTCAGCTGAAAAAATATTAATATATTTTTTTCGTGCATATGATATCTCCGTTTGCGTTAATCAGTACACTCGAAAGCGGTTTGAAAACGCTTAGGTTTCGGTTAAACAAATGCAGACCTTATCAGCGATAGACAGGAATGGCAGTGAGTAAACGAATACTTAAAAATAATCTCATAATAATGATATGATTTATTACAAATATTCTATCATTTTAAAATTCAACCAAAACTGAAACAGGATCGCCCATGAGAAGTTAAGTCAATATTTAAATAACGCAATTACGCCCTTCCGCTGTAGAGCTGAAAAGATTTGCTATTGCTTGGCGATGTTTTTGAGATGTACTTAAAAGTAAGTTAGTCATGTAGTAGAATTGTGCAATATATATATATATATATATATATATATATATATATATATATATATATATATATATATATATATATATATATATATATGCTTGGTTTTAGTGACATTGCAATCACCGATGAAAGTTTAACTCAGTGTGAAAGGTAGAGTGTTGGAAATGTTTGAAAGATCACGTCATTAAAATATTTGGATCTTTTTAAATAGAAAATGTTAACTTTTCATGTCTGCTTCCATATTTTAAGACGTATGCCACAAAAAGCCGCTTCTGTTCTGGTGGTTATATTGGTGGTTATGATGAAAATGTTTAAAGATTGATTTTTAGGCTGTCATATTATTGACATAATTGTATGCAAATGCTTTATGACAACTCACACTCTTGTACACTAATTTGTGTATAAGCACAAGGGTTTTTGACTCATCTGCAGGGCCGTCGCAAGTTTCCACTGGACGAAACGGCGCCCCGGGCGAGCATCGGCTTTTTGCGCCCCCCATTCTGACAAAATATCGCAAACTCCGCGAAACGGCGCCCCCCGGACTTGGCGCCTTGGGCGGTCGCCCGTATCGCCCGCCCCTTACGACGGCCTTGCTCATCTGTAGTATGTATCGGATAATAAAATTAACTTAGGAAATGATTAAAGGTTTACCGCAATGAACGTAAGTCACCGCGGTAGTCAGTTTTTCGAAATAAATTACAAAGTAGAAATTCAAGACATCTTATCAAAAGAGTGCCAAATTAAACAACAAATTTCCTATTTTCATTTCTTAAAATATCATGACACTATTTCTTGTTTTCATTTCTTAAAAGATCATGACACTATTTCCTATTTTCATTTCTTAAAAGATCATGACACTATTTCCTATTTTCATTTCTTAAAAGATCACGACATTATTCAAAAGGTTATTGCAAGGTTATTCCCGAATAGCTCTTTGTTTGGTCTTGAAACATTTCGCCAACTTATCACACTATGGCATGCATTTCTTTTGTACACAATATTGATATTTAACATTCATGAGTTATATCATAGACCCTGTAGAAATGAAGCACCCCGTTGTATGCAAGAAATATAGTATCACATATTTGCTTTCATAGTAGATATAGGAAATGAATGTTTGGAGTAAACACAGAATGCTTTACAAGATACCCGTGTCTGTAAAATTAGCAGGCAACGACAAGAAACAATGGAAGAGCTGTTTTGTAGCTTCAGGGTAAAATGGCGCCATCTGGAGTAATTCTGAAGTTTCCTGATACCTATCTACCCTCGTATTACTGAGTAAACCTTATAAGCCGAACTACAATTCGCATTACTGAGTAAACCTTATAAGCCGAACTACAATTTTCGATTGTCTTGGCTGTTTAGTAAGTCCTAAAAGAACTTTATAATAATATTTGGGGGGGGGGGAATCAAACATTCAAAATGTCTACATGTCTTAAACACATAACTTTTGATTTCAAGTACGTGCGTTGCGTTAGTCCGACCTTAAGCCCCTGTGATCTATATTCTATCGTAACCGTTAAAGAGAATCAGGTAAGGAGAAGTCAGTATTAAAATCAAAAATACATGAATCGTCAAATTCATTCTACATCACTAAAACATCTTGAATTACAAATTATGGGAACTTTTTTTTACATGAATCTATTTTTAAAACTACTGTAGACTGTCGAGTGTAAAAATAATTAGGACCTTAAATCAACAGTTTTCAGACACTTTTCGAAATACAATGAATAAAATGCAATTGAGAACGTGAGAGCGTTATCTAGCATACGAACTCCATCCATACTGAAGCTTAATTTGAGAGCGTTATCTAGTATACGAATTCCATCCCTACTGAAACTTAATTTAAGAGCGTTAGATAGTACACGAATTCCATTCCTACTGAAACTTAATTTGAGAGCGCTAGATAGTACACGAATTCCATCTCTACTGAAACTTAATTTAAGAGCGTTAGATAGTACACGAATTCCATCCCTACTGAAACTTAATTTGAGAGCGCTAGATAGTACACGAATTCCATTCCTACTGAAGCTTAATTTGAGAGCGCTAGATAGTACACGAATTCCATCCCTACTGAAACTTAATTTAAGAACGTTAGATAGTACACGAATTCCATCCCTACTGAAACTTAATTTGAGAGCGCTAGATAGTACACGAATTCCATTCCTACTAAAGCTTAATTTGAGATGCTTATCTAGTATACTAACTCCATCCCTACTGAAGCTTAATTTGAGAGCGTTATCTAGTATACGAATTCCATCCCTACTGAAACTTAATTTGAGATGTTTATCTAGTATACGAGCTCCATCCCTACTGAAGCTTAATTTGAGATGTTTATCAAGTATACGAACTCCATCCCTACTAAAGCTTAATTTGAGATGTTTATCTAGTATACTAACTCCATCCCTACTGAAGCTTAATTTGAGAGCGTTATCTAGTATACTAAATCCATCCCTACTAAAACTTAACGTGAGAGCGTTATCTAGTATACTAACTCCATCGCTACTGAAGCTTAATTTGAGATGTTTATCTAGTATACGAATTCCAAACCCTACTGAAACTTAATTTGAGATGTTTATCTAGTATATGAACTCCATCCCTACTGAAGCTTAATTTGAGAGCGTTATCTAGTATACGAACTCCATCCCTACTGAAGCTTAAATTGAGAGCGTTATCTAGTATACTAACTCCATCGCTACTGAAGCTTAATTTGAGAGCGTTATCTAGTATACTAACTCCATCCCTACTGAAGCTTAATTTGAGAGCGTTATCTAGTATACGAACTCCATCTCTACTGAAACTTAACGTGAGAGCGTTATCTAGTATACTAAATCCATCCCTACTGAAGCTTAATTTGAGGGCCTTATCTAGTATACTAACTCCATCCCTACTGAAGCTTTATTTGAGATGCTTATCTAGTATTCGAACTCCATTCCTACTGAAGCTTAATTTGAGATGCTTATCTAGTACACGAACTCCATCCCTACTGAAACCTAACGTGAGAGCGTTATCTAGTATACTAAATCCATCCCTACTGAAGCTTAATTTGAGAGCGTTATCTAGTATACGAATTCCATCCATACTGAAACTTAATTTGAGAGCGTTATCTAGTATACTAAATCCATCCCTACTGAAACTTAATGTGAGAGCGTTATCTAGTATACGAACTCCATCCCTACTGAAACTTAACGTGAGAGCGTTATCTAGTATACGAACTCCATCCCTACTGAAACCTAATTTGAGAGCGTTATCGAGTATACTAAATCCATCCCTACTGAAGCTTAATTTAAGATGCTTATCTAGTATTCGAACTCCATCCCTACTGAAGCTTAATTTGAGAGCGTTATCTAGTATACTAATTCCATCCCTACTAAAACTTAACGTGAGAGCGTTATCTAGTAGAAAGAATTTCATAGGCATTTCGCAATTAGACTTTTGTGACATAAGTCAGGTAGGCCAGTATTTTTCCCATTAGAATTACTCATATTGAGATGTGACATTGGTTATGTAGGCATGTGTATTTATATACAGATTTTGGTAACCAAATTCATTCCTTTCTAGAATTCCGGTTCTACAAAGATCAGTCTGTAAGGAATCTATTTTAGTAGTGTTGTTGACATCAGATATAATTTGAGAGGAATTATTTATTTACAATATTCATTGGAAATATAAAAGTGCTCATTGACTTATGGATTAACACATGATTTTGGGATTTATGTGAACTCATTCAAATACATTCTGGATTACATCTTTGTCGTATATCAGGACATTCAAGTCTATTGGAATTAATTCCGAACATTCTATTGTTTTGGACTTGTGATTAGGACATTTAGGTTATTCGGAATTGAACTCGCAAATTGTAAATGTCTTTTGAATTTTCACTTTAATTGCCTGGAAATAAATTGCTTGTTGATTTTGCTTACATTGTTGGTTTTACTTTCTATCTGTTACATATTTTTAATACCTAGAATCGTAACAGAAATTGTGGGCTCGTCCGGGATGTGAATTTCTTTAAATCACAATTTAAATTGACTTTGTTTTGGAATTTTCATTGTCCCTGGTGAAGAGTTTTATTTCACCCATTTGAGAAATCTTGAGTGAACCAGCAAGCATTCACAATGTCATCTAAGGTTGATAACTTTGTTTCAAGCCCTACCCTGATAGGGTTAGATTCTATGAAAAAGGACAAGTTGCTTGAGCTTGCCAGACATTATGATCTTTCTGAGGCGAAAGCGTCTTTGACAAAGCAAGAGATAAAGAATATTTTAATTCCATATTTGGTGGAAACAATTTTTGTTATAATTGTGCTTTGGGTTTAATTGACAAGTCTGTATCTGGTTTTGATGGAATTAGATTAAGAAAGCTTCTGCTTCAGAAAGAGGATAGGGAAACAGAAATGCAGATGCAGAGAGAGAGCGACAGAGACAGAGAGGCAGAGACAGAGACAGATACAGAGAGGAGATGCGGAGATGCAGAGAGAGAGAGAGATACAGAGAGAGAGAAATTATGGGAATATAGATGCAGAGAGAGAGAGAGAGAGAGAGAGAGAGAGAGAGAGAGAGAGAGAGAGAGAGAGAGAGAGAGAGAGAGATGGAAATGAAGAAAGAAGAAAAGGAAATGCAATATAAGTGAAAAGAATTAGAGCTGGCCAACGGAACATAATCTTCCCCTTGACACACAAGTTCAGGTTTTGATGGTACAAGATATATCAGGTTAGTACCCCCTTTTCAGGAAAAAGAAGTAGATAAATACTTTCTTCACTTGAGAAAATTGCTGAAAACTTGAAATGGCCTAGTGAGCATTGGACTTTGTTACTACAAATTATACTTATTGGCAAAGCACTTCACTGTCGGTACAACAAAGTACTGATTATGATGTGGTTAAGGAGTACATCTTGAAGGATTCTGAGTTGGTACCTGAGGCATATCAACAAAGGTTTAGGAATTGTAGAAAAGAAACTGGGCAAACCCATGTCGAATTTGCAAGGGAAAAAGAACAACTATTTGCTAGGTGGTGCTCAGTCTAGGTTGATCAAGATTACGATAACCTCAGACAGCTCGTAATAATTGAGGAGTTCAAGAGGTGCATCCATAGTGATGTTAAGACCTATCTTGACGAGCAAAAAGTAGAAACTTTGGAAAGTGCTGCTCGCATGACTGATGATTATTCCTTGACTCACAAAAATTTAATTTGTCATTAATTCACTCTTTTGATGAGGTCACTTTCTCTCCTGATATTGATCAATCAAAAGGTATTGATCACAGTGATCCTCTTTTTACAATTCATTTTCTCTATTTTAATCAGGATGACAAAAGACAAAACACTCGTTTTCGAACAGGAACAAGATCCTGAGATCCCCTGTTTCTTTCAGAGGGCTATTAGTGAAACTTAAGCCACACAAGTCCCAGATTGTTACTTTATGAAAAAGGGGGTCCTTATGAGAAAACGGAGACCACCTGAGGTAGCCGCTGGTGACGAGTGGTCAGTGAGCTATCATATTGTCGTACCGAGGTCATATCGACAGGAAGTTCTTACCCTAGCCCATGAAACTCCATTGACTGGTCATTTAGGAGTCAATAAGACTTATCACAAGATCTTGAATCATTTTTATTGGTCGAAACATAAAAGTGATGTTTCTAAATACTGCAGATCTTGTCACACTTGTCAAATGGTAGCAAAACCCAATCAGAAGATACCTAATGCTCATCTGCAACCTATTTCTGCATTTGACGAACCATTTAGTAGAATAATGGTAGGCTGTGTCTGTCCCTTACCTAGCACCAAGTCAGGCAACTAATGCTTGTTGATCATAACCTGTGCGTCTACAAGATTTCCAGAGGCAATTCCTTTGAGAAATATTAAAACTAAAACCATTGTAAAAGCTTTGGTAAAAAATTTTTTACACTTGTTGGCCTTCCCAAATCTGTCCAGTCTGATCAAGGGTCAAATTTTATGTCTGGAATTTTCCAAGAAGTTATGCATGAATTAGGCCTCCAACACTTTAAATCTTCTGCCTGTCACCCTGAAAGTCAAGGGGCTTTGGAAAGATTTCATCAAGCTTTGAAGAATATGATTGGGTCATATTGCTTTAATACAGGAAAGGATTGGGATGAGGGTTTTCGTTTGTTGTTGTCCGCTGTTAGGGAATCATTTCAAAATAATTGAGTTTCAGTCCTTTTTTGACATACTGTGTTCGTGGACCATTGAAGTTATTAAAAGAGAAACTTCTTTCAAATCAAGATCCAAAGATTAATCTTCTTGACTATGTCTCTGATTTCAAATATAAGTTGTCAAAGGCATGTGAAGCAGCAAGGACTAATCTCCACACTACTCAGTCAAAAATGAAATTAAGGTATGACAAAAACACACAAGAAAGGAGTTTATAGACTGGTGATAAAGTTCTGGCTCTCTTGCCCATACCTCAAAATTCCCTTCCAGCTAAATGTTATGGTCTATGTCCAGTTGAAACGAAAGTAAATGACTTAAATTATATCATTAACACTCCTGGGAGGAGGAAACAGAAACAACCTTGTCACATAAATATGTTAAAGGAATATTTTGACAGAGATAGCCCAGATAAGTATTCAATCAATTTAGTTGTACCTGTCTCACACAGTGAGGATGTCAACGATGGAATACAATCTGACTGTAGTGACTCTGGTTTTATCTTTGAATAAACCAATAACTTTCTTGTTCACTTGAAGAATGTTATATATATATATATATATATATATATATATATATATATATATATATATATATATATATATATATATATATATATATATATACCTTTTGATCAAAGAAATTTATACTTTCCTTCATGTCATCATAAAAAAAATGTTTTAACACTGATGCATATAGAATCTGTATCTGTGAGAAGTAGTTTCATCCAGTCACTGTATTTGTTTTTCAACTTGTAGTGAAATTCATGCATGAGCCACTTATTTAACCCACTAATGTAAATCCACCATATATCTGTTTGGTGAGTTTGATCTTTTTGTTTTTCATGTGCACAAGTACTAAGTCTTCATTAATTATATTTCTGAATGCAAATTATAGATCATTTGCAATTTGTCACATTTATGTTCATTTGTACATATTTTCATTGTTTTTTCTTCGTAAGATTTTCCATATGTTTGCCGAATACAGCATTATTAATTTAAAGAAGTCCTTCTCAAAATCCTTAGTCTCCTTCTGTCTCAAAGAAGTATTCAGTTGTATACAAAACTTCAACCAAGGTTGATGATTGAAAAATACTACAATGTGTTTATTTATTATCAGTTTTATCCAAAGCAGATTCAAAATGACAATAAACGGCAAAGGGCACCTTTAGCTGATGTTGATAATTTCTTTAATTTTACTATTGATCGATCTTCAGACATAATATCAACCTTATGGCCTACCTTGTAACAAAGCTTTTGTGTTCGTTAATTTGTTTGCTGTCTTGAAATGGTGAAAGCACTTCTTCCATGAGTACTTTTGTTTTTATTGTATTTATCTATCTGTCTAGACAATAGCCTAGATAAATCCCTAATGCCTACTTAATGCTACCTTAATGCCTACGTAATGCTACCTTCCATCTTCATAGTTTGTAGTACTATCGAAAATTATCAACATATCAACGTGCTTGCCCATTTCTTTTTATATCACTCTAACTGGTCTAATGAATTTGTCTTCATTGACTTCATACATATTGACTTATACAGCGAATTCATTTTCAATATTGCTGATATCTTCGAGTTTAATTGGATATCTCTCAAACTACATACTTTACTTATTCTAATTGTACTTTTTAGGTCACTGTGGATCCTTAAATGGAGTGTTGAGAATACATTAAATTGCATCAAAAAGTATTGCTTAATTCATTCAACAGATTTAATACATTTTTAATCACCAAACTGTGAAATATCTCTCTAAATTGAGTTGAGTAATACAAGTTTTGTATTACTTGCTCGCTTGATCTCTTTTGCAAGAGCATATATTTTCTGAGACCAACTTGAAAAGTTAAAGCTGTACTTTTACAGATTTATGTTTTAGTAATATTTGTCTTCACAAACATGACAATGTCAGATTGAATCTGATTCAAGAATAAGGATTCGTCTTTGTTATTGCCTCAGGTAAATTGATACGAATTAACCGTTGCTCTTAAAACAGATATTTTCCTAATTTGTATTTATTGAATACCTTGTCTTTTCCTCTGCAAATGTTTCTCTCTCTCTCTCTCTCTCTCTCTCTCTCTCTCTCTCTCTCTCTCTCTCTCTCTCTCTCTCTCTCTCTCTCTCTCTCCGACGTTTCCACTGCTTTTCACTCCTTTCTTTATTTCGTCTTTCATTATTTCTCCTTATGCGTCTTTATTCTTCTCTTATTCTCGCCCTTCTCTGTAATTCACCTCTTACTGACTCTAATATTTTGAACTTTTTTAACTGTTAATTGTGGTAATCTCGATTTAACAGTCTCAACCAAATAAACTGATTTTGGTTAAATGCACTTTTTAAAATATTTATTCCAGATGATGTTATTTTTGGAAACGAAGATTTTACCCAAAAAACCTGTTTAGTATTACCCTTGTTTTCCATCGTTGTTGAACTCTGATAGTTATATGGTAAACTACATCGTAAAGTATCTTTTCCGCTTTATAATTTTAAACCAATTTGAAAATAAATAACTGCAGCTTGGTATAATTGTGTATCACCACTATATATATATATATATATATATATATATATATATATATATATATATATATATATATATATATATATATCATAACTAGAAAAGCTGTTGGTTACCAGATGTTGATCATATTTTCAAGGTCAAGGTCACAGTTTTATACGTTTAATTCTAGTTTTTTGAATCGTAATTCAAAAGTTGGTTTAGCAACATGGATGAACCTTGGTATGCCTTTTGGTTTTTACATAGAAAATGTGTCCGGTAATAAGGTCAATGTCATTTAAAGTTCGAAGCCTGTGATCAATGTAAATTAACTTGTTCCTTTTCTGATCCATACAAACGAGCCCTGAAACTTGGTTTCAGTGTTTGTCTAGTCCCTCTGGAGCTCTGTTACAAACGTAAAAGATTTACAGTTATGGCGAGGGACACAAATTATCTGAATGATTTTGGTTACAATAGTGTTGATTAGAACATATGTCATCTTTAAACCTCTATTGTAAAAAAATATATATTGTTATGTAGTATGTGAAATTATGGTTTTCCTCGATCCAGCTGCTTTTCAATAGAAACCACTACCTCGTCAGTTTATTACAATTGTGGTCATTATAATAGATTACATCTGATATCACTATTTTAAGAAACTTTATTGTGGTAGATTTTCAGTTCCGTATTAGCTCCCATTAGATGCAATAAAATAATATGTATACCAGTCAAGCCAGCTGCGCTTTCATGCGTTGTTATTAAAATGGTGATGCATACCGTTTATATTTTATCTTATACGATAAAATATTTACTTCTGTTTGAAAGGGTTTATCTTCCTGAAGATGTTAGTAAAACTTTTGTAACCTTTTACAACCTATTTTAGATCAATGCCATTATCTTGAAGGACTACACATTTACGTTAATTTGCAAGGGTTTATCTTCCTAAAGTTTGTCGCAATTTTTCCCTTTATCTTTAAAGAACTAAAATTTTAAATTGCATTTTATAGACAGGATTGTGCTGATGTGCCTTTAAAGCGTATACATACATACATACATACATACATACATACATACATACATACATACATACATACATACATACATACATACATACATACATACATACATACATACATACATACATACATACATACATACATACATACATACATACGTACATACATACGTACATACCCAAACTACTATTGTAGTAGCCTACTTTAGTAAAACGAAATCTGGGAAATTTAAGTCCCCTCAACAAAGGGATAGATGAACATATTGGTATCAGAGGATACTGTCGAATATTTTCCGTTTTAACGCAGTATTTTTGACAAGGTTTTTCTCAAGGGTGCTTATCAAATCTTGTTGTGACGAAACCGCTGTTTTACGTAAGTTTGAACAATTAAATTCTTACAAAATATCATCAATACCGGTATGTGCTTTTGATTATCTTTCACACAGACACAATATTTATAGTCTGCACCCAGGTTATAGCTTAAATACAATGCAACCTTTCAAGATTGAAAATCTTTGGGGCCATATTAAAAGAAGAAGGCCTCTTCACAATATGAATCGTTGATGATTCTCAGGTTGGCACTACTAGTGTGATGGTGTGATGATCCAACCGATTACATTACGTGCATGGTATATATATATATATATATATATATATATATATATATATATATATATATATATATATATATATATATATATATATGAAAGCCTGATTATACGTATTAGAAATCACGTGCAAGTATGTGATAAGGCTGTAGGCAAAATGCATTTTCAGATCATAAATAAAAACGGTCGCAGGCACAAGTTGCAATTATATCTGTTAAATTTGCTCAGATAACAAAAACAAAATACGGAAAAACCAGTGATGATTTATTTTTCTAAAAAGATAAATTAGTTTGGGTTTACTTTATCCAATGTGTTAATATATTTTAAAGAGTCTCGCAAGATGATAATCTGTGGAGTGACTAATTGTATAACGACTATGTTTTGCAGATACCAATTTATTGTATGAATGATTACATGAATTACCTCCCCTGGAACTGTGACATTCTATAGAATATGACTCTTCGCAGATCAAGCATTTAGCTCTAATAAGTAGTCTCCCTTTGCCTATTTCCTTGGTGACACGCTTGTATAGTTTGTTCGATTCCTAGTATAACACAGTTTTCCTCTATTTCTCGAAAAAACTAAGTGTAGGAAGCTTGTAATGTCATAATGGTTGGTCAAATATGAGTACGTAAGTATGCAAGAATTATTTTTTCAAACATTAATTCAAATTGTATTCTTTCCTATCTATATCAAAATGACAAAAAAATGTCCCATGTAAATGTGGGACTAGTTGTCTTCCTTACATAGCCAAGTTTGATGTCATAAAGGTGTATACGCATAGAATTATTTTCTGTTCTACACCTGGAACTGCCAAGCCACTTTACTCCTGAATTGGTCCTGCATTACAAAGAAAGTACATAATTTCTGTCAAAGGCAAGTAGGCTCTGAGCAGAGAATTTTGATTTAGAAAATATGTTTTCTTCTCTTTCATAATCAATTCTCATATTACTACCCTACATTAACTCATACACCCATTCACAGAAAGTAAATTTTACAACCTGAGATTATCATGTTACAAAAAAATATGTATAATAATATATGCTGGATCCTATCACAGAATTTTCGCATTTTCCGATTCTTGACTTCCTCTTATAATAGATATTCTTCGTTACTCGTATTGTCTCTACTATATCTGCTTACGTATCGAAACAACAACATACAATCAGTACTAATCATTTGTATGGAACCTTTGTAGAGAATAGTAAGGACCTATATTGCCATTATTCATTTGGT
Organism: Margaritifera margaritifera; assembly: GCA_029931535.1. Classification (NCBI taxonomy): domain Eukaryota; kingdom Metazoa; phylum Mollusca; class Bivalvia; order Unionida; family Margaritiferidae; genus Margaritifera; species Margaritifera margaritifera. The sequence continues at coordinate 2,792,949 of JAQPZY010001471.1, forward strand.
ACGATTTTGATAGTTGACACGAACTGTTTTTGAATTGTGAACTTTTCTCACTCAGAACTTGCATTATCCAATGCAATTTATAGAAAATATTTTAATAATATGCAAGATATGTTTGCACCGAGAGTGACGCTAATATCTTCTAACTCTGCTGTCACTTTCATCATCACCAACGAACAGGTCCTTACTTCGGAATCTATCAAAAGACAGTTTTACTTATTCAGCTTTACTCAGAGTCTCGTTCAACCAGACATTGCGTGGCTCTGTGAGAGAATCTGGTTGAAGAAGACAAACTCATACATATATCTGGAGCTTATGTCAGCCTTACACACACTGTAGTATTCGCTGCATCTTTTTTTCAGATGTTTTACTCTGAGATGTAGGCGCTAATTAGAAACGTTTTCTTATCATTAAGACTGATAAACGACAAAGCGCTTTAAGGTATGGATAATTCAGGCCTTCATTACGGACATTTCTGAGTGAAAAATGGCATGAAACGAAACAATAACTGTAAATCTTTAATTTCAGCTGGGCGGAAATTGAAGCATAATGAAAGAAACTGTGTAAGATTACAGTATTCAGATAATGGCAACGTATATATGTGTCTAGTTCCAACTGCTCATAAATCTTTAGACATTTCCATTTTGTTTCCTCTTCTGTCTGTGTGCTACTGATCAAATTGTACAAAAGGTTGGAACAAGCAATGAAACTCGTGATAGGTTTTATCTAGCTGTTTGATCTATGTGATTCAACCGATCACCTTAATGTCTTTCACTTGTCCTTACTGTTGCCTATCGGGTCTGCAATAATCGCATGTAATTGGGCATAGATTTATCCATTAAAAGAAGCCGCCAATGGCGTTATAGACAGATTGAGAAGCATATTTCTGTCTATGAAGTTAGATGCCTCTACAGCCAAACCTGTTTGAGAAATTGAAAAAACCGCAGAACATAAAGTAAATCAACGGAGCATGAAATATAGATCATAGTGACCTATGTTGTGTCTAAATCATCTACAACTTCGCATGACACAGCAAAATATTAAGCGACATGACTGTAGACAGCAGTTTCTGAGAAAGCTGTAATGCCTCTTAAACCAGCTTAAAACACCCAAATGAACTCAGTACTTCACGGAAAGTGCCAATGCTCCTACGTTGCAACATCTTTTGTCTATATTTTTTAACCATTACTATTCAGTATGAACATTTAAATATTTATGTTTGTCATGGATTTAAAATCAATAATGTCATAATCTCTTAGGTGATTCGATTTGTAATTCTATATTTTGTAATGTACCTTCAGAGATATATACACTTACGGTCATGGTTTCTTCTGTTCCATTATACTAGAAGGTATGAAATATGTTCAGTCAATACTTTTGCCTTCTATAATATACCCTTACATCTGCAATTCTATGGTAATGCTGTTTCTATTTTCTAAATGCGATTAAAACCAAGTAGTAGTATAATGGCCATTTGAGACTTTTTGACCAATTTTATTTTTTTCCACTCCGAAACTCCTTCTAGATTCCCCATAACCTTTTCCCACTGAGACTTTTTTGCACACGCGTGCATCCGCGTGAAAGCTTTGATTGTCAAATCTGCGTAAGGGGTTCATGGGTTGGGGAGCCGTGATAGGGTAAGCGTGGTCTAGAATTCGTCCCCAATTGTCATCATATTTCGACTACTTTTCTAACTGAATCGGAACAAGTGCCCAACACAAAAATCCAGACTTTTGTATTTCGTTGTTCCGTTTTCTCTATCAGTTTTTCACTGTTGCATTTTTGACATTTTATAATTCATTGCACCATTTATTTATGTAGATCAATTTCAATTACCGATAGATGTCAAATGAAAGTTCTGCAAAAATTGCATCTTCAAAATCTGCATATCTATACATCTATATGCTATGAAGGGCGCACTGGATATTACTTCATTGATATGATGTAAGAATTCTTCCCATATCGACTGATTTTGGTTGAGTTGGTGGTAAGTCTTTGTAAGAGACGGTTTTAATGACGCATTGCAATGTACAAGGTAAACTCTTTGCCCAAGACCAATGCATCGTTTATCGTGTAATTGCGTGAAGCGCACGTGACATTAGCATGACTGATATACCTTCTTTGTATCAAAGTTGAGAGAAGTCTAAATGTCCCCATAATTGCATGGACATTTCTGATTTAATTACTCCTTATTTTGTTAAGTATTTTAGATTGTATCTGTTTTTCGGCTTTTGAGAGGTGTAAACAAAATAGACATCATCTCTTGATACAGACGATGTTGCTTTCATGTTAAACTCGTGAAATATTTGATGGTCGAATTGCAGTTATTACATGTTCATTTATATCTGCCACAAGTGCAAAGTCCGTAACCTGATAATTGTAAATCCTCTGAAAGGTTTCTTTTCAAGGACGTTGAATAATAATTCAACGCTTTTTTATGTCAGTACAATGGCACAGAATGAGCATTTTAAGCCGATACTTGAACACTTATCTAAATTCTTATTTAAAACAATAATTTTCAAAGACATGTTATTATAGAAGGGTTATTATTGGAATATATCGATAGTTGGAATGTATTGTGTCATTGGGGTTAGTAGTAGTGTAATCGGCGTTTGAGAGTTTTTACCAATTTTATTTTTCCCAGGCCGAAATCCCTTATAGATTCCCCATAACTGTTTCCTACTGAGAATGTTTTGCACACGCGTGCATCCACGTGAAAGCCTCGCTTGTTAGGGGTTCATGGGTTAGGAAGCTGTATTAGGTAAGCCTAGTCTCATACGCACCCATTATGATACTATCTTTGTATGACAAACAGGATGACATTCGCAAAAGTATAAAGATTTTTTAAACAAAATGGTTGAGCGGTTAAACGTATGAACACGTTCAATGAAAAGATGTGATAAATTGCAGAACAGAAAGGAACCGGTTGAAAACATAATACAATGAAAATGACGTTTAAATTGTGGAAAGGCGAAGGCTTGGTGCGTGCACAGTACATAAACAGCAATATCAAGAAGCATACAAACTTCAAAGATAGCAAGTTTCTACAATATAACAAATGTAAAAAGAATAGTCCATACGAACATGAACATGTCAACCCATTCATTATATATGAATATGTGTTGATTTTAAAAACAGAGGGAAAATAAACTACAACCTAAAACATGACATGTAATTAGGAAAATGGGTCACATGAAAAATGTGATAAGGCGACAACAATATACACAGTGTCCTAATTTGGAAATAAATGACATCATAGAAGAAATGAAAGGAAATAGTATTTAAAACCATGAAGCTATTCTCCGTACATCTCTCAAAAGCTGAAAAACGGATACAACCTAAAATACTTAACAAAATATGGAGTAATTAAAATCAGAAATGTTCATGCACTTATGGGGACATTTAAACTTCTCTCAACTTTAATACAAAGAAGGTGTATCAGTCAGGCTAACGGCACGTACGCTTCACGCAATTACACGAAACACTATGCATTTGTCTTTGGCAAAGAGTTACCTTGTACAATTGTAATGCGTCCTTAAAACCGTCTCTTACAAAGACTTACCACCAACTCAACCAAAATCAGTCGATATGGAAAGAATTTTTACATCATATCGATGAAATAAAATCCAGTTTACCCTTCATAGGATATAGATGTATAGATATGCAGATTTTGAAGATACAATTTTCGCAGAACTTTCATTGACATCTAGCAGTAATTGAAATTGATCTACATAAATAAATGATGCAATCAATTCTAAAATGTCAAAACGGCAACAGAGAAAAACAGATAGGGAAAATAAAACAACGAAAGACAAAATACCAGATATGTAAAGAGTGTGTACAATCAACTAGAATAATATGGAATTAAAGCGGAGGAAATGAAAAGATTTGAGAGAGAAATCAAAAGAAAATTACATGAAATGTGGAAAAACAGTAAATAGGGCTCAAGGTATTTGCACAAGACAAGCCAATTTCACACATTTTTAAAAAAATCCATATAATGGTCTTTATGTACAAAAATGGCTACAATACTGGTTTTGTAAACCCCCGACAAACATTTGAGGACTCTAGATCTAAGGTAATAGGCTCTAGTCCTAAAGTAATGAAGCATATAGTTCCGAAATAATGGACTTCCGATTCACAAAACAAATTAGTAAAGCATCTTACCTTGTCCTACAACTCAAATTAATTTAATTCAATTTAAAGGACACTTTATTCCCCTTATATCAAGCATGGTCAACAATATAGAAAACGTTTTTAAGAGATCAAAATTTATTGCAATGAAACATAAATTTTCACATACAAACAATGAATATTTCTTTATATTGATATATTGAAGATTACAATAACAAATGCAGTAGACAGATGCAGAACACAGTGCGACGTGATATTTTGGCACAAATAATTAAATTGGGCAGTTTGGGTGGCTATCACTGTTTGTGGCATATCGAACTGGCATTGGCATTATTCAGATATAAAAGAGTTAGTGATCAAATTAATCCAATCAACAATAAAGTATAAATTTAATTCGATATGCAACAATTTTAACAGTCTTCCTAATCACCAAACTGGAGAGATTTTAAGGCAAAGACTAAAACAATTATAGATGAGTTCATTCATTGAAAGCTTTTAATGAAAAAGATTTCAGAATTATAGACGATTCCTGCTATTACCCTAATAAAGAAATGGACATAAATGGCTATGGTAGAAGTCATTATACTGTCAGAAAAGAACAGTCTGCCTTTAAATAGGTGTGGAGCTGGATAAAGTTACCACTTGATTACAGTGGTAAGGCAACAGGCTGGACATTTTACCAGATAATAATGTACATATGAAGGTACTGTAAGGTTAATCAAAGTATGAGATCATATGTTAAACAGAACATCTTTTACGCATTCTGTTTCCACGTTTCAATCCACCACTAAACATTTAATGAAGCTAATAATTTTAGAAGCGCACGGTTACTCCTCTCATTTTCAACAATACATAACAGATTCAGCAGTGAAATCGGACTATATGCTGTTCCTGATGATGATGTCGTAGCATTACCAAGTAATATAGTTATGAAAATAAACCTTCCCCATCTTCTCCCATTTTCGGGTTATATAAATTTTTGATGATTGCATGGCTGATAAATGTATAAGACTCTGTTGGAAAAAGAATTGAATTTTTAAATGGAAATATAATCAAACAACTATCTCTAAAATGTGAACGGCACAAACAGAAATTAAATATAGCTATTGTAAATGGAACATACAAAAAGAAAATAGGTAAAAACTTGACTAAAAAATAGTTTGAAAAATAGACGAGAAATAAATAAAGAACATATGAAATTTGACAATGCTAGAGCTGCTAAAAATTTTATATCATTGTCAGATGTTATAAGATACACTGTGACAGCAATGATTATCAGATTTTTTCCAACTGACTGAATTGAAAGATACTTACATGACTTCGAATGGTATCAGATATTTCACAGAGTGTTGTGATTAAATCCAGGTTTGCCTCCTACATTGAGTGCCAGCTTAATAACTTTTAAACCGGATCAATTTCAAAAAGACAACTGGAAGTAAGGAAACAGAGAACACAGACAAAATGATGCATAAATAATACGTATTGGTTGCATTTTTCTTCATGCGTTTGTAACTCTGAGAAGCATTATTATGACAACACTACTTTTAGAAATGTAAGCAATAAAGTCGTAATGAAAAACAGTCTAGACAATACTGTTCAAAATATTCTCATTGATCAAGTTAGCAATCTTGTATAATTCAACATTTTTCTTGTGTTTTTCAATCTCTGTTTTAGATAGCATTTTATCTCCTTTATTATGTTTTCGCTGGCTATCATACGCATAGTATCTGAATAGTGCAAACAGCTCTTTTGTTAATCGGGATAAGTCAAAAGAGGATATTAGTATGACATGATCAATATGAAGGTCATCATCGCTGACATCTCCTGGATTTGTAATGTTTAGCTATCTCCAATAAAGGCCAATTGGTCAACAAATCATTTTCAACGATGTATCTAATTTAATGTTTTGTTCTAATGCATGTAAAATTAAAATTATTCCCAACTGTGAAATTACCAATATATTTGTCCAAAGTAATCGCTAAAATCCACTCTGTTTTAAATTTCTCGTATTCTTCACAGTGCTCTCTGTTTTCATGAAACCATTTTTTTTATTCATTTACATGGTGTTTGCTTTCTTCTCTCCATTTTAGTGTATTATTTTTCACAAGGTTTTGCCAGAACTACAGCTAAACTCAACAATATCTTTCTCCTCGTCCTAGCTAGGACATACATTTGTGTTCATTGTTCTTATTTAGTTGAGTTAACTTTCCATATTTCTTTTTAAATAAACGGATGATGAACAAAATACATATGAAAATGAAAACAATATTGACAAATCACCAAACAGTCACATCACAACAAACAAAAGATCTGCGTAGAGTTAAACTTGGTAGACAACTTGCAAGAAGACCACAGGAATTCAAAAGTATTAAAGCTGAACGTTTGAAGAACGAACAAGAAGAGTCTGAAAATCACAAGATGAAAGAAATGAAACAAACTCAAACATAACATATTATTGGATAGGTGATGGTGTAAGAAACAAACTCAAGCATATTATTGGATAGGTGATGGTGTAGGAAACAAACACAAGCATATATTGGATAGGTGATGGTGTAAGAAACAAACTCAAACATATTATTGGATAGGTGATGGTGTAAGAAACAAACTCAAACATAACATATTATTTTATACGTGATGGTGTAGGAAACAAACTCAAACATAACTTATTGTTTGATACAAGGTGGTGTGGTTTTATATGTATCTTGTTATCAAGTAAAAGTTGTTCTTCACAGAGTCTTCAACATCGGGATGAAAAATATATTGAAGTTAACAATGAACACACGCAACAAAATTACGGCGGTAAGGCATGTTCGAAGTGCACCAAGAAAGTACAAACATGTACATATCTTACAAGCCAATACCATTAACATTCTTTAGGTAATAAATGGCATAGCTTTTACCTACAGACACATGTCTAGTGAAATAAAGAACAGAACTAATATAATGTACCATGCAGCACTATATTCTTATCACACATCTACGTACAGTATGCTTTTGAAGAAGTTGGAATGTGTTTCATCATCTTCTTGTTTTGGAAACGAGAACTATTAGACTTTTTCTCAGCTGTCTTGCTCCACTGCGACAACTACCTTTGTTGTTGGACATACCGCCATCACGAGATACTCGCCAGTCCACCCGTTTATGATATGATGGACCCTCATTAATTGCTTTAAATGACCACTCCTTGGCTCTCCACACAACATTGTGCACTAGACTAAACGACCTGGAACTACATTCATCATTACTTAAATGGAAACGGAAGCGAATACAGAAACGTTGTTTAAAAGCTGGCCAGCGTAGAACAGGAAGAAGAATTCCAGTTATCTCCCTTTCGCCATTTCCGGCACGACAATTTGAAAACTCGGCCGTTAATTTCAATAACTTAATTCAAATTCCTCTGAAATCGTCAAACTTTGTGTCAACTATCCAAGAGATACTACTGCGCATCGCATTATTCAATGCCCAATCAGTAGGACCACCCTAAAAGCGCACAGAAATAGTTAATTTTATCAACGATCAGAATATCGACATCTTTTTCCTGACAGAAACATGGCTAAAAACTTCAGGCGATGAGCCCAAGTGCGCGGATCTAACACCCCCCGGTTACTCCATCAAGTCGTTCCCCCGCCACTCCCGCGGAGGTGGAATTGTAGTCATCGCAAAGAACTCCATGATCAACCGTCTTAATCACACTACAACCTTCAATTTCTACCACACATCGTTTGAACTAGTCCAAACCACACTAACACTGGAACAAAGGTCAGTCCATTTTTTTTTGCCTCCACCGCCCTCCTCCTAGTAGAAAAAACAAGCTGACTGAATCTCTCTTTTTGGAGCAGTTTCCGAATCTCTTGGAGTATGGAAATTCGATAGGTGGCAACCTGATTATTCTTGGAGATTTCAACTTTCACTTTGACTGTCCTGGAAACCCATACACATCAAAACTCCTAGATTCCATTCACGTTTTCAACCTCAAACAGTCAGTTTGAGAACCCACCCATAAACATGGTCACATTTTAGACTGGATTCTTCATAGATCTGATGATAATATTCTACAGTCCTCCCTGGTGTCCCACGAACTTGCATCAGATCATTTCTGCATTATATGCCATCTTGACGTATCAGTCCCTAACCTTCCACCTTTATTTGCTACTAAGAGAAACCTCCGTATGATAAATAGAACCCAACTAATGCATGACATCCAAGCAATCCTAACAACTTTGTTACCTCCTACAGCAGAACAACTTGATAACTGCCTGCGTTCATTGCTTGACAAACATGCCCCAGCAACCAAGTGCAGAGTATCAATTCAAAAGTGTTCTCCGTGGTGTAGCAGTGTTAGGGACCAGCTTCGCACTGCTAAAAGAGACCGCCGTAAGGCTGAGAGGCTTTGGCTTTCCACCAGACTCACTATTCATAAGCAAATCTATGAAGCCGCTAAGAAGAATGTTACAACCATAGTCCATGCAGCGAAATCAGCCCACTACAGTACTAAGATCACTGAAAGTTCCAGCTGCAAAGAGCTCTTCGAGATTACTAACAGGCTAATGTCAAGGAACAAATGTACACCACTTCCAACTACCTCCTCTCCAGTCGACCTTCCCGACCACTTTGCAAATTTCTTCCGTGACAAAGTACAAACCATTAGAGATAAGCTTGACAACACAATTTCAATTGACTCGTCGTCGCCATACAGTTGCGATACAGAATTTCAGCGGCAACCATTAGCAGCATTTGAACCGGTCTCTATGGATTTATTACGTACAATCATGATGAAGAGTGCCCCAAAGTCATGTGAACTTGATCCGATTCTGACATCACTGCTGCTTGAGTGCTTAGATCCAATATTGCCTTCACTAACTGATGTTATTAAAACTTCTCTCTCATCCGGGGAATTCCCATCATTTTTCAAAAACTGCCATTATAAAGCCTCTGCTGAAGAAACCAACACTTGACCATAACGATTTAAAGAACTACCGCCCAGTTTCTAACCTCCCATTCATGTCAAAAATCTTAGAAAAAGTTGTTCTATCCCAATTTGTATCTCATCTGAATTCAAACAGTCTTTTTAGCAATGTACAGTCTGCATATCGCCCTCGCCACAGTACCGAAACTACCCTTCTGAAAGTAGTTAACGACCTTCTCTCTGTTTTGGATAGTGGAAAGATTACAGTCCTCACCTTCCTTGACTTGTCTGCAGCATTTGACACAATAGACCATGATATATTACTTCACCGTCTCCATCATGTATTTGGCATTCACGATACAGCCTTACTATGGTTCAAGTCCTACTTGGTCAACAGGACACAAATTGTGTCCGCAAATGGAAAACACTCCAGCCCAGTTGATCTATGTTTTGGTGTTCCACAAGGTTCTGTTCTTGGACCTGTTATCTTCATTCTATACACTCAGCCGTTCTCAAGTGTCATAGATCGTCATCCAGTGTCTCACCAATTGTACGCTGATGACACTCAAATATACAAATCGAGCCACCCAACTGAAGTTGATGCTACCATCCAAGGTGTAGAGAGGTGTATTTCCGATGTGAAATCATGGATGACATGTAACAAGCTGCAGACGAAAGATGATAAAAATTAAGCCATTCTGATTACAACACAAATACTTTCTCATTCACATCCTTTACCTCAAACAATAAATATCAGCAACAACAACATTAATTCACACAGTCAGTACGAAACCTAGGTGTTACTCTAGACAGTACTCTCTCATTGCACCAATATGTCATGAACATATGCAAGGCTGCATATCTTGAGCTGAGACGCATCAGCTCCATTCGCAATTATCTTTCAGTTGATGCCACTTAAACACTTGTGTGTTCCTTAGTACTTTCAAGACTCTACTATTGTAACTCAATTCTATCTGGTTCGTCTCAGTATCTACTCCAGAAACTTCAAAAAGTTCAAAACACAGCTGCTGGGATCATTCTTAGAGTACCACGAACAGAGCACACCTCCCCCCTGCTCTGTGTCCTACACTGGCTACCCATTAGATCCAGAATCAAACACAAAATTTGTTCTCTGTGCTACGTTTCATTGACTGGCTCCAGTCCAACATACCTATCTCACCTCACCCATGTGTACACACCAGCAAGATACTTGCGCTCCTCTTCCGACACTCGTATTCTCATTATTCCCACTATCAAAATGAAGTCATAAGGACAACGTTCTTTTGCATATCAGGGCCCAGCAACGTGGAACGAATTGCCCACTGAACTTAGACACAAAGACACAGTGATCTCATTCAAGAGTGCTCTTAAAACTCACCTATTTCGACTGCAAGAATAGACCTAAAGACTTAATAACGTTTCCTTACCTTAACTATTTTCAGCATGTTTTTGTTTTCTTATTTCATGGTGTTTGTTTTTCGTAATCATATCATTATATATGTTTTAGGTGTTATCTAATGTTGTAAAGTGCTTAGAGCTTCCAAAGATTAGGCGCTATACAAAGTCCTCATTATTATTATTATTATTATTATTATTTATAGACAGAATTCTGTTTGTAAACCTTTTTACTCGCTGCACCTTCTTGTTACGTGCACATAAAACGTATAATTATTGCCTGTCTCTTGGACAATACTCAGTCATTTTCGACTTGGCTGACTACTATTTCAAAGATTTCACTACGCATTCCGTCTTGATCATATTGGCATGATAGCGCTGCGCTGCGGTAAGTCCGCAAAATCTTCCAGTATGATTCAGTAATTTCACCAAGGAGGAATCGGAAATTAAAGATTCTGTCATCGATATTCGATATTAGTTACAACATCTGCAACTGAAGTACAGTTCAAAATCTACTTCAAATCCCGATAGAAGGAAAGTAAAAAAAAACTTCAATAAGATGTGTTGCAAGAGATGTTTACAAAATGAAGTTTCTGTTGAAAGGATTGTCGTTCTGAAATCAGAAAAAATATCAGATTATTTCTTGATAGATGTATTTCTAACACATTCGGATCATACACTTTGCAACGGAATTTATAATAATTCATAAATAGTTAGATTAAACTAGGTATAGGGTATTTATAGTAGATTGACCGATCAATATATAATTTTCATGTTTGACTAAAATTTATTATTTCTGCATGCTGTCATGAGAGTGTTTCCTTAGAAGAAAAGAAGTGCACTTGATAGGCTCCCTCTGAGCATAGCAACCGAGACGCTAAAGATACAATGCATTTTTGTGTCAGAAACTTTTAACTGTACTTAGCACAATGCAATTCGGTGTCAGAAAATCTAGTAATCGTTATTAATTTAGTAAGATACTGACACAAGACAACATCAATAACACCCTCAAGTAACATTGAGGGACCTTCGTTAAAAGCCCTGAGCATTGTTTTGGGTTCAATTTGCCATAAAGGTTTAGAACAAGCACTTAAAAATACCGATAGTAATTGATTATCATGTGCAAAGATGCGAGCTATGTGCTTTATCTATGGCAAGTATTATTTATGACATGTTACTTTAATAATTTGTAAGAACTACATTCGCATTTATGATAGACCAAAGAATTGCAGCATTGACTTTTTATAAATATTTGTTTCAGGACATCTGCAAATTTGTCAGCAATTAGTTTCCTTTTTCGAAAGTGTAACCAGTATCAAAACATAATTATTAAGTATAAATGGAGATACAAATTTATAAATGTTAAATATTGTTCGTTGGCAAGTCTTTCAATTGTGGATTGTATTTTCAAAATGAGAAAATTGTGCTTTTTTTGTTTCAAACGAAGTCTTGTCAGCTCGTTTGCACTTTTCTGATATGATAGAATCATACATTTAGTTCTTTCAATCATGACAAATACTATGAAAATAAGATATTAATCCTTGGCGTTCGAGCAGAAAGGACACACCTCTGTGACATGCTAGATCATATCCCCTTTTAATACTTTACCATTTAGACCGGGTGCACATTTTATTTTATACCAATATTTTAAATATTATCGGACCATCAAATGATAGCCTATCTACACTTAGAACACACGAGGTACAAAATTACTTCATAGTGACAAGATTTCGAAGATTGAGGCTCATCTTCCATCAAGTCCTCCTGAAAATCGATTTACAATATAATCTTAATTTTGGAATATGCATTTGTGCACGAAAGATACAGTAGCTTTGCAAAAAATAATTTATCTGGAATATAGAACACATTGTAATTAATTATTACCAGACATAAAAATTCGATAAAGAGCATGCAAAATTTGTCTTTAAACATCATCCACGGCTAATTATGAATATCTAGCAGTAACTAAGCATGCAATGACATAATTTGTCATGTAATCCTGTAAACATGAATGGACGATATTTCATACTCTTATACCAAAGTAAATATTGTGCACAGTCTGTCTGGAAGGAAGATTCCTACCGTATCATGTTTGCACTAGCTTGTTCAAGTCGTATCCTTTACACACAAGCTACCTTTAAAAGGCAAGTAATAGTGCAAGCAGTTTGAGGGCTTATCTACCAGATAAATGTTTCCTTAAGACAGAAATATGTTTCATATACAACTGTAACTGTCAAGTCAAGTCTATTTCTAGGTCGGATATACATGAGCCACTCCAAAACCTTATTTTATTTTAAAGGAAGAATACGTGTACCAAATGTTTAAAATATCATAGGTAGCAGTGTGAAAAATTTGCAATCCTAACCAAAGCACAATAGCTAAAGATAAAAATGATTGCATGTTCCCTGTCATGCATTTAAAGATATGTTGCCTTTTTCTTTCAGTCAAAAGTCAACTTGGACTTGATTCTCTATCAGAAAATCCCATATCGGTATACATTCAAATTGTGCAACGAATCTTTCGCTTCCTGTTTAATTTAGTTATTATCTTACAAAATTTATTCTATTTTCTCTTTGTAATTTTGTCTAGCTCTATTTTTGCCTTACTTGAGTTTGTTTATTTGTTTGTTCACTAGATTGTCTTTTAGCGGTATTTTTGTGATTGCGTTTCACCCTTGGTGTTTGAGGAGTACTCCTTTTGGGACGGTTGAATGTTAGAGAGGTAAGAGGACTGGACCAGTATTACTAGTTCATCTCCCTCATTGACCCTGAAGACACTTGCATCCTCTTTTTAATATTTCCCCAAACTGGAACATGTACTTTACTTTTGAATAGCAAAAGACGATATATACACTTGCATGGAAAATGTAAATCGCGTACTATTTAATGTCCTATTCGCCAAATTTATTCTGCATTACTTGTAACAACCTGATGCTTCTTGGGTTTTATAAATCGGTAACACTAAGTTTTGATGTCAGTCGAACCAGAAGGAGCCAAACACATTGAGCCCATATACAGGGGTAGAGACGCCATCTTGTGCTTGTTTTTTTTACATCCCGCAATAACCATATGGAGGTAACAGGCTTGAATCATTTGCACCTGAAGCTACCCGTCTAATAGAATAACAGCTTGCGGTTGTACAGGTTTGCAGAACACGTCAAATGAGCATTCTGCTGACATCCATTATCTGACAATTGTTATCGTTGTCCATGCGGATAGCAAGGTACCGGAACAGCATTGATAAATGTCGAAAAGATCGATGGGGAACAATCTTTCTCCTACAAGGACCTACAAAATAATAAAAGACCCCATTCTCTTCCTTTTTTGTAAGTTATACAGATTTGCTGCAGAAGACAAGCGAATAAAATAAATACGTTGTTTTTTTTTTGTTGGTTTTTTGTGTGTTTTTTTTTCTAATACCAGCAAGTTAAACATTCTACCAATTTCATAGGTGACAGCTTAAGGTTCTCGCTATGAAAAAGAATGAAAAAGCATGTTGATTCCATGTTTGTCCGTCTCGTTTGCAGTTTTAGGATCAACTAATCATTGTATTATACACTTAGTTATTATTCTATCCTAAATATCTAAGACCATTTCTATGTATTCAACTAATCTGTAGATTGACTTGAAGTAGATAGATAAGATAGACTGATAGATGTTTGATTAACCGATACAAAGAGAGAATTAGATGACAATGGTTCTTTCGATACGTATGCATGCATGTTAGTAGATAGACTGATCAAGGTGTACAACTTAAGTAAAACTGTATATAGACTGATCAAGATGTATGTATATGCATAAATTAAATAATACTGTAGAGAGACTGATCCAGGTGTGTGTATATATATATATATATATATATATATATATATATATATATATATCAGTGGCGTAACTTTAAATTGACCCCCCCCCCCCCCGCAAAGATTTAGAGTGGAGCCCCCATCAAATTAGTGTAAAGCGGGATTTGGGGACCCCTTCTTGCGCCCCCACACACACATATTGGGGGGGGGGGGGTCTGCGGGGGCGGTAGTTACGCCACTGATAAATATATATATATATATATATATATATATATATATATATATATATATATATATATATATATATATATAAAACTAACTTAAGTAATAATGTAGATAGATTGGTGTAGAAGTATTTATATGCATAACGCGGTGCACCGGATCGTTTCCTTTTGAACTAATAAATATTTCCTCTTGAATTCAATACGACTCTTTTTTGTGGGTTTCGGGACAGTGTGGTTTAACTCTGCTCAGCATGGATGCAAGTGTACGTCGATATATCTTTATTCATCGTCTATTCATGAAACACTGACACTTGACAGTTTCAATGGTCTTTTTAGTATCATTGATCGTAGGGACATTCATAAACAGCTGACCTAATGCGCACCATCTCCATGGATATCCTAGCAAAGGTATTTTCACCTCAATCAATAAATGCTTCCTTGTCCAAACATTTGAGGAACTTGTGGCTGTACAAGGCAATATTTTACAGCATCTGTAACGAGAATTTATCCTGAGTAATGTTGCCATATGTAGGTGTTGTTGTTTTTGTTTGTTTGTTTTTGTTTGTGGGTTGTTTGTTTCTTTTTAGCGAAAAGTTATGGATGGATGGATGGAATAATTTAAAGAGAACATACTAAATTATTATAAATTCCATTTTCCATTCAACACCTTTTAATCAAATGGTAATCGACTTATATTTCCAAATAATATAAATTATTAAATTGTTCCTGTTTGACCTCAATATTTCATCTATATCGTACAAATGTGTTACTTTTGATCTGGCAATTCTAACAGCTTATGAAATATAAACCCTCGTCAATGGCACTTTAATACCATCTATTGTAGGGACTTTTATGAACAGCTGCACTCATTTCTTGCAGTAATCCATCATGCAAGTTTAAAAGAAACACTTGGATCACAAAAACGAAGCCTATTTTCAGTTGCAAATATGTAAACAATGCTTTGATTAAACCTCTGATTTTCTTGAAACGCTCATCAAATGTCTATGTTAAATTAAATCAAACAAGGTAACAACCTTTTCGTGGTTTTGTATTTCGAATAAATAAGAATATTTCTATAGCCCGCAGCTCACGCTTGTCTAGCCACTCATTGAAATCGATTCAAACTATGATGGTACTTATGAAACTTGGCGATGTTTGACACAAAAAGAACGTAGGTAGTTGAAAATTTAAATTCGCACCACATAGAAAGTACATTCCAATCGATAATCACCAGACACATAAAATAAATTCAAAGGCAGGCAAAATTTGTCTGTACATATCATACACGGGTTATGGAGGACACTTCCATTTAATTATGCATAGACCGTAGCGAGAAAGGTTCATACTGCCTCCGCTCTTTACCAATGGGCAGTAGTGTGAATGGTCCTGATAGGTCTACTCCAGCCTTATCAATTATGCCCTATTTTTCTACCAATTACAAGCTGACCTTGTACTTCTTTATGACAAGAATTGGTGGAGGGGTGTTGAAATTTTACTGAAATTTGCCACCTTACACAGTATAACCCCTCTCTACATCCAAAATCGCTGAAATATAATGAGCCAAAATTAAATTTCCCTGTTATTGAACAGAATTTACCAAATTTTACGACAGCAAAATAACCCACTATACGGTTAAAAAGGGTCCAAACATTCAACAAAGATAAAACGATGTATAGCCTGTGTTCATCTTACTCCACTATTCTGCTTTTAAATACATGTCCAAAAGTAACGACATTACATAGAAACTCATAGGCAACGATATATACCATTGCATATTCATAAAATAATCACTGACGGATTATTTGACAATTCATCAAATTCACTGATTTAAAGTAACATGTTCGTCTTAACAAATACGTATTAATAAATTACATATAAATAAATGCATGTTGCTTATGAGTGATTATTTCTTTATGATGCATTTACTGAGATCGCACCGAAATTCTGAAACAGTAAGTCCGCGAAACCGATTAACAGCAGATCAAAGTCTCTAAATGATTCCCCTTTGAACAGTACACTTTCACTTGATTGTATCGCTTGCATTCACAATATTTTAATTTGCATGCACAAAGTTGTATAAATATCGGTATATCCAGACTCTCACGGGTTTCATTGTATTACGTTATACCGAGATAACCAGTAATGTCATAACGATCACGTGATAACGTAATGATTATGATATTTTGAACTGCGCAGTAAACGCTGATTTGCAGCAGAGAACATCCTTAATTCAGAGGAGAAATACGTGTGCATATTTACTGTATCCTGTGATAGACACAAAAAATAACTAAAATATAACGAAATACCTGTTTTGAATCGGTGTTGAAAAATAGTTGACGTTCTGATCAAATCTGAATTGTGCAAATGAAGTAATTTTGTCTGTGAAATAATCTATATTTATGTACCCAGTAGAAACTCAAGCTATGATCACCGTTATAAACATGCACGTGCAGGAAATTAATGGGCCTTATGTGCACCATATCCAGGGATATCCAAGCAAAGGTATATTCACCTCAATCAATAAACGCATCCTTGTCCAGAAGTTTGAGGAACTTGAGGCTGTACGGGGCAATACTTTACAGAACTCATGACAAGAATGTATCTTGTTGCTATACATAGGTGTTGTGTTTTAGCGAAAAGTTATGTAAGGATGGATTAATTGAAATAGTATATTACTCTAAGTTTGTTGTAAATTACTTTTATCATCAC
Source organism: Margaritifera margaritifera (assembly GCA_029931535.1). Lineage (NCBI taxonomy): Eukaryota > Metazoa > Mollusca > Bivalvia > Unionida > Margaritiferidae > Margaritifera > Margaritifera margaritifera. The sequence goes on from JAQPZY010001471.1 coordinate 2,810,116, forward strand.
ACGCCTTTTAAAAAATCGTAAATACTATAAATTAATAAATTTGTCTTCTATTTAATCTCAATATTTCATTTATATCATATTTAATCACAATATTTCATCTATATCGTATACAAGCGTTAGTTTTGATCTGGCAATGCCAACAGCTTGTGAAAAATAAATCCTCGTCAATGGCACTTAAGTACCATCGATCGTAGGGACATTTTATGAACAACCGCACTCATTCTTTCTGTAATCCATCATGCAGGTTTAAAAGAAACACTTGAAGCGCAAATTAAAAATTGTTTTCATGCAACCTTCTATTTTCTTGAAACGTGCAACAAATATCTATCTTAAATTAAATCAAACAAGGTAACAAACCTTTTCATGGTTCTGTATTTCCTATAAATAAAAATATGTCTATAGCCCGTGGCTCACACTTGTCTAGCCACTCATTCAAATAGATTCAAAATATGATTGTACTTACGAAGGTTGGCGATGTTTAGCACAAAAAGAGCGTAACTTGTTGTAAAAAAAAATCTAAATTCGTACCACATAGAAAGTAAATTCCAATATATAATCGCCAGACACATAAAATAAATTCAAAATCAGACAAAATTTGTTGATACATATCATACACGCGGGTTAGGGAGGACACCTCCATATAATTATGCATACATAAACTACGAACCATAGTAGATGTAGTTACATGTATATTCTTCATTATAACCCTTCTATTTAAATTTTGTACCTCATTTAGAATATAATACTGAGATTGACTTTTGAATTCTCTAGTACGATTCCAAATGTATGATTGCTTACAAAGTGGTTCTGAAAATTGGAGGGTGGGGGTAATTTGAAAATGTCATCATCTTCAATCGATTATCGGAGATGAGACTAGAAATAATTGGTGCACTGATTGATTCCATAGTTGGTTGATTGATTGATTGATTTATTGATTAACTGATCGATCGATTTTGATTAACTTCTTTATTTATTTCTCTATTTTTTTTTCAATTATATATTGTGTGAATAATTGATTGATCGAACACTATTAAGTTATTTATTCATTTAAAGAGCAAGCGAGAAGATGATCTAATAAAATGTTACATACAATTTTGACAGTTGGAGTATCAATAAACTGATGACATCTATCGAATTTTAAATGCTGGTAATAATGTGTGTGTGTGTGTGTGTGTGTGTGTGTGTGTGTGTGTGTGTGTGTATTTTCCTGTAAAAGTAGAAATTCCTAATAACAACAAAAAATTGATCGCGTTGATACTTTTTACTCCATTTGTCATTAACTCGGCAATTGTTATATTATCAGTATGTGATTCCAGCGTGGACATCCTCTGTAAACAGGCAACTTTTATATTATCAGTATGTAATTCCAGGGTGGACATCCTCTGTAAACAGACAACTTTTATATTATCAGTATGTGATTCCAGGGTGGACATCGTCTATAAACAGGCTACTTTATTATTATCAGTATGTGATTCCAGGGAGGACATCCTCTGTAAACAGGCAACTTTTATATTATCAGTATGTGATTCCAGGGTGGACATCCTCTGTAAACAGGCAACAATTTTATATTATCAGTATGTGATTCCAGGGAGGACATCCTCTGAAAACAGGCAACTTTTATATTATCAGTATGTGATTCCAGTGTGGACATCCTCTGTAAACAGGCAACAATTTTATATTATCAGTATGTGATTCCAGGGTGGACATCCTCTGTAAGCAGGCTACTTTTATATCATCCGTATGTGATTCCAGGGTGGACATCCTCTGTAAACAGGCAACTTTTATATTATCAGTACGTGCTTCTAGGGTGGACATCGTCTATAAACAGGCAAGTAGATAAAGAGGATTATATTTTGGATTCTAGTCGATATCAACTAACTTGTGAAGATTTGTTTATTGTAAACTAATCATTTGTAAGCATAGTAGGGACTGCTATGGTCAGTGTAGGACACTGAATGGTTCGACGCTATTTAAATGGCCACTCCTCATAAGCCTCTTGGGACTTCGGTTCAATATTTAAACAAATACCTTTACAATTAACTTGCTCTCATATTCCAAGGTTTAGAAACTAAGAAACTAAATGCTCCATCCATTGCTTCTGTCACAATTTCATGAGATTAAAGCTCTAACTTTAGAAGATTGATCGTTCTAAATAAATTGTATGATCGATAAACCGTACTAAGACCTCCTTGAAATTTAGGGGATATCAGTCATGTGTTTGATGTTTTGGGGACGTTCTTGGTAGTTTTATTTGTCGCAAATTTAATTTTACAGACGACGCTTCGCCGGTAAGATGGATATTTACTACAGCTAAGTCACTTTTATCGTTCCCTAATCCTCAGGTGCAGGATTCTTGTGCCAATTCTAACACACTTTGGAAAATCTTGTCAAAAATAAAACAAACAAACAAACCGAAAACGAAAAATTTCCTTGGAACTATAGCACATAACAAGTCATGACGTCATAATGACGTAAACATCATCTATTGTATATCGTGAATTTAACTGCAGCAAAGACATTCGATCAATCAGAAAGCGTGAACTACGTTCGCACATTTGATAGAGCAGGTTTCGAAATCTTGCAATGTTCACAGAAATCCCGTCAAATAATATAATCAGCTATTTGTAGGATTTTATCTATTTACAACTGAAAAAATGGTTTTGATTATCATATATATCTGTACTTTTTGGAAAAAGGAGATAACCTGTACGAAAGATAATGAAATAGGTTAACTGGCGTTATTTTGACACCTTTTCTTCCGAAACAGTTGCTTAACTAGCTATCTGGTATGTTTAATACTCAGTAGGAAACACAACTGTACCTTTAAATGCATAATTTCAAACACCCGAAGAAAGATATGAGACTTCATAGGTTATGACTCAGTTATTACTGATGGCAAGGTTTTAGCCTAATATATGTAGTGTTCTTTGCTTGGAACCCTTGTTCAAAATCTTGTAATAATGTAGTTGAAGGCAATGTATAAATATGGATGCTTATCAATCTGGATCCGATATGAATTAGTATAGCGAATTTATCTTCGATGTATTGGGGTCGCTAAAACTAACCAAACATAATTTGACCATTTTAGAATAATAGCAAAGACACTAGATTATAAGCACTCACATTATACTGTGGATGAAAGGATGAAAGGAAAAAATACAAAAAGATATTAAAAATTGTACACTGGCCATGTATTCAAAAGTTCTGAACATGAAATTCTTATCAAAACTAAAGTCCTCAAACACTGTTGCAGTATTTTGATTACATATATGTCCGCAAAATTTTATATATATATATAAAGATATATATATATATATATATATATATATATATATATATATATATATATATATATCCCTACCTACATTGTTTTAATACATTCTGCAACATTACCAAAACGACACTTTATGTATCGTTTCTCAGGTACCATTGTTGAGTGTTAACAGGGCTCTCATATACATTTCTCATGTGATAAGATTTATATTTGGTGAAGATTTTGTCTAGATTTGCAGTTTCGTTTGGAAAACCCCACATCCTTTACAAAACTTGCTCTCGTTAATTCAAAAAGATTTGTTCTTTTGTTAATAAATTTCAAAGCCGACATGAAGATGTAATATGGTTTGCTCCTTCACTATATATTCTGCTCTGTCTGGAATCACCTTATTAAATTGTCCTTTCTGTATTGATCTAAACATAGATATTTTAATGATTCTTAGATCACTCCTCTCTATGAAGCCGTTTTTTTAGCCTGTTTTCACTATGTTTTGTCCAGATATGAAAACGTAATTTTCCATGATTTCACTGTGGGCGAGTAATAACTTCTCAGCCGGTGGGGGGAACAAACCCATTAAAAACAGCCAAAATGATATATTTTATGGCAGAATGAGTCCTTACTTGTAATCATTTCTGTGTGAAAAATGGCATGCAGCAAACGGGAAAAAAATACATTTCTCAAAAACCAAGCATCCATTAGCAAATCTTGCTAATTATGACTAAGAGGAACTTGTAACCTAATTTTGGAAACTTTTCAGGATTTTGTTACGTTGATAATGGATGCAAATAGATGTACTCTGAATGCTTATCAATCAACCCTTATTCATCTTCTTTATCATTCCGTTTGTATGGTGCTGGCCAGATTAAATAATATATGTAATTCAGACAGTGCATAACATATCTATGTAGAATCAGTGTGTGGTTGAAATGTCTCGCTTTTATGTGTATTTACTGATCTTAACCGTTACATGATGGGTTTGCATTAATGCCATATACTGAGACGCTAACAATCCAGAAAAAAAAGAAACGAAAAACAATTATTATCGTGTCCGATTTTCCAGAGGTAACCAAAACTGGAGATTAAATATTTCGGTAAAAAGTTGTTGTTTTTTTTGTTTGTTTGTTTGTTTTTTTTAAAAGTTATTTAAGACCCACTATTATCAGTCGCTTAGTAGCAAAGTATCAGCCGGCTTAATCAATAGTAGAGTCAATGCATCTAAAACAGACTTTAAACACCGGATAAACCTAGCTATTCATATACAGTCGCAATGCTTTTGCATTTTACTGTAAACAATCTAGATTTTTTCTTAAGTCATGATTTTCAATACGAGTGTTAAAATGCCTGTATTTGCAAAGTATTTAAACAATATATATATATATATATATATATATATATATATATATATATACTTCACCTCAGTAGTTTATGTGTTTATGTATATCTTCTGTGTTATAAAATGAAGTTATCTAAGTCAATATAACATCCAAAACATATTGTGATCACACCAGGTTCATTAGACTGCACAGTGTAAATCACATATATACTATGGCTCTCAGCTACTATACAAATATAATTAATCCATGTCTTAAAGCAGTATTGGTGTCCACTTTCAAATGCCATGCAAACTAGTATTCAACCGTTATATTCCATGAATGATGCAAATATCATTTCAATTACCATTCTGTATTTTGTCAAAGGTTCAAAACTACCATGTTTGATAATTTAATAACTTCTCAGATAAGTTTGAATTGTCTCCTGAATAGAACGTATCCCAAAAAAGGGTGTAGTACCGTCTATCGATATTGTCTTGTGCTGAGGTGCCTGTAGTGAGAATTCCAATTCTCTTGAGTGTCATTAGTTGACGGCTGATTATAACCATGTTTAGGAATTAGGGAAAATACCTTTTCGTCTCTTTAAGCCTTTGTTACACAAAATAGATTAACCAACTTGAAACTAAATTTCCTGCAAAATTGTTATGCTATGCTCTCGATGGTATATGTTGTAGTGTCAGGCTGTCTAAAATTCAGATGAATCAGGAGAAAATCAATAACGGATGTGTGACATTATCCCCTTCACTTGCAAGTGCAGGTTTTAAGGAGTGCTAAGCAGACGTAAATATTTCATTAATGAAAAGATGACACAAAATTCCCACGCTTCGCGTGTTTATTCGACAAAGGTTTTATTGTCAACCCCGCGCAGATGGAAGTAAAATGGCCGCAGCGTTGCCTTGGTCAGGACCAAAGAGGGTATACTCACTGCCTACCAAAACGGTATCCTGGCCTGTTAATAATGTCAACCCGTCAGTCTGAGCTGATAAACCAGCAACTCCTGCTAAAAACCTTCCACCTCATATAAAGGGCAAGATCCAAGGTCACCAATTCAATCTGAGATGCCCAAACTAGCCTGTCCCCTCAGCATCATTGATCTTGGGTGGGATGAACACTCACCATCGGCACCGAAGGTCAAGTGGGTACCTCTGGCATAAGCTCGCGCGGATCCATCTGTTCCCCATACTGTAACGTTGATAGGACCTTACGCACAGGCCAGATTGACCTTAAGTTGCTATCCGTCCATTATGATCCCGCCACAGAAGCGTGTCTATCGCCGCTTCTTACCGACAGCATTTTTTTTTTTTTTTTTTATGCTCAAGGGCAAAGGTGTGCCTAATGAATATGTTTTAAATGATGGACAGATGCAATCATCAATGTCGATCAGTTTAATTACTACTATACATGGGTTGTTTATTACCCATGCATTTTCAGCTACATAGAGAAAGAGGGATCTGCAGGCACTACGTTTGTATCGTCATCCTATTTCTTGCCATTCCTGGCACTTTGCCATCAGAGCATCATATTAAAATGTCTAATATTATGGACTCTGTAATAGCTATGCGCCACCATTCACCAAATTTACTGAATTTGACTGGATCCAGTTCTGATAACTTACAATTCTAAAATCAGTGATACTGCTTAGTTATCCTTAACAAATATGAAATCTCCCCAAGCATATATACATGTACCGACTATTACTCATAACTTCATCAAATGCTGTTCTAAAATCAGCATCCGTATACCCCTCACTAACATACATGCTTCAAAAAAAGAAAGACACTGTAGCGTAAACGCGGCCTTGTACTCGAACACAAACTCAAATTATCCTTGCAAACACTGAAACATATTTCACTCAAGTAGCATCAACGTCAATGTAAAAATGTCCCCTTGCATGAAAAGAAGAAGGCAATCCACAGCACAGTGTATATAGATGCGCAGCTTGATAATTCATCAATCCATTTATCAGGAATCACCTTTTCTCACAAGTAAAAAGAGAAAAACATCGTTTCTGAGAAGATCGTACCGATTCTGGGGAATTTAAATTTCAAAAAATCACCCCAAACTTGAAATTTGCCAAATCTATGGATTTCATCACATATTTTTCAACGGCATGCTACATTCTCTTTGTGCGGAGTGAGGGTGGAAATGATGTAAGAAGTTGTATCTGACTTCTTATCAGTTACTGTAGCTTTGAAGGACCAGATATATACTTTTATATCAATATACTGGGGGGGGGGGGAGGCTCCACATTTTATTTTCTTTAATGGTGATCAATACACGAATCTTGACTTCTTCCTGATTTAGATCCCAAATATAACCCAGTCTCCATAGGCACCTGAAGAAAATAGCTTAGAGTTAATACCAACTTTAAATAGTTTCATTAATGAATCACTATTGATATCCTATCCCTAATATTACCATGACATCATCACTCGCATTCAACCAACCAAAAACACCTTTGATTCATTCGAGAAGGGGTTGGACTCGGTTATTATCCGTTTAGACATTTGACTTGATAGTCGACAGGAACTTTGTAGCCTGCCATTTTTTATAACTAAATAGTTATTGCTAATAATATTCTAAAATGTATTCCGAACATTTTCCAATATTGATTGTGTGTAATTCTGTGATAACGGATTTGGAGAATGTTTACGCAATCTGAAGGGTAAAACGTGAGTAAACCAAATGTTTTCACGTACTAGGAACGGAAGTCTGGCCCAGTGTTGCCCGTATGTTAAAATTATGGGTCCGTTAGCCTTATGCTTGTTAACATAACATACAGTTTATAAAAATGTGAACATGATGCAACATACAGTACCTAAAAATTTGAACATAATGCAACATACAGTACATAAAAATGTGAACATAACACAACTTATTCCATTCTACAAATACTTGTCTTGCAACCACATGTCCAATTCATCATTTCTAAATTGCCTTCTTGTTTGATTTTCTTTCGGCGGCCGTCAAATCGAACATTGTAATGATTGTCATCCGCAGTCAACCCTGTGTCGTTGAACTTGTCCAAAGTGTCAGGTTTCCACTGAAGCATCCAGATTTGTGTTCTTGGCTTCTTTTCCGTACGTCAACAGATTGTCCAGGTACGCTCGGTGACGGTAAGTGTCCATGCTGCTGCTGACTAGTTTGTTATTCAAGTAAAAATCCACTTTGCTGAACAACGAATGCGTGAAATTGTTGACGGGAGCTACTCTGGCATCGGCACCAGGATTGCTGTTGTCCACTTTGAGAACTTTGACTTTCAGGTACAAGTAACTGTTATTCAGATCGATATAATCTTTGGTTTGTCATTTGATTCATATTCGATAGGTGCTGAGGCGGTCAGAGACGACACGAGATGAAATTCTACCCACTTGGACTCTTACATCGTCATCATCTTCGGTGGTATGACACACTGATGGTGTTCTGACTTTAAACATTCTTAAGAATCTCGCTGCATCATTTTTTTCTTTTTTTCAGTTAGTGATAAAAAAAATGACCAATTCTCTGCCATTTGTTGTTATTTTCTTACTCTTTTTCTGAACGTGTCTATGACGTCTGAAACGTTTGCGACGTCTTTTTCTCCCTTGTCCTTGCTCTGGCGCAGAGGAGGAATTAATGCCTTCTCCAGAAGCGTGAAGCGAATTTATAGGGGTATCTTGGCGCCCTAGGGGCTCTTTTTCTGTTTGAATCAATACATTTTTTCCTGCTCTCATTAAGGCTTCTTTAGGACTTTGTTGGTCGATGAGTACGTTTTGGAGAAAACAAAAATTCCTTGCGTCAAAGCTGCATCTTTTAAAGCATGCAATACTCGAGTGACAATAGGTTTTAAGATGGGTACTACCATACGAAAAGCTGATTTTAACACGTCTCCTAAACCATATCCTCGTTGTTGAGCGACTCCTTGGTACACAGGATATATCTTTTTTTACAATTCACTGGAGAATCGTTTTCGAAAATGTAGTTTCTCCGTGACTTTTCCTTTGAATAAATACAATATTTTGGTAAAGAATACAATATTTTGTCCAGAACGATACTGAAGATATACAAATTCTCGGTGAACGTGATACGTATTTCCTCCTTCATCGTAAGCAGCTATGGTAGAATCCTTTTTCAAAGGAATGACTCTCGGTAACGGAACAGCGGTGTTTTCTACCACGTTGTACTCGACCACATCAGAATACACAAACATCAAATACAGTCCTTCGTTCAATTCGATAGGGAAGCTAAATAACTTGTAGAATCAATCGTTGTTGTGAATGTCTCTTGAATGCGGTGCAATGTTCGTCTTTCCACCCAGAATAGCAAACAAACTTGGAGAAAATCTGATAGCGTTTTGCCGTCGGAAAAATACATTTTAAGACGGTTTGCAATTTTATAGTACTCGATCAGTACAGTATGACGAGTTTTCTCCAGTGCTTTGCCAAACTGATCGTTGAAAATAGCTGAAATCATTTCGACGAGATGTTTAGCATTTTTTTAAAAAAATCTGCAGGAATTTTTATGGAATAGATATTCAATTGGTGATGGTGTTTTTGATTCGTAAATGAGAGGATCATTTTTGTCCAAGTCTTCTTGAACTTGTTGGTTGAATATTTCGACGAGGAAAGTAGTTTGATCTCCAACCACATTCTTGACTTGAGTGGGATAAATGATTTCTACCAAAACTTCTTCCCAATGAGCTTAGTAATCTAACTGTATGGCTTGAGGTAATTTGGCTGTGAAACAACATAATGAGTTGTTGGGAAAACATCCATAGAACTGTCACTAGGAAATGTTAAATAAAATTGATTATTCATAGTTTGATGGTTCTGGTCTCCGAAGAGTCACTCGTTGTCAAAGGAGAAAGATTTTCCAAATGTTCCATAAGAGGGCTGCTACTGTGGTTGGAAGAATTTTTGTTTTGACAGGTGCTGGCTAGACTACAGTTGTTGTTGGTACTGTCGGTATATTTCAACGACGGACTGGGAATAAAATAATCAATACAAGTGCTGAGTAAAATAGTCCACATTTGTTTATATCGTAGTTGCAAACTCAAATTTCTAATGGCTTCTATAGTGACACAAATTTTAGGGACACTTTCTCCACACCACACCGACAGTGGTTATTTTTGTTGCTGTTTTTGTAGTTCTTGGAGAGAGGACCTATGAGAACGAGAGGCAGCTGCTGTGTTTATCGGCATGGTGGTCTACTTTTTATAGTCGATTACTTGTGAAGCGGCAATCCAAGAATCGAAACTAGGTTGATATCCTCTCCAACGAACTTTCACTTCTAGAAGTCGATGTTTTCCCACTTTACGTATTCTTTGATAGAGGATGCTTTTGGTATCTTACACGCAGTCTACTTTCTTAGTCACTCGTAGTAACTCAGGCAAGTAAAAAGTTCCTTTTAACACTTCCCCGTTCATAACTTCCATGTATACATTTTTGTTTTACCATTGCTAAACAAAATCTCCTGTGTTTAATTTTTGTTTCCTCAATGATGCCTCAGACATTCAAAACAATCGCATTGCCTACACACACTATACCCAAAAACATACTTAAACGCTGTCACACAAGAGGGGTAATGGAGGGATTTTGCTTCTGTTTCATTTGGCAACCATTTGAATAGTATCAATCTAAGAGGGTGTGAAAAGGGCTGTATATGTCTATGTCTTTCACAAAATACTTAACCTTAAAACATAAGTATGTTGGCAGGTATAGTGTGTGTAAACACTACTTCCCATCGCATTTTTACAGATAGACAAAAAAAAATCTTTTCTTAATAAGTACAAACACTCTATGCACGATGCATAACTTCCTTTCTCTGCATACTGTTTAATGTCTATAAAAGACTATGATACTTAAGTTTTACTGTTTACAGTCTCAAATCGAATGTTTTACTTTCTCTGTCAATCTTTGGTTTTGCACAACAAAATGTTCTATCCAAAGTAACATCACCACCTTAAAATTGAATATGAAAATGACAAAATGAAAATTGAAAAACAAAAATTTGGAAATGAAAATTAGAAATGTTAAATCGCAAATTAAAATTAAAAATGAAAATGCAAAAAATGATAAAATTAAAATAAATTGAAAAACAAATATTTGAGAATGAAAATTGAAAAAAACAATTCGAAAATGAAAATTACTTATGAAAACAATAAAAATAAAAATTAAAAAACAAATATCTGAAAATGAAAATTTTAAATAAAAAAATAACAAAAATTAAATTTAAAAAAGTAAATCTGGAAATGAAATTTAATAATGATAAACTAAAAACGAAAACTGAAAATGAAAATTTACAAATATGAACATTAAAACTAAATTTGAAAATGAGAAATGAAAATGAAAAAAGAAAATTAAAATTTGGAATGTAAATTTAAAAAGTGAAATATTGAAAATGAAATTTTTAAAAATATGAAAATTGAGAAACCAAATTTGAAAATGAGAACTGAAAAAGAAAAAAGGAAAATGAAGTTGAAAATGAAAAAATGATAATCAAAGTTATAATTAAAATTGAAAAAATGGAAAATTGAAAATTAAATTGAAAATAAAAATGTCAAAATATGGAAATTGAAAAACCAAATTTGAAAATGAGAATTGAAAATGCAAAAAGAAAATAAAGTTGAAAATAAAAATAAAAAATATGAAAATAAAAATTTAGACAAATTAAAAAATGAAATAAATTGAAAATGAAATTTAAAAAATATACAAATAGGAAAATTGAAAAACCCAATTTGAAAAGGAAAAAGGAAAATAAAGTTGAAAACAAAAAAATGAAAATATAAATAACAATTAAAATTTAAAAAAATGAAAAATTGAAAATTAAAATTAAAATTAAATAAAAATTTGAAAAACTTAATTTAAAAACCAAAATTGAAAAGGTAAATAATTAAATGAAATTTTATAAACTAAATTTGAAAATGAAAATTGAAACGAAAAATTAAAACAATAAAAAATTGAAAATGAAAACTGAAATTTGAAAACCCTACAATTTTGGCTTATAAAACAAGTTAAGAGATAGTACGAGCTTTGAAACGTATCTTTAAACAAAATTTCTTACCTACCCTTACGTTTCTTGTGTGATAGTATATAAGTATATTTGTGGGTTTAGCGTGTATGTATGCACTTCTACCCTTGCTTGTGTGTGATAGTGTGTGTGTGATTTCATTCCACGTCTTTTACATCCTACCTTCATGAGTTATATTATACTTGTGTGTTTGTAAGTATAGTTTGTGTATATTCCTACCCCTTTTCTTTGGCTAGTAAATGTGGTTATGTTGGATAGTAAGTAACTGGATATTGGTCGCTCTAACAGCAAATAGGATAGTAAGTGTGGGGTACTGGTTGCTCCCGGGGCGTGTTGATGATATAGTGTGAGTATTGGATAGTAGATAACTAGATGGTTGATGGTTACTCTAAACGGCGTGTTGGTGGTATAGTGAGGGTTTTGGATAGTAGATAACTGTGTGATGGATAGTAGACAACTGGGTGATGGCCACTCCAAACGGAGTGTTGATGGTATAGTGTGGGTGCTGGCTAGTAGATAACTGGGTTTTGGTGTATTGGTTAATAAGTGTAGTTTTTACATTAAATTTCCCGTTAGAGGGCATAGAGACCTATAATGTTAAACCTATGGACATTTTTAACATTACATTTCCCGTTAGAGGATATAGAGATCCATAATGTTAAACCAATGGATATTTGTAACATTGCATTTCACGTTAGAGGTCATAGAGACCCAAAACCAAACATTATAGCCTCAATGACAAATTCCATTGGTTTAATTAACTAGTGGTCCAGAAAACTCATAGTTTACCTACTTGCTGGAATTAGGATTTTCGCAAATCATTTCGTTGCATATCCATTTTTTTATATTTTCCCCAACCTACAACCCCTCTAATCTTTGACCACTTGCAGAGTTGTCAATATATCTGGTTTATAGTTAAGAATTCAAAGATTTTTTTACCAGTAATAAACATTTTATTACGAGTGAGACGCAAAATTGTTATTTTCATAAATATTAAAAAGACCTTTTGATAGTAGTGTATACCTACACTAGAGCTTGTGGGTAACATGTTCGTACCAATAACAAAAAAGTTTCACGTTTGTGAGGTTTGCATATTTACTATTTACAAAAAGAAAAAATTGCATCCTCTATGACATAGATGTTTTAACCATTGTTATCTGAATGCTATAGAAAAGCTGATTAGTTTGAAAATGTTCAAATAGTCAGATTACATTCCTGTGAATGGACAGTTTAGAAGAGCACATTCAGAATCTACTTCCTCAGCTGCGAGAACGCATTTACAACTACTTTGTACAGATTCAAGTGAAGAGCAAAGAACAATTGCATCCGAAACGGCATAAACTTTTTAATCGTGGTATCTGAATTTTATAAGAAGACTGATCACTCTGCGAGAACCTCAGCTGCGAGAACGCATTTACAACTACTTTGTACAGATTCAAGTGAAGAGCAAAGAACAATTGCATCCGAAACGGCATAAACTTTTTAATCGTGGTATCTGAATTTTATAAGAAGACTGATCACTCTGAAAATGTTCAAATGGTCAAACATTGATCAACTGCGATGACATTATAAGACTTGCCATACCATGCCTTCTGTCATCAGTGTTAAACCAAATTCCATGGAAAAAAGTCAATGTCACTGTTCAAGACTTAGTGGATTACCATGTACTATTAAAAGAACTGATTCCACAAGACGAGAAGATTCCTTTGAATTTTAGACGCCATGTCGTATGTGTGTTAGCTTTAGTTTACCAACAGATTCTTTGTGTCAAATTTATGAACAGTACATGCAAAGATATGACAACCATTAGGACTTAAACTGTTTAAATTTAACAGTGTAAGTCTAAGCTTTCACTCTAAAATTTCTTTAAGTCACTTTCTGGGTGGCTCGAATATGAAAATAATCTTCACGAGCTACCGAACGGCTTTCTTTTTTGGCTGATCTTGGTTCTCTCTTTTCAGTGGAGGTAGATGGTGTTGGATATGGGTCAATCGTGTCTTGTTCAAAATCGAAAGCGTGAACTTCCGCCAATACTTCTTGTAGAGTGTTGGGTGACACAGAACCTCGTCGTCGCTTGGCTTCTGGTTTCCCCTTAGAAATGTGTGATCGTTTCATGGCAGTAGATCAATTTAAATTTAATCTGATTAGGTTACATCTCACTCCCTATATAGAGAGCGCACCACGATCTAAGAGAATACACTCATTCAGTTTTCAATTTGTGAAGATGGATGAGTCACAACAGATCGCACTTCTGGTCAGAGATTTACAGAATGTCATTCGAAAGTATTCTTTCAGCAAGACTTCTGATTACTCCACTAGAGATAAAAGTCAAGATACCTGCTACATCTGTCACGAAAAAGGACACTGGGCTCCAGAATGTCCTCGACGTCAAAGAAAAGGAACCTCTAAGACAGGAGAAAAGAGAGACAAAAGTAAAGATACCTTTTATCAATGTAAAGGAAAAGGACATTGGTCTTCAGTGTGTCCCAAGACAAAATAAAACAAGGAGAAGGAGCATTCAGAAGCGGAAACAGAAGAAAAACATATTCCAATAAAGACACTCAACAAGGCAAGACAAGACGAAGAAACAGCAGAAGAGGAAGAACCCATACCACTCAAGATTCAAAAGAGAAAGACAGTACAAAAAGTTAGCTTTTGTGATGTGTTATGAAATTTCATTGTGATTCTAATTCAAGAGAATATACCAAAACACGTAAGTGTATCTTTGTCTTGATTTGTTCTTTTGGTATGGATAAGATACTCAAACACACTTTAACGGACAAATAAAATAAAAAAATTGGCGTGTTGGATAGTAAATGTGGGGTGTTGGTCACTCTACCCTTTTCTTTGGTTAGTAAGTGTGGGGTGTTGGTCACTGCAAACAGCGTGAAATGTTCTATTTTGTATACATATCTTTCACAATTTGTTTAAAAAAATATTAAAATTGTAAACTTTTGTTTTACAATTTGTAAAATAATTTTTTGCAAATTTTAAATTTGTCCGGACAGTTTTCTATCTTTGCTAAATTCAGTATAATCTGTTTATTCTATAATTTGTAAACAATATAAATGTGTAAATTTGTCACCCTTAATTTTTTTTTTTTTACAATTTGTAAAATTTCTTTTTAATTTTTTTTACAATTTTGGGGAAAATTGCTTTTAATCTCGACTAAATTCCGTATTAGTTTCGAAATCTTAGTATTAATTTTAGCCTCGACCATATTTGAAATTTTTCTGGATATTTTTTCAGCCACCGCTGAAAGTCCGTATGAGTTTCGGAATTTTAGTACCACTTTTAGTCTTGATCAATGTTGTTTTTTTTTTTACATTTATTCCGGATTATTTTCAGTCTCTGCTAAAGTTCGATACAATTTTGGAATTTGTGTACAACTTATAGTCTGAGCCAATATTGTTTATATAATATTCCGCATATTTTTCAGTCTCCGCTAAAGTGTGTGACGGAATTTTAGTAGTACTTTTAGCCACATCCATGTTAGTGTTATTATCAGTTGGTTCCCTTGTTTAAAGCTATTTATATCATCAGTACAATATATGCAAATTAACTAACACCTCCAACGTTATCTTAAGTAGAGATAATGCTTTATATATATAAATCTCTGATACATACATATAGCCACTAAGCAAGGAGGTCACTACACATAGCATGTTGGATAGTATGTGTGCCATTTAAAGTCAGCTCGAACAATGTAACCCCATTTGAGGTCAACCACTTCTAACAATGTTACCATTTAGCCTCAATGTTAAAATTATAGACAATTTTACCATATTAAAACTATGCACAATTTTAACATAGGATTTCCCGTTTGTCCCCATATCGTCTCCCGCATGTTAAACCTATGGACAATATTAACATAGGATTTCCCGTACGTCCACAGAGTGACTCTTATTGAGGTAAACTCTAACAATGTAACAATGTAGCCCCATTTGAGGTCAACCACTTTTAACAATGTTACTATTTACCCTAAATGTTAAGCCTATGGACAATTTTAACATAGAATTTCCCGTTTTTCCCCCAAGTAACTCCCGCATTTTAACCTACGGCATAATGGTAATTCCCGTTTGTCCCCCAAGAGACTTATGTTACTACTAGTACCTGTCTGGACACCCTCAGACAAAGTATTGCATTGTAGTCGCCCATTTTAACAACAATAATTGACAATGGCATAGAGCTGTACCTTTTGGAGCAGAACAATAGGTCATTAATATTTCGATAGTACATATCATTTACGTTTCCATAGTCTCTCCATCAAGTTCCATAAATTTAACAGCTCTCACATCAAGATTGAACTTCTCTGTTTATATTCCTGGGTCTGAGCCACTTTTGTTGATTTCCTGCACATAGATGAATCCTTGCAAACAGAAACGTTTGGTATGCGTTATGATTACAACTCAATATTGGACATGCACGGGTACGTCTTAAGTTAATAGGGAGCACAAAGAAAACCTACACATAAGGTTATATCAATTAGTCTATAGGCGTATAGCACCTCTCTCAAGAGTGATTCCAAGAAATAATTTCACCAAGTAAGTTTAACCAGACGTGAACATATTCAATGTGAATTTGCAAAACAAATTGTCTTGTTCGTTATTTTGTAGTTTTTATATTTTGAATATGTGACTGGGTTCGTATTTTCAGACATCCATCTATCAGATGTAAGAAATTTCATTTATCAAATATAAATTGTCATATTTCAATGCTACTTGAAAAATAATTGTATCGCTTGTGTGTATCTGTACGTGAGTTTTGTGTGCGGAGGGAGTGTCAGTTGTATGTATCTGTACGTGAGTGCGTTTTGTGTATGCAGGGAGTGTCGTTTTGTTGTTAATAAGTCGAAATTTAGATAAAAGAGTCCACATAGCATATATATAGTCTATTTATACGTTAATGTGTACAACACTAATATGTTCTCATTTAATGTGCTCATAAGTATGTTAGACAGAACATGTTCATTTTGATAAATGGAATCTATGATTCATGAACACGATTCCCTATTTAATTGTGCATTCAAGGAAAATAACGAATAACTCCAAAGAGTGGTAAATGTTTACAGAACGGCACCCATCGCTAATTGATAAACGCCTTTCTAGCGCAAGGAAATGGACTACTAGATTATTGACCATACGAGTTCATATTTTGACAAGAATTACTGTTTCATTCCGCACAGAGCACGGACAAGAACGTGACGGAAGTACTATAATGTCTTTTGTGCAAGCGGCAGCCTTATTTGGACCTGGACGCGTGTGAGAAGAATGTCATTACAGTTATACATACGTGATAAGGATAACTAAAACTTGTCGCCTTACATTCACTTTCTTAATCATATAGTATCATTGGCATTAATCTTTATTTGCGTCTTTAAATAATAAAATAAAAATTAGTATCATATGCTGGATAATATAAAAACCTGACATGTTATTTCACATCTTACTTTTGCCTGCCACTAACCTGGACACAACATGTCAAAAATTCAGGATAGGTTATGTTGCAGTTTTAAATGAATGAAATTACTGCAAATTTTAATGCAAGTAACTTTTCCGGAACTGACAGAATTAAACCTGTTTGCTTGTCATCCTATTCAAAAGTCAATAGGATGAACTCAATAAAAAAATTTTTTTAGTAGCTTAGAATTTAATGATGCTTTCTATTTAATGCAAGTAACATTCTTCACTGGTTCTCCATGAAAAATCAGACAAAAAACTTTATGATTTTCTTAGGGACTACAAAAGGATGCGATAACAATTGATTGGTCCGATTAGTGTAGCTAAACCTGACAGTCAATCTTTTGATGGCAAAAGAGATGGTTTCTGAAGACATGTTTCGCTGTATTTAAAGTGTAATATCCGTTTGCATCTGCCATTAGATGGTCTATTAAGAGATTTTCCACTTTTATGACCCCTAAGCTTCAAACTTTGTATTGACTACTATGTGTAATTTTTTCGCTGCCTTACTATTATTATTATTTATTTTTTTTTTTGTTCCATATATATTGTTTATTTATTGGGCTATACGGGTTGGTTGTCTACATGGGCTTGGATCAACAAAAAAAAGGAACAATCATAAAACCTATATGAGAAGTCTTGCAAACAAGAAAAGCAAATACAGCCATATACCCAACATACTTTTTCCCAGACGGAGTGCCTTTTGGGAAAACAAACCACTGATATAGACTATGAAAAGACCAGCAACTTGGAACGTTATTGAAACCTTCTTACTGTATCTCCATCTAAATGCATACTTTGCTCAGTCCAAAGTTCAAATCACTTAAATAAATGTAGGCAAGCTTATACATATGAGAGTATGACAGCCGAAGTGAGAAACCGTGACGTAACAGTATTGGTATAAGAGTACCTGTGACTTCATCGAGAAGCAGCGAACAGGTCAACATCTTCATAATACATTTCGAAGCATTAGCAGAGGTTGTCATTACTATTGGCACATGTCTATCCATAAGGTGTAAACAAAATTTGTTGCACTCGGAATACAATCAATCCATGCTTTCCATCAAACCATGAAAAACGACAAAGATTTTCTAATTGTTTGTTGGTTTGAAGGGTGATTATTATACAATCGGAACACTATGGGGCCCTTCCATCATTGACTGGAAAACCACATGTAATTTTGTAGTCTGCATACAGATAAATGGACAAAAATGAAATACGTATAGTCTAGAAATTTTGCAGAAAATTCCACCAGGTTTGCCTATTGGAATTGATACAGCTACATATCAAAGCCGCACAACGATATAACGTTTGTCCCTAGACTCTAGGCTAAAGTGTAATGAGCAGTCTACATCAAAGTTCAAAGACATCCATGTTGTAATACATTGTCAGAAACTCATACAGGCCTATGTAAAAATTACTCAAAGCCAGCGCAGAATACGAAACTAGCTTTGGCAAACTAGCAAAGCTGCGCCTCGGCTAGAAGCACGCTGACCATCTGAGATTTCTTTAGACTAGTCTAAAACATAACTTATACATTCTGATGTTGTTTTTTTCTTAATATATTTCGTAATGTATATATCTTAGACAAGATAAGGTATCATATAAGATCAATTTTATATAATTATACAGTCCCTGTGGCAGAACAATAATATATTTATCTCTTGTGCGCAGATCGCTGTGTAGAATATTTTGTATTTTTGAGCAGAAAGCTAAATATTTGTGAGCAGACATAAAATTGATTATGGGCAGGTTTGACCTCACTCAGTCAGCTTTAATTTTGTCAAGTCCGCCCATAATATTTTTATATCTGCCAGCTACCTGAAAATATTAAAAGGATTTTACAATACGTCTATATACTGAATATATATATATATATATATATATATATATATATATATATATATATATATATATATATATATATATATATATATATAAATAATACAAAATAACAGTCCTATCAAGTGCACTGGATCCAGCAAGGGATTGCGTGTGTCAGGGACTGATTAAGATAAATGCAATACACTGACAACAAAGAGTGCCAAATTAGGTTTTAACAAACATAAGTGCTTTCGACTCTCTGTGAGTTTTTGTCAAAGGCAAACACAAAACAGACACAAGACAAACAATAAACACAAAAAAGCGTAGAAATTACAAAAGTTTACATAACTATTTCTAATGGAATTGAAGCTCGAAAATGTTTGATGTTTCATCTAGTTGGCTTCAACCTGACTGATGATGTTGTAAGCTAGTTGGTATTGACCTACAAAGGGAGGAGCCAAAGCGCCATCTGTTTTTAATGTAAAGTACGGTAACCGCAAGTTATATCCCAGATATTTCATTGTTTCTGTAATGCGTGTAATGACCATAGCAATAATAACATAAGGACGAACTACAAAAAAAGTAGTTATTATAGGCGAGTGAGTGAGTAATGAGCAAAATGAATGAACGAATTAATTGAAAAAGTGGTGTCTGTAAACAGGTGAATTGTTTAAGTGAAAAAGTGGTGGCTGTAAACAGGTAAACTCACTTTCAAAATGAATGCCCACATCCCACGTAAAACGCGGTGTGTGTGTGTATATATATATATATATATATATATATATATATATATATATATATATATATATATATATATATATATATATATATATATATATATATATATACATATAGCTGACGTGGTTTCAAAATTGCTTGAATAATCAGCTCATAACACGAGTGAGGTTTTCTGATCAAGTCAAACGTATTGACATCCACAAAATTCGGAAAAGATTGGATTCAATAAATTCCTTGAATTTGCAATATGGCCATACAGTAGCAAGCGTGAGCACTAGGTAATTCTACGTAAAAGACAGCCAATCGATGGCATTATAACATATTAGCCAAAAGTGTCAATAAAATGTCTTTCTTTTCATGCTTTTGAAGTGACAATGTGTCTGGTTGATTTTATTAAATGCTTAAAGGAGCACGAGTTGCATTTGCAGTTGTTTCATAGCATAAAATAAACAAAGTAAACGCTCAGATCTTATCACCAAACTGTCATGGACCACTAAGCATGTTGATCTACATCACTAGAGATTGGATGGTATAGAAATCCCAGATTGAAAACGAGACGAGCTTCCCCATATTGTAAAAAAGCAATGCATTCAGATGATTGTTTTCGTTTTTCGTCTGACAAAGATACTGGGACAGTTAGAACAAGCCCTCTATACTTTGTCTATGTAGAGGCATGTTCCACGCTGACCTTTACTCTGGTTGGTTTACATCCCAATAGGGGTATATGGCAAAAAGCGTATTGGAAACCAGCATAGCTTATTTACGTGTTATCTGACCGACGGACGGGACGGTTCCCACCCCTTGGATTCTCACTCCCCCTTTCTTTTCTTTTCTTTTTTTTTTTTTTTTTGCTTGACTCTGGTGTAAATGTTTGCAAAATATATTTTTTTTATTTTTTCTTCATTGGGAGAGCCACAAATTTATGTCAACCATTTTCTTAATTTACGTTTCTTTGTTAGGAAATGTAGCATTTACGGAAGAGTTACATGTAATAGAAACCGTAACCATCCCGTAAAATTCATAACTAAATTACCACTGACACGATGGCTTGATGAATCTTAGAGCAGAACGCAAAACAGGCACTTTTAAATATTACGTAAAGAAAACAGAGAAATATTAGAAACCAAAATATTGGCGCTATGGCATAGTTTGTGAAATAGCACTCAAACACTAAGAGGGTAAGACCCCTTTTTTTCACGAATCCTCTTGTTCCTCTATTAACGAGTTGAATGCGTTGAGGTTTCTTTAGCCACACAGATAAAGAAAAGATTTTGATGATACTGTAACGTTATCTATGTTTCTTTGTGCGGCCAGTTTAGACAATTACTTAGAAGCACCGACAGAAAAAGAAAGCTTCAACTATCTGTGGAACATCGATTTTAGGATCGAACTTTAGATAAGGAAGCTGGAAATCAAAGAACGTTAACATAATGGTATTGAGATCTTTATGGTAATTTTATCCATAATTCTCTGTGGGTGTTTGCTTCAGTTTTCAAGATTCAGATATTCTGTCTCCAGCTTCCATAAAGTTAAGGAAATAAGAACCATAGGTGATGTATATTGCAAAATCACCAGGCTCCTATCCTGAAACTTTACTCAACATTTCCAATGATAAGTGCTACTAACTCCAGATCTGGAAATCTTACCCGAAATGTACAAAAGTAGCGTCTTAATTGTTCGAATATTTTCGGTGTGGAGTTATGTGAAGTCTTATGATGTCAAAGCCTGGTCGGAATCTTGAAGCTTCTGTTTAACTTTGCAAATGCCAAATACATCAATATATCTACACATCAAATATTCTTACAATAAATTATATTACACATATCTACAGATTCTTGGTACTTTTTTGTATCGGTAATCTTTGAGAATAGCGAGGAAACAGAATAGAAAAATGTGACAACTTAGAGGCAAATAAAAGTAAAAATAACAATTTGTATCCATTTTCTGGGTAACATAATCCTAAAATGTTTCCTCCATTCGTTTTGTTTGCCTGATCCCATGGTCAAAAGCTTCCGGCAGTGAATGCTCCTTCAGGATACATATTTGGCGCTATTTTAAATATCGTTCCACGGCATGCAATTTGTCACTAAGTGAAAATCATAATTAAACACTGAATGGCTCAGGAAATAAACATCTCTTGGTCGTTAAATGTCGTTTTTGTAAGTGGTCCTTTTTGTCAACTACTTGTCAATTGACAGGGCTATTGATTTGAGAAATATATTATGAAGGTATTTTGCGATTGCCACAGTTCACAAAGACTGATAATGTTAGTCAAAAAGGTAAGTGTAAGTACAGTCCTGAAATGAATTTCAAATATACTTGAAATGTATTTCAAATGTATTTCGAATGTATTTGCAATGCATTTTAAATGCATTAGTGTTCCAATGTATTGATAATCGCTTCAGTGAAACAAACACTGGCGCAAAATGCCAAAATTAACTGCGAAGAACTACATGGTCACGGGAATTGTTTATTCTTCTTTGTCTCTTGATAAAACCATATGCACGGTGGCAGTCCTTGTGGATATATTCTACACGTTTCTCATTGCATGTCCTTTGCACTTTTAATTCGAAAGATGGGGGTTAAAGGGGGTAGGTGATAAAGCTGTAATATGATTTAGAATCATCTTTCACACACACACGCACACACACACACAGACACAGAGAGAGAGAGAAAAAAACAAGACGTAAAACTTGGTACATACATAAGCTACTGGATAGACATAGTAATGGGAGTTCCCCAATGATCTGTTTTTGGGCCTTTATAATTTAGTATGTTCATATATGATATTATTCACTTTTTCGAACTGGCAACACTGTCCAATTATGACGATGATAATGTTCCATCTTGTATTCGCGTAAAAATTACTTGTGCTAAGGATTTTCTGCAGTAGAAGGCTTGGTTTTCTCAGAATGGAATGGAGGTCGATCAGAAAAGTTTTAGGCCATTTGCATTGGCAAATAAAGTCACGCATAAGGGTGTGCAAACACTGTCCGGCTGCTTGGAATTTCTATAGAGCTCCTTGTGAAATTTAATGAACATACAAGTGAAATATGTAGGAAGGCTTAAAGACAACTAAATGTGTTATAGAACATCGGTAGGTATCTAAGTTTAAAAAGGAAACTGACTGTCTTTCATTCGTTTATTCTAACTTCAGCCTACTGTCCATTAATATGGCATTTTGTAATTAGAAGATACGCTTATGTTAGAAAGATATAACTACGAATACTACCAGTCATTATGATAACCATATTAGTTCTTGACTTCTGGTTTCTCTTTAGAACGGTGTTATCGTTTCATGACGTCAGATCATTAAAATTTGATTTGACTGGGGTTACCTCTCCCTCGCTATAAATGGAGTCCAACCATCACCTAGTGGCGGCGCGAGGGTTTGAGGCGCTCGGGGGCAATGTTCCTTAATGGCGCCCCTACTTTGCCACAGAGAACAGTTTTTATGTCAGTTGCCAATCTTCACCCCCCACTCCCCCATCTAAGCCCTGAAACAGGGGGCTTAGATGTTGAGGGGGGGGGGCAAAAAAGCTTCCGACGGCGCCCCCTCCTCCCCACTCCCCTGACCCCCTTGCGCCGACACTTCATCCACCCATTCTACTTAAGACAATACGCGCATTCGGTTTAAATTTGTAAGGACGGAAAAGTCAAAACAGATCACACTTCTGTGATAGATTTACAGATAGTCATTCGCAAATACACTTCCAACAAGACTTCTGGAGAAATTCCATACAACTCCTCGCGAGATAAAAGTAAAGATATCTGTTATGTCTGTCAGAAGGAAGAAAGTTCATCTACAGAATGTCCAAAACGTCAATGAAAAGGAACCTCCGAGGAAGGAGAAAGCAGGTACAGAGAGAAACGTAAAGATGCCTGTTATTTTTGTCAAGGAAAATAACATTCGTCTTTAGAGTGTCTCATGAAAATGAAAAAAGAGAACACAGAGAAAAAGAATGAGCGTTCAGAAGAAGAAGAAGAAGAAGAAGAAGAAGAAGAAAATTAAGAAGAACCCAATCCAGAAAAGAAATTCAAAGCAATTCAAGCTGAAGGTGCTGCAGAAGACTTCGTTCCAGTGAAGATATTCAAAGCAAGACACGCTGAAGAACCCATTCCAGTGAATAAATGTAAAGCAAGACAAACTGAAGAACCCATTCCAGTGAATAAATGCAAATCAAGACAAGCAGAAGAAACAGCAGAAAACCGGTTCCAGTGAAGAAATTCAAAGTAAGACATTCTTAAGAAGAAGAACAAATGTTTTATACCTTTTCCACGTCTAAGTCCTACTAATATTTTTTTATATATTTTTTTTTTTTATTTTGTTTTTTTTTAAGTTTAAGCATTGTAAAGGGAACAAGTCACAACTATTACAACAAAAAATATTGCGCATCATTTCATTTTCTTTTAATGGGACTAGAGTAATTCCGCATTTTCACAGACAAAAAGTAAATATCCGGAAAATTATTTATTTGAATAGTATTACTTATATATTTCAATAGTATTACTTATATAAGCGTTGTTGCAAGAGAATTATCTGTTGAGAATCGTTTGAGTAATATATTTTCTATTTAAACATTTTTGTCAATAAAACAAACAAAACATTTGCCTGTCGCTTTAGTCAGACACTGTCGTTTCAATTCTAACAAGCATAGCTTGAAGCAAGTCAATAATGAACGCGGTCTATTTCTCGACTTCGAATTATCCTTGAAGCTAACAGTGTAAGTATAAATGTGTGCTGTCGTGAACTTGCTCGCGTGTCAGATATGAACATAATCCTAGGATGCTGCTGTGCGACTCTCTCTCTCTCTCTCTCTCTCTCTCTCTCTCTCTCTCTCTCTCTCTCTCTCTCTCTCTCACTAATTAGATTACTTTTAAGGACACGATCACATTACATTTGTAACAAAGTGAAGAACCAAGCATGCACTATGCAGCATTACCATTGCATATTACACTGTTTAGGGCCACTTGTTCCTTTGTAAAAGCGAGCATTTAAAGGGGACGGGGGAAGGGCGGGGGGGGGGCGAGTGTAGGGATCATACAATAAACCTTCTCTCTGTTTAATTAGTTTTAAGGATCCAATCACTACCCTTTGTCAGTTAATTCATTCGTTCATTTTTTTCATCCATTCCTTCACTGTTTTTCCCAGCTACAGACATACAAATATTATTTTCTATACAAGCACAGACATTCAATGTACGAGCACAACAGCAATGTGCTTCACTTTTGCTGTTGTAAGAAAACAAAAATGTGACTCCCCAAAACTTGCTTAGAGTTCATTAGAAAGATAAGAGACTACTATTTTAATCGTTATCTAATTAAATATCAAAACCTTTTGAGAGCAGAATCTCAAGAAGTACGTTCATCAGATGCTGGTTTACAGAACATGATAATAGGAAGTGTTTAGTGAGCG
This sequence comes from Margaritifera margaritifera, assembly GCA_029931535.1. Lineage (NCBI taxonomy): Eukaryota > Metazoa > Mollusca > Bivalvia > Unionida > Margaritiferidae > Margaritifera > Margaritifera margaritifera. Next base: position 2,835,166 of record JAQPZY010001471.1, read on the forward strand.
AATTAAATCTAGGACGACGAAAATGAAAACAGTATTACAAATGTGTGTTGTATGTCGTTTTCTATCAGTATGTTTGTATATGTGTGTAAGGACTCCTACTGAATCTGAGCGAACTTGGTGGGTGCGTATTTGACAATCCTTTTTTAGTTTTATAGTGAATTCTAGTCGAGAAATCCAATGTGTTTGTGCGTGTGTGTGTGCGCGCGCGCGCCAATGTGCATGAGCGCGCTCCTGTGTGTATATGTGCGCGCGCCTCTGTGTGTGTGTTTGTGTGTGTGTGAGAGAGAGAGAGAGAGAGAGAGAGAGAGAGAGAGAGAGAGAGAGAGAGAGAGAGAGAGAGAACTTTGGTTCAGAGATTGAAAGACATTTTAGTGATTTCTACCGGGCGTACCAGGTACATTTTAGGGCTGCATATTTTCAAATGTAAATTTAGAGCATAATTTTTAGGCTTAAACTTAAATCACTATTTTGAAGGTAAACACTATTTAGAAGTTAAATCACTATTTTAAAGTTAAATCACTATTTTGAAGGTAAACACTATTTAGAAGTTAAATCACTATTTTAGAGTTAAATCACTATTTTGAAGGTAAACACTATTTAGAAGTTAAATCACTATTTTAAAGTTAAATCACTATTTTGAAGTTAAATCACTATTTTGTTGGTTATAGTCTCAGTAAGATAATTTAAGTTTTCATAAATAAGCTCTGTACATGTGTATCATATAAATTGAGATGTTTTCTAGCTAAAGTTAAGTTTTTAGCTAATAGAAATTATTACGATCTAGATACATTATAGAGACATTATATCTCAAATAAAACGAGGGATTGTAGTGTTTCGACAAATAATTACTGCTCCCTATCTGTATTATGTATTTTGGATGCAACTATTGGTCCCTGGGCCAGGAAGTCTGTCTGTGTGTCGAATAAACAGTATGGAGTTCGGGTTGATTCGTTTCCCGTTAAATCGGTGGTAATCTGTCCTTTCATTTTTACACATATGAGGATACATACTTGAGAAAAAGCATATAAGTGTGAAGTATGTCATGAAATCTTTAGTCACAGTGCAAGACTGAAGAAACGTGGATTCATACTTCAGAAAGATCTGAAGGCGCACATATTAGTTATTACTTGAGAAAAAAAAACAAAAAAAAAAAAAACAACAACAACAAATCCATTTAAATGTGAACTATGTGACCAAACGTTTCGTCAGTGTAAACATAAAGATGCACAAGTGAAGACTTAGTGGAGATAACCATTTAAGTGTGAAGTATGTGACAAAATGTTTAATCAGATAGGGCAACTGATGGAGTACATGAGGATACATACTGGAGAAAAACCATTAAAGTGTGCAGTATGTGATTAAAGGTTTAGTCGGAGTGACCATCAGAAGGCCCACATTAGAACACATACTGGAGAAAAACCATTTAAGTGTGAAGTATGTGACAAAATGTTTAACCTGAGAGGGCAACTGATGGAGCACATGAGGATACATACTGGAGAAAAACCATTTAAATGTGAAGTATGTGACAGAATGTTTAACCAGAAAGGAGATCTGAAGGTGCACGTGAGGATGCATACTGGAGAAAAACCATTTAAATGTAAAGTATGTGGTGCTATGTTTAGTCAAAAAGGACACTTGAAGATGCACATGTGGGGACATACTGGAAAAAAACCATTTAAGTGTGACGTGTGTGGCAAAATGTTTATACAGAGAGGGCATCTCATGGAGCACATGAGGATACATACTGGAGAAAAACCATTAAAGTGTGCAGTATGTGGTAAAAGGTTTAGACAGAGAGGAATTCTGAGGATGCACATGAGGATACATACTGGAGAAAAACCATTTACATGTAAAGTATGTGATAAAATGTTTAGATGCAGTGGAAGTCTGAAGAGACATACAAGGATACATACTAGAGAAAAATTCAAGTGTGAAGTGTGTGACAGAATGTTTAGTCAGAGTGGAAGTCTGAAGACACACATGAGGATTCATACTGGAGAAAAACTAATTAGGTGTGAAGTATGTGATCAAATGTTTAGTTGGAGTGGAAATCTGAAGGTGCACATGAGAATGCACACTGGAGAAAAACCATTTAAATGTGAAGTATGTGATAAAATGTTTAGTCACAATGGTGATCTGAAGGTGCACATGAGGATGCATACAGGAGAAAGACCATTTAAATGTGAATTATGTGACAAAATGTTTAGTCAGAAAGGACACCTAAAGATGCACATGTGGAGACATACTGGAGAAAAACCATATAAGTGTAAAGTATGTGACAAAATGTTTAATCAGAGAGGGCATGTCATGGAGCACATGAGGATACACACTGGAGAAAAACCATTCAAATGTGCAGTTTGTGAGAAAAGGTTTAGTAGGAGTGAACAGCAGAAAGTGCATATGAGAATGCATTCAGGAGAAAACCCATTTAAATGTGAAGTATGTGATGAAATGTTTAATCAGAGTGAAAGGCTGAAGAAACACATGTTGGGACATACTGAAGAAAATCCATTTAAGTGTGAAGTATGTAACAAAATCTTTGGTCAGAGTGGAAATCTGAAGAAGCACATGAGGATGCACACTGGAGAAAAACCATTTAAGTGTGAAGTGTGTGATAAAATGTTTAGTCAGAGTGCAAATCTGAAGAAGCACATGAGAATGCATACTAGAGAAAAACCATTTAAGTGTGAAGTATGTGATAAGATGTTTAGTCAGAATGCAAATCTGAAGGTGCACATAAAGATGCATACTAGAGAAAAACAATTTAAACGAGAAGTACCATATTTTCTGCATGTTTTCGGACGTAAAAAAATAATTACTTTTTTTGCTGTCTGAAGACATTCAATTCTTTAATTTGGTGTCCGAAAGCAAAGAGGGGAAGGCCGCACTTCCCTACCCAGTAATGAAGCTAGCACCAATGATGATGTACTTCAATGAAGTAAAAGAAGCATATTTTTAATATCTGTACACCAAAAATGCAGCCATACATGTACTAGTCATGATTTTATGTGTACTTTTCAGGAGAACTAACATGCTAGTAATCTCAATCCACTTTTTAACCCTCTGCTAATGAGTGATCATTAAAATGTACCTTCCAAATGCACACAATATTTATTTCTATGTCAGTAAGAAATGAAAACAAACTATTTAAAAAGATTTCTAAATTATGATTCTGAACATATTTATGAAAGACAAATGCATGTATTTTTGGTATCAGAAGTAGAAGTACTTGTATGACGGTCAGTTTTTAAGCAACAAGAGTGAGAGACTCCTTAGGGGCTTGAGTTGTATGCATGCCTCGGAAGGGTAAATACCACAAGCTAGTAGCAATAGACGTATCATGGTGATCAATGCTCTTAAATAATGTGACCTATTAGTTGTGGGTCTCTCTCTTTTTCTTACCTATTTTGCTTTTTTTTTTTTTAATTTTGTAGTTATTTGTAAACTAAAGAACTAGTAGATTAGCCACAAGTTAATAATCCCTTGATCAACACCACACTATGCTGCAGACAAGGATACCTTTTTGTTTTGCTGCGCATATATTTTGAAATGACTAATCCATTTAGACTCTTTCACATATTGTTTAATGAGATAAATTGGGAGATCATACTTTGTTAATTACAATAGTGATAAACCACATTACCGGTTGTTGTGGTTCTCTTTTCTTTTCTTTTTTTCTTTCTGTTTTTTTTTTTTTTTTAAGCTGTTTATAAAGCAAAGAACTGGTTAATTAGCTGTTGAACAAAAACTGGGCTTAATCCATGCTACATAATGCCGCAGACAAGGACAGTGCAGTGGGCTTGTCCTGTTGCACGAATCCTTTGAATTTACTAATCCATACCAATTCTTTGATGTATTATTTAATGAGTTAATATAGGGGATCATGGTTTCTAAGTAAAATAGAGATAATAACTTCTTTGTTTTTAATCAAAGCCATGACTGTCACACCTGCTTAATGTGGACTCGTGTGTAATGATGTCTACAGTGACAACCAATCATATTTTTGTTAACTGAATCAAGCTAGTAAAAACAGAAACAATGATAAATAATTATCTGATACATTTTGATAACCCACCACCCATGGAAAAATAACGTGTTGAAGTATAAACAGAATACTTACCACTATCAAAAGTTATTTAAGTTTATATGCTGGATACAGGGTTCTCCAAGATGCCGAAATCCATGTATAAGTACTAGGGGTGAAACGATAAATCAATATATCGATGTATCGATACTTTTTCCAGATCGATACCCATATTGATACAAGAGCTGAAGAATCAATACAAAATGATACTTACCATATACAAGTTGCTTTAATCTTCAGCAGTTGTGAATAATTATCAGTTGTTTGCCTTCTCATTCTTTGAATTGGGAATTCATTTGCGAAAGCTATTAACAACACCCACTTGCCTTCTACAAATTAGCAAACACAATGTGACTAACTCAGGAGGTTTGAAATCTGCCCCTCACCAGTTCCATGCTGATTATTTTATCCTGTCAGCATGCTCAGCCACTGACAACATATATCTACGTAATGTAGACATCCCAGATTTGTTCCCCCGTGTATAATTTAGGTACTTTACTGAACATTTAATAACCACATTTATGTGAAGTTTCTCTGTTGCTTCTCATCTTTTCTACTTGGAGCGAATTTGAGGGCTACACTTCCATTAGTCTATGTCTTCTCTTGTCACAAGATAGTGGTGTACTGATTTTCAGTTCCATATGGTACAAAACATCCGCTGAAAACTGCCAGTGTTATAAAGCCAAGTGAAGCTCAAATACACAACAGTCTGAACACTGAGATGGAAGTTTGCAAGACTGAATGGGAGCTCTTCTGCCCAGTACATGTGCATGCAAGTGGCATAGGTTGTCAGGCAGACTTTTAAGTGCAGCACAAAATATAAAGCCATCACATAACCGCAACAGGTCGCTCAAATCCCACCGGAGGTGGAAACGAAACTGGTAGGATATTGGTGGGTCTGTGCACAGAAGGAGCTTGCCGAAACATTCCTTTTTTAAGAAACTCATAGGCCTCTGATTGATGCAAGGCCTCATTGATATTGTTTTATCTCAGTGCATCCCTAAATATCTTTGTCTTTGAATTACAAGAGGGCTATCCACGAGGTCTGCTCGCGCAAGGTGTGGGGGATAACGGCATTGTACTTTTGTGTTATGACCCACATGTTGATGCCGGCATGGCGACTGACTTGGGTGAGATTAGTAAGAACCGTTTTCTTATACCAGATGCCAGAAAGAAAGACGCAATCATCGCACAGTATAAGCATAGTGGTTTCCTCTAACCTTTTACTTAGTGCACAAAGCAGGGCATCCAGATCATAGCCCTTAGGGTTGACCAGAAACACTCCAGTGTCCTTTCTGCTGCAGGCTCATGGCCTATCGTACACCTTGTTCAGTAGTATGGTATGGCAGATGATGACGACGTAATCAAAGTGGCCCTTAAATGATAATTCGAGAAGTTCACATGCAAACACATTCTTTCCACAGCCCTGGCAGCCAATGCCAACAATCATGGCACAGTGTGACTGTAAGTTAGCATAAAGCACGCTCATGTTACCTAATGACTGATAGAAACTGGCCATTTTGATTGTTGAGCAGAGCATCCATCATTAAGTGTATGTACGCATCCAACATGCCTGCCACCTCGGCTGGTTTTTCGCTTGCGTTTGCAATGCGCCTTCCTGACCATTGAAGAGTTGTGCTTGAAGTCACAGGAGGAGATGGGCGGCACAATGCCATCTCCAGCAATGGCACCTAAACCAGATCCCCCGTGACTAAAATAATGGATAATAAAAACCGAAGCTTCTACCTGGAATGCTGAAAACGCTGGCAGAAAAAGCGATCATGGCTATGCCCGGAAATATCAGGTCATTCATGTCATTCTTTCTGAGAACCGCTGGTAGTGCCATCTGCTGGTTTGACGGAAACCTCATGGTGCTTGTCATCATGATAGCGGTTGCAATATTTGCTGTTATCTGCTCTCACATGGAATGCTAGTCACTCATCGGAGAAACCAGATGGCTAGAAGCCCCACCAGGATGCCTCTTACAACTAGTGCCGTTTTATTGGTTTCATGGTCTTCGGCTTTTATCAACCTCTGCACTTTTTGCATAGTGCTCACACGAGTGCTGATTTGTGCCAGTGCCACGGTTTGCGCAGGCAGATCAAATTCGACCTCTTCATGCTTCATTGGCTATGGTTGTTGCAGCTAGCTTTGCACCTGCTTCTGATCGGCAGGCAATTTTGCCGGCATCCTTATCGAATTTAAATCGAGATTGGTGTCTATAGCCATGTTGTCGTCCGCTCTAACGAGCTCGTTGTTATACCCCTCATAGGTGCCAACTTTAAGCTCCATGTCATTTGGGATCATAAAGATGCTGCACCCAACGATGTAATCTAGCTTGTATTTGGAATGTCCAAGCAATGACAGGTACTTATTTAACAGATTGGAGGGCATGTTCAGCTTGACCGACACTATATTCTACATTTGCAAGAAATTGTTCTTTGTACAGTAAAGGCCTGTCTCGGCCCAAGGAAGTTAAGCATTTCGGTTTGTGAGCCCATGATTGCCCAAATGTACACTCCAACGCTTTCACTGAGACGCTCAACTCCATCCTGGATAAAGCTTTGTGAATTGTCCAGAATAAAATACACAAAACAGTGGGTAGCTTTGCTGCCCTGTGTGAAGTTGTGTTTCCTTGAATGATCAAATGCATGTTAGGGTCCCATACACCACTATGGATTGGCTGGTAGTCACTGTTGACACTATAGTTGTACACCATACCCAGGCCTTGGTCTTTGCTGTGGTTCTGCCACCAGTCCTAGTTTTAACCACAATAAACTCATAACAAAAGCCCTCTTAGGCAACCATGTAGATGCAGTTTTCAAATGTGTTCCACCCTGTTTGGACTGGAAAGGCACACTGCTGCTGAGTGAGAATCCTCACATGGTAGTGTAGATGGAACCGATAAAAGCAGCGTGCCATCTCAGGCAGTCTTACCTTTTTGGCTGGAACATCTAAAACAACTGGAACAGCAGAATGCTAATTCCACAACGCGCAACAAACGGCCAAGTTCACTTGATTTTGCCAATACTTCATCTCGCTATCTGTGGCTCCGGAGAACAAATTGTCCATGGTGTTTTTTCACTCAACAAAAAGTAAGTACATACTTATCGGCTATGTCAACGAATATGATCCGGAATGAAACACCATCCTGGACATCCGCATCGAGGTTGAGCAACAGTTCATGGATCTGCGCTCTCTCTGCATCGCTGTATTTAAAATCTACACTGCATTTTGTATCGCTATGAACGCGAATTACTTTTGGCAATACCATCACCATAGTGCAGTTTGACCATGTATGCCATATTGACCAATCCTCCTCTAGTTGAGCCGGTGGCTCTAGAACAGGTGATATGCACTGACTCAAATTTGCGCGTGGCACTCCGAGAAATATCATACAGACCAAGTTGGTTCAACATTTTGGCTGCACTTGATAATGATAGATTTGATGTATGAGACAAAAACATTACCATTCCAGATGGGTATTATAGCATACAAACGCTCGAAAAGGTACTACAGGCTGCCACTCCAGGAATGACTGAGGGACTATAACATGGCGAATGGGCGGGTCAGAATCTCTATTCCTGGCACCAGTGACATTACTATCTGGATTCCCATTTCACTAGCCTGCCTTTATGGTTGATTGTCTCTCCATAACTGTTCTGAGTAATCATAGCACCCAATCCACCTGCGTTCATCAACATCTCATGGCTCTATGTCCACCTTGATCAGATAAATACAACAAGAATATTCTTGATGGGAAAAACAGTACCCTGCTACAAGTTGTTCCTGCGGGTGATGAGTCCTATGGGGAAACCACATTGGCGCAGATTATGTGAAGCTCTTGAGGCGTATTTTAGATGATAAACAAACAGCAGATAATATGCCGGAGTGTACTATCACCCTTAAAATATAGCACTAGTGAATGCTCACTATGAGTCAACATGGTCCTGGCTTTGCCCGTATGCCCCAGAGCCCAAAATTCCCAGTCGCTAGGTGGTTGTTGCTGACACGGCCAATGCCATCTTAAAAGCTGTGTCCTTAAAGCCTGACAGAATCACATCAGTTAGTGGGATCACTGCAATAAATGTGTCCAGTTTGTATTGCTGGGATTCAACACAAAACTTTGTAGATGTTGGCGGTTTTACACTCAGCAAGACAATGAAACTTTTGCCATCCCTGGCGTCAGTTTTTACTTCACTAACCTTCACAGTGATGGATCATGGGCATCTCTTTCAATCCATGTAAATGGGGTCTTAATGGCACGTAATGGCAGTACTGCCGTTCCAGCTAAAGACTCGCACTAAAGCCTTACAACTAGCTATGCATCTATGTTTGCTGCCAGAGACACCATTAGGTGTGAGGGTCTCAGTGTTAATGCACAGCCGACAGGATTCTCAATCACTCTAACCATCTTTGGCCTGCTCTTGAATAGCAATTAGAAATCGCTCTAAAGGAAAAATAATGTCATGGGGGAGCAACCAGACAAAGAACGAATCACGGGTACCACCTGACTATCTTGCATTAGTGGATGATAGATAGACTATTGGTGCAGCTCACAAAACAAGTGCCTGACATAGACAGGAAATACAAACCCCTGGTGGGAGAGTATCTGCGCCAACATGGGGTTGACACTCCCCGGTTCACATTAAGATGGAACGAGGATGCAAAGCAGATAGATGTTGAGCAATGGGACCACCCAGAGCACCCCAAGCCAACCTGCGGGCAGCTAGGGGTAATAGTGCTTTCGCTGCAAAAACAAAACCCCAAAGTACTGATATCGGGGGATCTCATTAGCGATTACTACCATAATGCCGACGTGGTTTTAGTGCCTTTGATAAATACCTCATCTGCAATAACCTTTCCTTCGGGGTATGTAACGCCCTCTATCACTCGGCTCATCAGACAAAACAACCTTGTGATCTTTGATAAAGATATGTTTTGTCCTATTACACTGATCGGTCATGATATCACCTAATCACAAGCCCTGCGGACATGATGCACACTGGTTGTCATTCTTGGTAGGCGTGTTACAGACTGTGCCATTGCCAGATCTAAAGATATTGAGGAAACTGACATTTCTTTCACCACATCACTGTCTTGCTAGTACGCTACAGTGACAGTTTAGAGGTGCGTGCCCGCATGACAACTACCCCCTCCCTCACCCCAGATAAATTAAACTTTCATGTCACACTCCTCATAGAGAAACTTTGATGTCTCTGTACTCAAAGCTCAAAGATTCACAAGATTTTCATCTAAAAAAGATCTGAGGCTGAAACTTCCTAACATGCAAATGCTGAGCACGCACTCTATACAAAAAATACAAGTGAGCAGCAAACATGTTTAATGGTGTTAACACCATGCTTACAGCCCTGTCTGTGAGCACCAGTGTGACAGGGATTGGAATATTGTCTGCAATCACTGCCGCCCCAATCACGGTTGCCCTTGAGATTACAGCTGGCCTCTCTCCCTGGAAGTCTAAAAGCACAACAAAATTCACGTCTTGGCCGAGACAAAACTCAATAAATCTCAGACTAAATATCAAAGACACTCTCACTGAGACAATACCGTCTCCTAGGAAGAGTTTAAGCTTGGCCTCGATGCAGTTGACATATACACGGCTGTGAAAAATTAAATATAGGTTAGCGCACACAAGACATACGCTTCAGTTGTTGTCAACGAAGTAGCAAAAAAAACGATTTTATAGTCTGTGGAAGACCAGAAGCACATGAAGAGATCATAAAAAGTCTTGCTGGAATTCTGCATAAATGTTGGTTGTGTGGTATCAGCTGAAGCGAAAATGACAGAAACAGTGAAACTGCTGGGATGACAACTTTCTTGATCAAGAGCGAAGCAGGAGGTCTATCCCCAACATCATATGATGCATTATGCCCACTTTAACGTGCTGTTCTGCGGCACAAAGAAATCTCCTCTTTTTTATGCGGCTTTAACTTAGTATTCACCATGGGGTTACCAGAGGAGCTATGGGTACATATTCACGCAGTAAGTGTGGTGGCGCACTGAAAAAGCCTGGCGACCTGCAGCATGGAATGAAATAGCTTATCTTGTTTGCAAAAAAAACTGCTCATGGGGTAGTCGCTAAGAGCCTGCTCGTTAGAATGTATAACTTTCGGGAATACATTATCACTCTGGAGTGAGCTTTGTCAACATGTTTTTTTTTTTGTTTTTTTTATTTGCGCCTCATATGAACAACGGGAGCCCCACAAGCCATCTCCATCATTTGGTACGGTTTTATCTGCAGCAGCAGGTCATGTGCCATCATTGTTAGTATCAGCATCATTATTTGTTGCCTTAGTCACTACCAAAACTTCAGGTCTAACAAGAATAAGCGTTGTAACTGTGAATACAGTATGCGGCATAAATGTGTCAATAATAAAGCAACCCCGTACATATTTTACCTCGCTATTGTGAAATATGGAACGCTTCTAAATCTTAACAAAATTAAAGGTAAAGGTGTTCAACTTATGGCAATATCCTGTAAACGTCTTGCATTCAATTCAGTAAGTGATCCATTAACAAGCATTAATCACTATAAGGTTCATTTATAGTTGAGGCCAAAAAGGTACTGAAATGTCCTGTAAATGCCCCACATTCGGTTCAGTAATAGATTCATTAACAAGCATTAATAACATGGGGTTGCAGTTATATGCTTGAGAGACAGTATGAATGACAGTTACCTGTTGAAACTCCCAGCATGTACAAAAGACTTACATTTAGAAGTTCTGATTGAATAGGCAAATGGATTTCTATTAGGACTATCAGTGTAAGGTAAGTACATTATACACCTGTATGATAAAACCAAGTGGTTTAATGGGGGTGGGCTCGCTGGAGCAAGACCGTACATTAAAAGTCACTGATGGCCCCAGCCTTGTGGGGGGTGGGGCTGAAACAAAACCACTAAGTCACATGCCGCAAAGCAACCTTTTGCAGGTCCCAGATGGTTCCAGCCCTGTGAGGGGTGTGGGCTGGGATGAAACAGCTAGTTTATCTTGGGCAAAATTAGCTTTTTACAGCTACTCGGTATTATCAGTCATTCCTTCCCAATACCCGTCTAAATATAATGAAAACTATGTTAAATTTGCTACATATTGTAAATATGCATTATGTTTCTTTGTAAATGGTATGTATTTTGATTTTACTTGCTGCTGTGAGAACTTTTGTACGTGTAGGATGTGTTTCCACTATCTTGTGAGAAGGAACTAATGTGACGCTGCAAGGCAAAATGTGTGGTTCAATAGAACAAAGCCATTCATTTTATGAAAATTAACAATTGGTTTGGTAAGATATATGAGAATTTGCATATTTTATCAAAAGGTTATTCCATCAGATCTGTTGGATGTTACAGTTGTCACTAATCATGCATTCTAAACAAAGTGTAGCGTAACATGATCGGAGATGGTGAGTTTGACATGTATACATCAATATGTTCTCGTGTTCTTCTATAGTGGAATCTACAGTGTGTCATTTAGGCCATGTGTTGGGAAAGAGTCTAAACGTAATTTTCGATTTGCTTGTATACATATTGGTGGTGGTTTATTGAAATTTCATGCATAGATAGACAGACGGGCTATACCTGCTACCGTAAGTAACATTATATGGTACTACCTGCGACTTTTGGCCCAAACTGGACAGCATCAGTCCTCTCCCTCCACCAACTACCTTCAAGTCCTGTAGTGATGGGCAAGCGATAAGGCAGCAGGTGTGGATAAAATGGGAGCTGTAGCTGAAGACCTCCACACAATCGGCTCAGGACATAGGTTTGCTTTTCACTGGACCGAAGCAGCAGTGGAACTCAGCAGCACCCAGGGTGACTGAGTAATCCCATTTAGAATCACACTGTTCCCCTCCGTAGCACAAGGATGGGGCCACAAAAGATGCCTAAAACGTTGCATACTTCACCTTAACCCTGATCAGCATACTGTGGCTGATGGAGATCCCATCTTAGCGGTCGAAATCACGCAAAAGACAAAGATGACGCCACTCACCATCGATGTCTGCTATGTGTGCACATTAATGAACAGTACATCAGCAGATTGACCAGAGAGAATAACAGCTCTAGTTGGTAGAGAACTGGCCAGATTCACCCTGAGTGAAACGCGACTTGCTGAGGAAGGATAAATCACTGAAGTAGGAGCCGACTACACCTTTTTCTGGTGTGGCTGAAGTAAAGAGTGAGTGACGTGAAGCTAGTGTTAGATTTGCCATCAAATCACAGATAATCAGCAAGCTCACAAATCTCCCAAAATGCGCGAATAATAAACTAATGCAAATGAGACTCCCACTATCTGGAAAAAGACATGCAACGACCATCAGTGCCTATGCAACCACCATGACCAACCCAAATGATATCAAAGACAGACCTGGATTCTCTTATCGCAGAAGTGCCGAAGGCATACAAGTTCATTATTCTTGGTGACTTCAGTGCTAGAGCTGCACAGATTACCAGACAAAAATGACTTTGGCAAATGCATAAACAATGGACTCCTCGTACTTAGGAAATGCGCTGAACACGATCTCCTAATCACCAACACAGTCTTCCACCTGCCAAACCGCAACAGGACGCCCTGGATTCATCCGCTCTCCAAGCACTGGCATCTCATTGACTACGTCATCCTCAGGAGAAGAGACAGTCAGGATGTCCGAGTGACATTCTTGAAACACTTCAAAGTTGACCCTGAATCATGGGAAGATCTCGCACAGGATCGTTCCACATCTCACTGTCTCATCCATACTGGAGCTACAGACTATGACCTGAGGAGAATTACAGAGGCAGTGCAGAAGCGCGAGCAGCGTAAATCTCGGAACTGCAGTACGTCCTCAGTTGATCAAGCAACCCAAAGCGGCATCTCCTGCACAGTGTGCCACAGACAGTTCAGAGCACGAATTGGCTTGATCAGTCACTGACGTGCTCACAGAAACCAAAACAGATAGTGGTGTTATGGTCATCTTCGAATTCGAAGAATGAACAACTTTATTGAAGGAAATATGACATCACTGTTACCAAAATGTATAGCCATTTCTTCATGACCAGAGTATCATCGCCCACCCACCTGTACTGAATTGTGCATTACCAATAGCCCTTAATTGTAGTATGTGTCATTACCAAAATCACTTGTACATGACTTAGAGTCACTTATATTCGTGACTTATAAATGGGTTATCAGGGACCAATCACCTTATTTTCCAGGAGTGGGTGGGTGATTTTTCATACTTCTTTCCTTTCTTTCAACTCAAGATACTTTATTTTTTGCAACTAATTTAATGGATATAACTAGGATATTTGTGTATTGTCCATGATGCTGGAAAGCACAAAAATGCAAGCAAAACTATATTGGCATAGGACACAAGTCTGTGTAGTTCCATCTGCAAACCACCATGGTTTGAATTCTGGAAAGAGGAGAGGAAGTGTGACTAAGCCTAAACTGTGATAACGTTTGCCATGGAAGTCTTTTAGGGCTCCACGTTTTTGCTGTTGAAACATCTTTCCAATGCCAGTTTTTCAGCATCCAGAAAAAAATTATTTTCTATGATTTCATTTAAAAAAATACATACTTTAATGTCTAGTGTTGAATAATATTCTATAAATTGAAATTATAGACAATAATATATTTCCGGGTGCTGAAAAGCCCCTGTTTCAAGGTGTGTCCCTAATGTGTAGATGTATATGCACACTTGTGTCCCAATTTTACAATTTACTCACACACGTTACTTTATTAGAGCTTTGATACCTACGGTCTATCAAAGTTGAATTTTTTATTTTGGAATGTTTCTTTAATCATGAAAGTTTCTTATTTTATATATGACTCTCATAAATAAAATTTTAAATTAAACTTGTGTATTGTATTGTGTCATGTAAACTATCCTGGAGTCCTCGGTATTGACGCACTTAAACATTTACTTTCACCTTTTCAGAAAGAAGTATACTCCTTTCATTGTGATACCTCATTTAATTTGAAACATTAGTTATTTTAGAAAAGAATGCATTTCAAATGACTGTGATATATTCCCTCATACTCTTCTTGGCATGCTTTAAACCAGACAACCCTTGTCAGAAGGTTTGTGTAAACGCACTTCACAGGAGTCTATTTCTGCCTGTGACACTGTTACGCATATGATGCGGTAAGAAATTATATTGCAGAGCAACATGAATAGCACGTCGAAAACTCAAGTTTATAGGAAAAATTACATAAAGAAACTTAACTTAGCATTCCTAAATATGTTCTTACATTTATCATATTTTGGTTTTGGGACAGGTTTGGTTTCAAAAGTTAAAATATTAAAATTGGGAAAAATCATGATGGTATTATATTTAGCATATGACCTATTGTTTAAAACTTAACTGGCAGTGTGAATATGCAGAACCTAAATCCTTGAATGTACTGTTTTTGGAACTTCAAAACTGTTTTGCATCCTTCATAACTTATTTCTCTAGAAGTGCAAATAATCAGAGACAGAAGACATAAAGTTATAGGAAAAGGTTTTATTTTCAATATATTGTCATTTGTATCAAACAAAGTTTTAAAAAATTAAATTGGTCAAAATAAGTTAAATATCAAGATTCTCTTAAAGGGTGATTGAAAATGTACAGTTAAATTAATATTGTTTATTTATTAGATAGAAAATCTTAATACTTTGATTTAAATAAGCAAAAATGTAGAGGATGTTGATTTAATTATGAAATATATCGTAAAAACATGTGTTTCTTGTAAATTTTCACAAAATATAGTAACAAAGAATCACCTATAAATATCAGTAACGACAGATCCACAAAACTTTATGACACTGTACAATATTCAGTGTTACTAATTCAGTTATCAACTGTGAGTCACGTTGCTATCCCATGTTGAGTAGCAGACTGAATGCCTATTGTTGATTTGCCCCGTCAGAATAGTTAGTAAGGATATTTTTTTAGGATCTACTGATTGGAAAAAGAGAATGGAGGGGGGGGGGGTGTTCTTGGTATGAATCTTTGTTTCATTCACAACTAATGAAAATAAGATTTTTGGCAATTTCTCTATCAGTGTGACTCTGTGTTGATCAGTGCAAACAAATGTTGTGGTCGTGACGTCTTTGAGAGACGTGTTCTCTCGAGAAATGGAAGTTTATGACTGCGTCAAAATAGGGTGTGGGACGATATATATCGGCAAAATGGTTCGCATTCGCACTTGTCGGTTCGTCATGGACGAAGAAGAATTGTAAGATTTTCCTGGGAAAGGAAACCGGTATGTTTGGAATCATTTTCGCTTTAGAAAAACTGATCAAAAAATACAAATGGATTGAACAAATCAAGTCTCATGACAATTCTGGACATCACAAGGCCTGTTGCAGCACAGTATATACATGACACTATCCAGCATGTGCAGAAAATCACTGAGGTTATAGTTGCTAACACTACACTAGGAAAGGCCCTTTCAGAACTAAATGTGACTGAAATAAATATATGGAAATTCTTTGTGCACTCCAGGAGAAGAATGCTGTTGAACTTGGTGCTAATAATAAGAAAGAATTCAGGGCAAGAGACTTCGTTCTATCAATCGATCAAGTCTGAAGAGAATAAGTTAGGGAAAGTCTGAATTCCAGTAAATTCCTTTCAATTTATGCTGATAGAAGTACTGATGCTACCGCATCGGAGCAAAACATAGTGGATATAAGATACATGGACAGTGGAAAACTGAAAACCTCTGATGCAACAAAATGTATAATATCAATCTATGTTTTTGAAAAATTTAATTTTTTAAGAAATAAATATGTTGTACATTATTTTGTTTGTTCTTTCTATGGATTAATGTGCATACATCTCATCAAATCTTGACAAGTGATTAAAATTTTGGGACAAGTGAAAAGGTAGGTGGGACAAGTGAATTTTCTGAAAACACTTGTCCCGGACAAGTGGATGAAAAATATATTTGCTCAGCCCTGCAGTACCCTTTCTCTCCCTCTCTCTTTAATAAGACAAGACATATCAGAAGTAAATGATCTCTAGATTGATACATATCTGATACACCCGGACCGGCTGCAAAACATAATTGAAATTAACGACTCGTTAAGCCTGTTGGAAAGAGAAATGACAATGGTATATACTATTATGATTATGTTGTATTGCTCTTTTACGAATTATATTTATTGCTACTATGAATTCACTATTAGTAGTTGGCTAAAAATGTTTGTAAAGTTAGCATTTACTACAAACTGCGTGTTTAAGGAATCGATCTGTGAAAACTATAAAACCAGTTTACGACAGGTTTCGCTACAAAAAACAAGTGACCAAAATTGCTTTGTTACATTATAGATGTGGGCGGAAAATCATTATAATAGAAACAGTAAAATAGTCAGGACAGTTGCCTCTGAAAAATGCGTTTTTCTTTTTACAACTAATGAATCGCCATACCCTAAAATCATCTGATGTTTTATCATGCTTTCAAGCTAAAATGCCGTGCACACACACACACACACACATATATATATATGTAATGTGTCAATTGATGTCCATGATAAATTTTTAACTTGCGTATCGTTATGTATTAGGTAGCACATGTACATGAATCTGCATTGCAAAGCTGATGAAAATGTCAATGATATATGCATAAATACAAAGACCTCACCTTTTTTAGTTGTTGGACAGTATTATTACACTTTCAGCCATCCAGTACTGTGATATTTGTTTCATGTCATTATCATTATTTTTGAATAACAATGTAATTTTGATTGCTTCGCCAACGCCGCGTTGGTACCTTTGTTCTTAGCATTTGACCTCATTCAGGGTTAAACCTTGCTCAATAGTATACCTCTGTACCTTGTTGAGGTACGCGTGTGTTAGAAATCGGGACGAAAGTTGTTTAAGTGAAATTGTTAATTCAGGCTGTTACATTTTTATTCTTGGTAGAATTAAAGATAATAAGTAGTTTTGAAGATGTTTTATTAAAATGATTTAAATTGGATATATGATATTTCGTTGTTATGTTGTAGTGACAGTCGTATTATAGTCTGTTGCTCACAAGTTTAAGTGAACTTCACATAGAACTGGGAGCATATCTGTTGTGAGTATAAAAACTGCGCGCGTTCGCTTTTCCGTCAAATCAGTGTCAGGCAGAACTGAATCTCACTGGGCGTGTATTGGAAAAGGGAATTTGGGTAGTTCTTGTAGACGTGACAAAAAGGGATAATTTAAACAGATTTTATAGTAAGTTGATAGAACGCAGATAAATAATTTGAAATAGGTTTTATAGTAAGCATACAGAGAAAAGTGTTAGATAAATTGATTGTGCAATTGAGGAAGATATATGAAACAAGTAAATAAAGCTGTAAGATATGAAAAATTAAGATTTACAAAGATAAAGAACTAGATAGACAGAGTTTCTATTTTTATTGAATATTGCTAGGTAATAAAGAAAAGATAAATGAACAAATTCTTTTATATCTGGATTATCAAACTTGTATAAATAAAGTGTAGTTTGTCTTGTATAATTATGGTGAAGTACAGGGAATAAGCTCTGCTTCACCATTTTAAATATCAATTGAATTTTGCCCTGTTCTTCTACTAAATTTTATTAGTAAAGTGCACCAGTAAAAGGAACTGACTCTTCTGGTGATCTGATTGAAGGATATTTCAAACATGTGCTCTAAGATATAGCTTCATTTCAATAACTTCAATAGAAATTATAGATACACCTTTGTCTTTGCTTGACTTCCCCATAGTTAGTTACTGAAGTCATGTAATATTAGTCCCTTTTGCAATCACCCATACCACCCAGTTAATTGCTACCCTGCCTATTCACCCTTCACGTCTTCCATCTATCCATCCTGACCTGACAAATATTGGAGGGTACCTGTTATATATATATATATATATATATATATATATATATATATAAAATTTTGTCCGTTGCAGACCCGAGACAACAAAAAAAGCAAGACATATTAACATGGCAGAAAGATTGGAAATTAAGAAAGAAATATGGAAACAGCTGGTCGGCTCAAAAGAACTAGAGGAGAAAGAAATGACAAGAGAATGTGAAGAACAAAATTACTTTATCCACCTTGTCCATCTGTCACGTCCTCTTTTTTGTGCCATGTATTAGTTACGCAATTTATTACAAAATTTCCACCAATGTATAATATGGAAGGTAACATTATTATCCTCAAGGTTTGCACTTTATCTCATAGACCTGTACAAGATTAACTCTATATTCTGTCTGAATTTGTCAATGAGCCACCTGATGATTGAGCTGAAACTTTCTTTTTTTCTTGCTATCATGACTCATGCACAATTATACTCTCTACAGTTGTCCCTGATGCAATACTCTGTACAGTTGTCCATGATGTAATGTTCTCTACAGTTGTCCTTGATGTAACACTTTCTACAATTGTCCCTTATGTGATACTCTCTATAGTTGCCCCTGATGAAATACTCTCTATAGTTGTCCCTGATGAAATACTCTCTACAGTTGTCCCTGATGTAATACTCTCTACAGTTGTCCCTGATGAAATACTCTCGTTAGTTGTCCAAGATGTAATACTCTCTATAGTTCTTCCTAATGTAATACTCTCGAGAGTTGTCCCTGTTGTAAATAATTTTAAATAATGTAAAAGTAGCAGATAGATGACAATTACTAGACATACACCTAAAACACTCAGAAACATAAAACATACAAGGGGCATTTGAAAAGTTCTAAATATTTTGTGATCGCTATTTTATTTATTTAAACCTGTCAATAAATTAAATGCCGATCGATAGACAAAATAGCATTTTAAGAAATGATCTGCAGTGCAGAACGTCGGACACCTTCAGATATATGTCTGTGACGTAATATAGGTAAATTACAGTGACGTAAAAATGTAGTAGGAGAACGCATCTGCTAATGTGCAAAGAACACACTGTAAAATCCGGGCGCTCATATGGTACTCTAAGACTTATACCAAGGCCGTTTTGGACAAGGTTTGCGGATGCAAGTCACTGTCATATCTTATAATTTTGAGGTGGTTTTATCTTTTTAAAGATTGTCGAGAATCCATGGAAGACCTACTCTCTTGAAGACTGCTGTCTGCGATTGTTGAGCAGGAAGTGGTTGCCGTGAAGGGGGCCATTGATAAAGATGCTCAGTACACAATGAAATATATTTTTATTAAGTTATTATTATTAAGTTTGGATCGGAGAAAACGGGCAGAGACCACAAATCACTCGACGTAGTCGGACTGTTAAGAGAGTTTTATACGCATTATTTTTTTATGCAAAAGACCTGGTCGTCCAGGTACCTGACTCGGCTAGTGTCACTCGAGATTTGTATGCCTCCAAAGTGTTGCCAAAAATTGTCGAACTATCACGGACTACCTAAGGAATCCATCTACTCCATGAAAAAATACCCCGGCGCATAAATTATCCGTCGTGACAGACTTCCTAAAGGAGCACAGCGCCCAAACCTTGCCACATCCTCCATACAGCCTTGATTTAGCTCCAAGTGAATTTTGGCTGAATCCCGTTATCAAAGTATCGCTGAAGGGCAGACGATTTTAAAGCCGCCATGCGGTTGCAAGTGCAGTTTTCCAGTGTATGAACAACATAGTAAAAAGTGAGTACAAAACGGCATTTATTAATTGGATAATCAGGCTGAGAAAATGTGTAGAGGTGTATGGGCAGTACTTTGAGAGAATGCACGACGTATTGTTCATTAATAAAGAACTTTGTTGTACAGCGCACTAATATTCAGAACTATTTAAATACGCCTCGTAAGTAAACACACAAATTTATCCTTTATGAGCGCTATCATTTGTAATTATGACTAATCCTGATGGAAACAGTACATTTTGCGAAACTGCAATTTCAGAAGAAGAAAAATACATGTTCAGTTGGAATCAAGTGTTCATCTTTCAATGTCTTCTCTTCTCTAAATCTAAATGACTCCTTCAAATTAAAAAAAGAAGTACACAATTTTTTTTATTAATTTTGTAAATAAATAAGGAAGTATAATTTCATAAAATCAGCTTGTGATATTCTTAAAGTATAAATTATTGTGAAGGTTAGACCATAACATCAAGGTTGCAAATGGTATAAAGTCAGTGCCAATATTACAAACATAAATTATTGGTGCATCCTAGTACAGCCCTGTGGATCAATTACACCCTTCCTATCTATGTAATTGCTTTACATTCCACTGAGTAAAAGTAATCGTTTTGATCTATTTTGACGATGATTAAATGAGATGTAGCCGTTAACTACGTCCTAAGCGGGATTAATCGGTAATTGAAAACTTGTAAAGAAAGTAATAATTACCCACTTCGTTTATGTTGACTTTGCCAGCTGCTTTCGCCAAGTGTATCATTCAATCCTGGATTCCATAAAAATCCACTTTGCTTGGTAATTTAGTAAACACCAAACATACGATGAATTCCTTGCTTTTCAGAATATAATCTCTGATTTAACATAGTTTTACACCGTGACGGAAATCAGAATTCACTTTAGAACAAAATGCAGGGAGAATGTGGTATTTAATCTTACTCAGCTGGTAGTATCAACCTTATTAATTAACATTAATTAGGTCTTTAATTAAATGGTTCTCAGAGTCCATTATTTTCAACATCATCGTCGGTGTTCTATCAACTTCAGCATAGTCTGGCATTTCATACACAACCCCTGAATGTTTGCATAGAAATGTAACGATCTTTGCTCTAATTTGATTTAATCATCGGCATACATACGCCACATTTTCACCCTACTCAATGGCAAAGGTCATAAATTGCATATATTGCTACCAAATGTACATAGGCACAAGGTAAATTAGAAAGGTAAGTAGAATCAATTCATTCACCGAAGAAACAAAAGAAGCTAATAATAATAAATTACTTACTTCCAGACATGCCAGTTATATACAGTATATCTAATTTCTGAGAGACATTTTTATTTATATTTTTAAAGAATTGATCTGTATAACTCGAATTTCCACAATTGAATCCGTACAGTTTCTCATCGTCCTTCACAAGTAATAAGTACCACGGTTCTCGTGACGTTATGCTCCACAGTTTTCAAAAAAAATTGCTTCTTTGCTCGAATGTTGTCTGCATGATGTTCAATTTGTGCTGACAAAACTAGAGCTGGTTCGATATCATCGATGTATAGATGAATCGCGTTATTGACTCTGGCAATAGCGTATCACGATGCTGACTCGAACTATCGATACAGGACGATGATGGAATAAAAGAATTAATCAAATGATATGAACCGTCCAAAAGTAAACATTTTCTTGTCGACTGTCTATACCTTTGAATGAAGTAAAGAAAAAGGCCCCTAACAATTAATTAATACTTTTATGTATTTCTGCTGAGAGTTATTTTTACTGGATTTTTATTGTTCACTCTCGTCGAAATCCCTTTGTAAGTTCTAAAGAAGGTGTTTGGGAGAACTGTGTACCTTTGACCTGGTTAACATTTTAACTAATTTCAACGTTGGCATGAAAGTCCACATCAGAAAACTGAAAATTATTGTTGCATGCTTCATTGTTCTCAGAACTTCTTTCAATTTCAGTGTTGTTCTTATTTTTGTAGCAGCTAAATCACAAATGAAAGCAGGACTCTTGTAAAATTATACCTGTACCGCCAACATTTTGAACACAGGCATAAACTGGTCACGTGTCACGTGATCATGTAAAATTGGATCTAGTCCGTGATAAACTTTCTACTGATTTGCATCATTATACACGAGGCTGCTTTTCACATTTTGATTTGTGATTTTATTTCGATTTTCATGGAAATAAAATTCTGTAGGACGCAAATATTGTCGGATTTTATTAGTTTGTACAACAGCACTCATTATTATAGCAATGTTACCCAGTTATACATGATCACATGATCAGTCTTAGCCTGTGTTCAAAACGTCAGCGGTATGTGTAGATTTTCATTAAGTGTGCTGTTTCAGTTTGAGATTTAGATGCTACAAAGGTAAAAACAACGTTGAAAACTGAAAGTATGTGTGCGAAAAAAAACTGTATCATCCAAAAATAACTTCCTATATTTTGATGTATACTTTCGTACCAAGGTTGAACGGACACATTTCTTTAGAACACTTTCATTAGAACCTGCAAAGGGATTTCGACGATATCGTAAGCCTAAGGGGCGGGAGGTCCTGTCGGTGGCCAGTTTAGGGTCGCAGCAAAACAAAGTTTGGGAACCATCCTATAAGATGATTATTAATCAATCTCCCTTAAACGTGCATATCATATTCTGCTTCAGTAAACTCCTTCCCATTTAAATATAAGCAAGTGCCTACCATTGACTTAACTATACACAATAAAGGAATTCTATTGAGAAATCACAATCTACGTACTTTAACGTGTCAAATTGTATGCATGATAACTCCTATGATAAGCGAAATCAACACAAAACAAAACATGACCTTGCAGGTACACAAGCAACTTGGCCATGGCAGTTCAACTCAATACACATGTGTATTTCGGCAGGAAAATTACAACATCGCAGCACATGATGTGTTTTTTTTTCCAGACCTTGAGTGATGTTTTTATTTTTGACTTGAGTGGACCACATGAATAACTGATAACTGTAAAGTGCATGTACCAAAAAGTGCAGTCAGAGAGAACAAGATACATTGGGAGTCTTAAATAGAGGCACCCTACTCATTTATTGTCACACGCCGATAATAAACGTCTTTTAAAATTAGTTTAGTGTATCTAATCAATAATTAGGGAACATTTAAAAGAAAGGTACAAATAAAAAGAACAACTCTTAGATTTTATTTGTTCTGGGAATTTTGCATATTCTTCAAAGGATTTATGCAATCATAAAAGTTTTTTTTTTTTTTTTTTTTGCAAAAATGGACTAACTTGTATTCAGTTTATCACTGTGTGCGATACTATCATGATACATATCGTATCAAGGGCAATTATCGTGATACGTATCGCTTTACAAAATGGCTAGCGATACCCAGTTCTAGTGAAAACTGGCCAATACTGGGACCTTTTTATCCCTTACGATCCACAACAAAAACGTTTTATCTGTCTAGCTTATGGTTTTATCGTATTTTTAAGTCAGAATTATTCCTCATTCAGCTAGTAAACTAGTAAAAATGCTCTAAAATAGCCGAAATTCCATATATTTGCCATATTGCTGTTCTGCCAAACGAATTGTCCAACAACTACACTGATATAAAGCTTAAATTAACTGAATTTGCCTTTCTAAATACAAAATCTGAAGACAGTCTGAGCGGCTAAACGTTTCTGATTTCATCTCAAACATTTGATACACAGTTTTGCTTTATAAAATAGGGTATTCCCTTTAAGTGCATAGTTTCGCATTCGAACCCTGTGGTAAACATCCTAAGCTAGATATCTGCGTCATCTGGTACATATTTGAATGCTTAAACAAAACTGATTCATGCCATTATAAGCATTCCTGTATTCTACTTTAAATAGTGCATGATCCTATTGTTCAAATGTCTGGATTCACTTTTATTTAGAAATTCACCCCTGTGCAAAATACCAAACTGTGGACAGGAACCTAAATAGAACTAAAACATAGTTCTTTTTGTACTTAACAAAGGGGTAAATATTCGGTGTTCAGTCTGTTGTCATTATTCTCTGCTACGTTTCTAAACTGTTTCGTGATGTTAACTTGTAGTTTGTATGCATATCGTAAAACAATAACGGACTTTATGTTCTGTATATTCGTTCTGGCAAAAGACTGGTTACTTGTCATGTACGTTATATTCACAGAACTACATACGTGGTTTGTTCAGAATCGGCGGAAAGAACGAATTTGATATAGCTTCGTACACCTCATCATACGAGTTCTTTCGCCTGACTTGGAACAAAGCATTATTGTGGTTTTGTATTAATTACATACCCTAGCTTTTACGCTTCCCATATATTTTTCGCTATATAGAGTGAATGGAAGTCAAAGCAGACTGGAATTTGTAAAGATTCTATTCAGTGCAACTAAGAATATCAACGGGCGGACGTAAGTGAAAACACAAATAGTTCCAGTCTTGATGTGCGATACGAACATATCGGATTGAACATCCGTATCGAACGCTTAATCAGACACGTAACATTCGGTAAAGAATTAAGGAAATGCTTCTGACAAAGGATTGTATATACTGAATAATAACACTGGCACGGTACCTATGCATTTTCGATTAGTCTATATACAATTCTTGTTATTAAACATTAAAATTTGAGCTAAAAGATAGCAAATCTAATCTTATATCATCAAGTCTTCAGTTTTTCAGCATCGAATCAATTGTATTGCTATCACGTACCTAAAACCCCATGAGGTGTCGTTTTGGATACCAATTAGTCTCAGTCTACTACATCCGATGTGGCTTCTGCCATGTTTGCTTCAGTCTAGATGCCAAATGACCGCGGTCAATAAGTGTATCTCTCGTGCACTTGTCGTGACTTTAAATATTTTTCAGTACATGAAATAACAATTTCACTTTGTATTATAGGGAACAAAATTGCTTGTTGATATTACTTACATTGTCCGATAGCCAAGTTTTAATATACAGAGCTCCGATATCACAGGTTTCATATACAGAGGTCCGATAACCAAGTTTTCATATACAGAGGTCCAATAGCCAAGTTTTTTATATACAGAGGTCGGATAGCCAAGTTTTCATATACAGATGTCCTATAGTCAAGTTTTCATATACAGAGGCCCAATAGGCAAGTTTTCATGTACAGAGGTCCGATAGCCAAGTTTTCATATACAGAGTTCTGATATCCAAGTTTTTATATACAGAGGTCCTATAGCCAAATTTTCATATACAGAGGTCCGATAGCCAAGTTTTTATATACAAAGGTCTGATACCCAAGTTTTCATGTACAGAGGTCCTATAGTCAAGTTTTCATTATCAGACATCCTATATGCAAGTCTTCATTATCAGAGGACCGATAGCCAAGTTTTCATATACAGAGGTTCGATAGCCAAGTTTTCATATACAGAGGTTCGATAGCCAAGTTTTCATATACAGAGGTCCGATAGCCAAGTTTTTATATATAGAGGTCGGATAACCAAGTTTATTTATACAGATGTCCGATAGCCAAGTTTTCATATACAGAGGTCCTATAGTCAAGTTTTCATTATCAGACATCCTATATGCAAGTCTTCATTATCAGAGGACCGATAGCCAAGTTTTCATATACAGAGGTCCGATAGCCAAGTTTTCATATACAGAGGTTCGATAGCCAAGTTTTCATATTTAGAGGTCCGATAGCCAGGTTTTTATATACAGAGGTCGGATAACCAAGTTTATTTATACAGAGGTACGATAGCCAAGTTTTCATATACAGAGGCCCAATAGTCAAGTTTTCATTATCAGACGTCCTATATGCAAGTCTTCATTATCAGAGGACCGATAGCCAAGTTTTCATATACAGAGGTCCGATAGCCAAGTTTTCATATACAGAGGTTCGATAACCAAGTTTTCATATACAGAGGTTCGATAGCCAAGTTTTCATATTTAGAGGTCCGATAGCCAAGTTTTTATATACAGAGGTCGGATAACCAAGTTTATTTATACAGAGGTCCGATAGCCAAGTTTTCATATACAGAGGTCCGATAGTCAAGTTTTCATATACAGAGGTTCGATAGCCAAGTTTTCATATTTAGAGGTCCGATAGCCAGGTTTTTATATATAGAGGTCGGATAACCAAGTTTATTTATACAGAGGTCCGATAGCCAAGATTTCATATACAGAGGTCCTATAGTCAAGTTTTCATTATCAGACGTCCTATATGCAAGTCTTCATTATCAGAGGACCGATAGCCAAGTTTTCATATACAGAGGTCCGATAGCCAAGTTTTCATATACAGAGGTTCGATAGCCAAGTTTTCATATTTAGAGGTCCGATAGCCAAGTTTATTTATACAGATGTCCGATAGCCAAGTTTTCATATACAGAGGTCCGATAGTCAAGTTTCATGTGCAGAGATCCGATAGCCAAATTGTTGTAGACAGATGCCCAATAGTCAAAATTTCATGTGCATAGGTCCGATGGCCAAGTTTTCATATACAGAGGTCCGATAGCCAAGTTTAATACTTGACATGATTCGCATGGTATGACAAAAGCTGCATTTTGCTTTCAAGATAATTCAAGTACGACAAAATTACCATCATTATTAGAATTCGCTGCTTTTTTTTTTTTTTTTTTTTTTCAAAAGTTATGTAGAGCTATCGTATTTTCATCTCGCTCACTTGGAAATACTCTAGTACTGTCATAAAGTGAACCGTGCGAACTTTCTCTAATATATTTGTTTCCCCTGCGTTGCCGTCCTATGTGAAGTAAAAACATGCATACTCTTACAATTTTCCACTGCAACATCATAAAAGCTTCTGTAAGTCGAGAGACTGTCATATACAGGAAAGGTAGTATTTGCAAAAACTGACTCTCGCGTGGCGAAGCGAGATTGAACAAAGGCAAGAGAGGGCCTGGTTGAACGAGACTGGCACAAAAAGGCAAATCCTCTGTATCCATCATCTGAATATGCTGAATGGCAATATGCGGAACTCGACCAAAATTCCAATACGATTAAATTACATTACAAAAGAACTAGACAAGGTTGGGCAATCGATATTTAATATTTCTCTTGGAATCTGTTGTTCAGTTTTTGTTCTTAAACCGTTAGCGTCGGCTAAGGTTTAAAACTCAACATAATGAAAAGTAACATTTGAATTCGAGAGGATAAGAAAAATTAAATCACTTTTGTAAATGCAGGGACTGACAATATTAAACAGTAAAACAATACTTTGACCCAGTGCTAAGTGAAATTATGATGATGTACGTGAGACAGTTTTGGGTTTTTTGAGGGCATATGGTTTATATATTTAGACCCTATATTTAAAGAATTTTCTATTTTTTAATTTTATATTTAGTTCATATAAATTTTACAGAAGTTTAACACTTTCACATTTTATCTTTAATCTTGTGATATTTCATGTTTAGGTTTATTTGTACGAATTTATCTTCTTAAAGCTTTTTTTGTGCAATTCTTTATATGTACACTTATAGAACTTTACTTTTAATCGGCAACATTGACCTTTCACCCCTCCCAGGGATCCCAGGAAAGGGGCCCAAAAGTCATAACCCTCTCGTAGATGGGCACCACATGGACAACCTATGTACCACGTTTTGTAAATTTCCACCCAGAGGTTTTTGGCGATGTGGCTTCGGAGAGACGGAGAGACAATGGGTATCACAAGTCTGAACTACATGCTCGGAACACAATTATTACAATCCTAATTATATATCGCAAATTTAAAATATACTCTGCAATTGATAGAGACTTTCAATTATTTGGAGCAACGAAATTTGAATGAAGGCGTTATATTTATGTGTATAAAAATGGAAAAGATATTATTCAAAATATGTATAAAGTAGATCTGATTAAAAGAGTAAATGCATGACTTCTTAAACAATAATTTTCTGTATTTCACACTTAAGTATATAATAATATTATGTATTCAAATAATTTTTCTTAATGTGATTTAATTCTTATTGTCTTATTGTACATGCAGTTTTAGTGCTTTTTCTAATGAACGAAAAATACCTCTAAATTATTCACAACTTCATACTGTTGCTTCCATTTAGAGACATTTAGTAATAATAAGTAAAATTACGTAGTATCACTACATGAATAGTAACAAATAGTAAGTCAAATATGAGTAATTTTAGTACCAACATATTCATTTTTATCTAAATAGTAATGCTTAACAATGTCCATATTGTATTCACACCGCTTGGGATATATAGACTTTAGCCATACCTGAGAAGAGCAATGACCCTGAAAAGTTAAGTCAGTAACTCCATAATAACTGCACAGATTTTGCCAGCTATAACCTCTAATTAGGGATAACAAGATAAAAGTCGAGGGAAGATACAACTTGAAATACAAAATTTGTTCAAGAATCTAAAGCTAATAAGAAAACTTCAATACATGAAGCATACAATTTTATTTCGAATGAATCAACATTTTAAATGAAAACAAATAGACCTCTTGTATCAAAGGATTGATGATATAGAATAAAACACGAATCAGTTAGTTCTTTGGGATGAGATCAAAGATACCTAGTCAAAAGGAGACACAAAAGAATTGAAAGATGACATTGAAGAGTTGAGTAATGAATTACTGACTGGGGAAAGAACGCAATATTATGAGAATTAAATAAGGATTACAAATTTATGTTGTCATCGTCAACATGCATTATAGTGATTTTTAAAATCTATCAGGTAATTAACCTCGGAACAAACAGAAAAGTTAGTTGAAACAAAAGTTAACAAAGTACCCGATCCAGTCAAACTAAAAATAACAGTTTCGCCTATCAATTGCCATAATAGATGTATCCCTGAGATGTTGTGAAATATTAAACAAAATTCTAGGATTTCAGCATAGCTCCGTCATATAAACTAATTTTCGAAGATATTATGATCTCATTTTAGGAGTCCTCGTCACCGCAACTGCACTAGGAAACTACTAAGCGAGGAATCTAGAAACGAAATCTCGCGCAACTATGCCGATACAACCAAGAGCAATTCCGAAGGAGAGATTAGTCGAAGGCTGAACTACAATGTGTACCAAAGGTGCTCCGCGCACAACTGATGTTATATTGAAATGTGTATAATCCAATCCTAGAGTAGTGAAGGAACACTTTTTAAACAACCTACTAGTGATTTTGTTTTCATAAATTAAATCAGATCCGATCCATAAGTAGTTCAGAATCACGATTTTTTTAGCTCCCTACTATCAATTTTTGTCCACAAATTAAATAAAAATGCCCGTGTGACCTACATATCATCACTTCTACACTTCTTGTATCCTTACCAAATGTAAAGTATGAGTATGTCCAGATAAACGTAACAGTATATTAAAACTTCTTTTTTTCCGGCTTGCCAATGCCATATCGTTTTAAAGTCCTTAGTCAGTATTCACAGGAAATCACAATCGTTTTTAAAACATGTCAGTGTGCCAGTGTATATTCTCTGGAATGAAGAGATCGAATGGTGTCAGTATGAAATAGATTTACAGCAAATCATTATCAGACTGAATTCCTTAAGCTAGTGGTCCCCAACGCGGTTATAATGAATAATAATTACAAACAAATGGGTCAAGTTAATTGGTTGGTGCCCGCCACTCTCTCATAAACTCACAAATGTGCCCGTAGGCACAAAAAGGTTAGGGATCCCTGCCATAAGCTACATCAATCCCATACAGAATATATAAATCACGGATAAATTTTGTTCGTTTTCAAACAGCTTCAGCAAATGATATAGTTGTAATTTTCATTGATTTTATCATTATAGCTTCAAAAGAAGTCACTAATTCGTACTTTCAACTTTTATTTATTGATTTCCCTTGGAGTATTTACTGTTTGGATTCATCTGGCACTATCCCCATATACAAGACTTCTAACCGAGTTCGTCTGACACCATTCCCATATACAAGACTACTAATCGAGTTCGTCTGACACCATTCCCATTTACAAAATCTCTGAGTTTGTATGACACCATTCTCAGATACAAGACTTCTAAATGAGTTCGTCTGACACCATTCTCAGATACAAGACTTCTAAGTGAGTTCGTCTGACACCATTCTCAGATACAAGACTTCTAAGTGAGTTCGTCTGACACCATTCTCAGATACAAGACTTCTAAGTGAGTTCGTCTGACACCATTCTCAGATACTAGACTTCTAACTGAGGTCGTCTGACACCTTACTCAGATACAAGACTTCTAACCGAGTTCGTCAAATACAAAACATTCTCAGATACAAGACTCCTAATCGAGTTTGTCTGATACAAAACATTCTCAGATACAAGGCTTCTAACCGAAATATAAACTTTAAAAGTTAAGGCATGTCGTTTCATTAAACACTTTTTTAGCAGCAAACGACGTCGTACTTTTTTCCCTATACAGCTTTGTTATGCGCAAAAGTTATATATATATATATATATATATATATATATATATATATATATATATATATATATATATATATATATATATATATATATTCTTTGAAGTGCGTTTGATATCCAAGATTTTTTCTTCTATTTGACATCCACATTTGATGTGTCCATCCGTTGGATAATAATTAGCAAAGTCGCTTGAGAGAAAATGGATTGTTTTCCAGTTGTTAAATTCAGATGTTGTACATTGTGTCTAATGAACCCATCATATCATCTTTTATGTATTGAAGCAGTTCACATGAATCTGGATTTTATTTCTATAAACTTTCTTCTCTAAATAAAAGTGTTATAATTTCAATATTCATCTATAGATCCTTTATCTCAACAATGTTTCTTCTTATGTTCAACAGTTACTGCTAAATATACATTTTTTTAAAGATACCGATTCTTTCGTTTCAAGACTGAACTTTCTTTATAGTAGATATTTTCAGCTTATTTTTTAATTAAATGAAATTGTCCCTCTCTATACAATAAAATATGGAGCAGAAATAACTTGAATGTGTTAAAATATTTTGATTATCGACTCTTCTGCATAAGACCACTATCAAACAAACGTCAAAATGTGTCCTACAATGAAGCAAAGTGTAACAAACAAATGAATCTGACTTACATTATGAATCTGTTTAGGAAATTGACAACCGAAGGGAAACCTTCAATGCGGTATATCCACTTCCATCAGAAATTTCAAGTCTAATTCGGGCCAAATATTTTTCAGGTTGCAAAATATAAACTTTAGCAGACGTACGATAGAAAAATAAATAAAACAAAAGAAGAAAGCAGGCTGAAGTTAGTTAACGTTGCCGCAAATAAAAAGGAAAAGTGCACCTCTTTTCATGCAAATCTATGTTTTTAACTGTTGCTCTTTCTCGCACGTGTTTTTCGGACCCGTACGATTAAAATATAATGATAAGCAATTCTATCAAGATGAAAGTAAGAAAAAGTCTATAGACTGTAGATTCACATCTGTTGACATTATTCATGGCATCTTAGTAAGTCCATTGGTTAAAGAGATATTTTAGTTGGTTGTTTGCTGTTTCGTTGTTTTGTTTTGTTTTGTTTTAATGTAAAAATTATATGCGGAGTGACCTTAATAGTCTATATGATTAGTCCATTTGATTTAAGCCATATGTTATTTTCGTTACCATTCCTGACATGTAAACAATAAAATAACAAGAAAAAACAGATGGAGAAAAATAATCAGAATGCTCACGAATATATTTATCTGATGTAGCTATAAAACAAAAATTACATCATTGATTGGTTATTTTATTTGTAAATATTGTTTCGTCCCTGACAGATTATAGTAACCATTGGTTACGCAGTGGATGAGAATCGATTATGTGTATGTATTAGTGTTTCATGGTACGTCAGCACAATACTGGATATCTAGTGCCAATTAGAGAATCGATTCATCGAATTTTACATAAACGAATTTCAGAAACATTTTTGAGATAGATCACATATGTGCATGTAATTCTACTGTGACTTTTAAGTATAGATTTTCTTGTACACATTATTTTTTTTAAAACTTTGAAGACCGCGACAATTTGAAATAATTTTGTTTTGACCTGCAGGTTACTACTTCATAATGAGCATGTGTGTGTGTGTGTGTGTGTGTGTGTGTGTGTGTGTGTGTGTGTGTGTGTGTGTGTGTGTGTGTGTGTGAAACAAGTTGTCGTGTTAGCCGTTATACGTTTATGCACACAGAAAGTGCTTGCCTTGTGGTTCTTGTTAGACTTGTTCTCCGATGAATACAATGCTTATTAAACCTTTAACATCGTTGTCTTCCGTAATATTTTTATTCCTTTTGTTCTGCGCAAGTAACAGTGATTCATAACAAGAATACTTCTGTCAACAACAATATTTATCCCCGAAGTTGAGCATAGTTGAAATGATAGATCGATGGATAGATAGATACACCAAAAAAAATTACAGTCCATAGAGGTTTTCCTCATCTTTCCACATTTTTTTCTTGCAGCAATTTTCCTTTAGTTATATGGATCCTTTCGCCTCTAAGTATTTGTTTAATCGACTTAACAAATTTTATGTTCCTCACATGATTAGATTTGTGCATTTATTTTTCAAATCACGTTTCTAATTTTCTTTTAAATATTTTGAGAAGGTGAGTGAAGTCAGACGGTTTCCATAATTGCTGAAGAAAAAAAAAGAATCTAAATTAAAAAAGCAGGCTTTAATTAGTCGGGCCATCAAGTGTACTGGTTTTGATCAATTTAAAGCCGCACGACCCTACTGCGTGAAAACAATAATTTTGCAGATCTTTAAGCTTTCCTATTAAAGAGACATTTCGGTGCAGTAAATTGACCCACATTTTTGATTAGGTCTTGAACATTGCAGCCACGTCGAATGTCATCAAGAGCACACGTAAGGCATACCTTCATGTGTCGAATATTGCAATATTCATACGGGTAACGATTACATTTGTTTGTTAAATTTTAATCTTTATAGAACTTGCTTGTGTGCTTAGAAAATGCAAGATCAATGGACATCAATTAGAGGAAATGATAATATCGATAAAAAAAATTCCAAAGAATACAAGAGATACTGCTTTAAATACAATAATTCGAGAAATAGTTGTATATATTCAAATAAATAGCACGTACACCATACAATTCGAACATATACAGCTGGACAAAAGACCTGTCCTAAATAAGCATCGTCTTCGAAAAAGTGAAGGACGAAAACAAATGTCACTGCCTGCGTTTATTTTTTTCTGTATGACTCCTCCTATTTAATCCAAAATAGGAAACTTCGTAGAAAAGAGACTCTAGCTATTAAAACAATTCCAGAGAAAAAACGAAGACTCAAATTAAACACCACATACGGCAGATTCACACCTATCCCTGTTGACGTTAGGTATGCAATCTTAGTATGATGGTTGATGAACTATTTGAGTTACAAGGGTTCCACGTAACACTATGATTTGCCTTTTTCTGTCTTAGCCTAACGCCGTTATGCTATATATAGTTTCTAAGTGATGCCCCCCAGGGGACAGAGAGAGGCCTGGGAAAGCTGGTGTGTGTGTATGGGGGGGGGGGCGATGATCATTTCATAAATGGCTCTGCCTTTTCATGCGTATAATGTATATATATATATATATATATAGAGAGAGAGAGAGAGAGAGAGAGAGAGAGAGAGAGAGAGAGAGAGAGAGAGAGACACACACGCACGCATCGGTTTATAAGGTGGAGATCTCAATGGCTTCTAAAGATATGACCAAGGGGCTGGACCCCAGCGGTAAGTTTAAACACAGGAGCACGACTCAGGGGTAATATTGGTTTTCAACAAAATTAACTGTCTACTTATGCAATAATCTAAATCTAAATCTAAACAAAAAAAAATGTTTGACAGCAAAGTATACAGTAATTTGGGCGTAACCTATGACCTCCCTCATCCCGCTCCCAAATTGTGTGGAATTCACTTTGATGACAGAAACTCAAAAATCCCAACTTCCTAAACATTAACAGGGCCAGCAACCTGCAGCACAGCCGAGATATCAAATATATGCATTGTTAGCTCCTTTAACGCAAGTTTTTGGCTTTTGTTTTCTTCATTATTGGCAAGGTTTGAATAAGACAGTACCAGAGAATCTGTGGGTATTTAAAACATTATATTTCAGACGCCCTTGTGTTCACAACATTTGCTGCCAATTTGAGTAAGAGATACAAATTGTTAATAAATGTTTTTGAAAACAAGGACGCCTATACTAACTCTTTTTATGTTAATTAAATTAAGAAGCGTTATGTTGATGTATCACCAAGAAATATCTTGGACATTTAGAAAGAATTCGGCTTATATCGTAAGTTTTGACCCTATATTTTAAGGATTTTATATTGTTTACTTTTATTTTGTATTTTATATACCTTTTAAAGAATTATAACATCATGACCTTTTGTATTCTGTCTTGCAGAATTATAACATCATGACCTTTTGTATTCTGTCTTGTAGAATTATAACATCATGACATTTTGTATTCTGTCTTGTAGGATTATAACATCATGACCTTTTGTATTCTGTCTTGTAGAATTATAACATCATGACCTTTTGTATTCTGTCTTGTAGAATTATAACATCATGACCTTTTGTATTCTGTCTTGTAGAATTATAACATCATGACCTTTTGTATTCTGTCTTGTATGATTATAACATCATGACCTTTTGTTATCTGTCTTGTAGGATTATAACATCATGACCTTTTGTATTTTGTCTTGTAGAATTATAACATCATGACCTTTTGTATTCTCTCTTGTAGAATTATAACATCATGACCTTTTGTATTCTGTCTTGTAGAATTATAACATCATTACCTTTTGTATTCTGTCTTGTAGAATTATAACATCATGACCTTTTGTATTCTGTCTTGTAGAATTATAACATCATTACCTTTTGTATTCTGTCTTGTAGGATTATAACATCATGACCTTTTGTATTCTGTCTTGTAGAATTATAACATCATGACCTTTTGTATTCTGTCTTGTAGAATTATAACATCATGACCTTTTGTATTCTGTCTTGTAGAATTATAACATCATTACCTTTTGTATTCTGTCTTGTAGAATTATAACATCATGACCTTTTGTATTCTGTCTTGTAGGATTATAACATCATGACCTTTTGTATTCTGTCTTGTAGAATTATAACGTCATGACCTTTTGTATTCTGTCTTGTAGAATTATATGTTTCGGTTTTATTAGAAATGTTTATTCTCCTAAACTTTTTTTGTGATTTGTATCCTTACTTTTTTAAAACTTAACGTTTAATCTTCGCTCTATAGCCGTTATTGTGCTGACGTGCCGTTAAACCAATACGTGCACACATAGAGAGTTGCAGAAATCTTTTGTTTCCTTACATGGCTCTTTTCGACCGTCACATATTTGTAAAATCCATTTATCTTGTTAATTCTAGTCATTTTTGTTTAATTTAAAAATCTTTATTCAAATCACCTGTCTTGTTTTCTTTCAAGCTTTTAGAGAAGGTGTGAAGTAAGACTGTTTTAAGATATTCTGGGAATGCAAATGGAACCAAATGATAGCAAATAACTCATGTTTCAATCAATCTGACCACTATAAATACAAGTGCTGATAAATTCATAACAGAGTGTTATATTAGTGCCATGATCGTGTTGATAAAATTCTTTATTGCCCAAAACAAAAATGTCTACGATAATTAAGCTATCGTGTATGTCCTATTTTACAGGTATTATTTTGTTGCACACACAGATATATATATATATGTGTGTGTGTGTGTGTGTGTGTGTGTGTATGTGTGCAACAATATATATATATATATATATATATATATATATATATATATATATATATATTTTCATATATATATATATATATATATATATATATATATATATATATATATATATATATATATATATATATATATATATATAGTTAGTTAGTTAGTTAGTTAGTTAGTTAGTTACCACTCTTGGTCTTAAAAATATGTAACAGACTAAAGGTGAAACCAACAATCTAAGTAATATCAACAAGCAATTTATTTCCCTATAATTAAAAGTGAAATTCAAAAGATACTTACAATATTGTGAATAAAATTCCAAATAATTCTAAATGTCCTAATCACAAGTCCAAAAAATATAGAATGTTCCGAATGAGTTCCAATAGTCTTGAATGTCCTGATATAACACAATGATACACTCCAGAATGCCTTTGAATGAGTTCACAAAAGTCCAAAGTAATGTATTAATTCAAAAGTCAATGAACACTTTAGTAATTCCAATGAATATATTAAATAAATAATTCCTCTCGAATTAAATGTGGTTTCAATTGCACAAACTGTAAAATCTTATTTCAAATGGATTCCCACAGACTGTACTAAAACAGGAATTAATTATTTGTTTGTCAAATCCCTATTTATACACATTTTCCCTTGACCTGTATCAACAGGATGTGAAGCAATAAAATGGGAAAGAAATCAGTCTAACTGTCAACTCAAATGCTTGTAAACACTCGGTTTACAAGTGGCCAGAATCTAAAGTAGAAATTTCCTTTATGGACAAGATTTAAGCACACATCATAGATTAAATAAATATACATAACAATATATATTAAAGTTCCTTGGCTCTATTTTGTTAACTATATATTATTTGTTGCAGAAAATGGGCAGAGTACATCTACCAAGTTTTTTCTTTGTTGCAAATTTCCAAACGCCTCTACGTTGAGGCAAATCAACCGTCACTGTATGAAATACGAACTGACTCTTCAGTTCTTCAGTTCACTATCCTCTAATCCATCTAATCTTGAAATGGGAAATATTTTGTATGACAGCTAAAATTTCATTATGCAAATATAACGATTGCAACCTTTAAAAACTTCAAGTTCACCACGATTTCATAAATTATATATAGTTTTTTTTTAAATCTGTACGTAGGGTATCAAGTGATAATTATTAGAAATACAGCAGAATGAACATAATCAAACTCAACTGGTTCCGTACTATTATTACTAAATTTCCAGCTCAGTGAACAATTATCAAATTACCAAATCATATATATGTCATTATCTTTTTATGCAAGGAACGTAAATACAAAACCGTTTGCTATCTTTACTCAAAGTTTTGCTGGTAGTTGCCCACATATGACACTGATATAGATAACATTTACACTTAATTAAGTTTGCCATAACTAAGCTATCCAGAGTGATTTCATGAAATGCACGATAGGTCCACTCAATTATCATTCAAAATTGTAAATTCCCAAACCACCACCTTAGTTATCAAGCACTCCAAAATAAAAATAAAAATTCGTTGGAAATTCAATAAGTCCTGAACCAGTCATTTCGTTTCTCGGAGTAAACCTAATGAAATCAGACACCCTATGGTGATCAAACCTCCCTGTAAACAGACAGAGAAAAGATTACAGCTGCCGTTGCAATACCCCATGGCACTATCTCTATCCATTTACCAGATAAAATCTCCATTTGTACAGCAGCAATTAGAACCATACTCAAATATTTGACATACATTGAAACATCTCAAAAACAAATGTTATCATCTTTTCGGATTTCCTTTAACACTGAAAGCAACAACAAAAACTAAATATTGACAACCCGTTAATATTCCAGATCTTACAGAAAGATGATTTGCTCATGACATCTCGAAAAAATATTCGGTATTCTTGGCAGCCATGTAATATTGGTATTAAGGGTAATGATAAGGCACTCTTGGCAGCCATGCAATATTGGTATTATTGGTAATGATAAGGCAAAAAAACAGTAAACGCTGCCATATTGGTATTAAGGGTAATGATAAGGCAACAAACAGTCAACGCTGCCATATTGGTATTAAGGGGAATGATAAGGCAAAACATCAGTCAACGCTGCCATATTGGTATTAAGGGTAATGATAAGGCAACAAACAGTCAACGCTGCCATATTGGTATTAAGGGGAATGATAAGGCAACAAACAGTCAACGCTGCCATATTGGTATTAAGGGTAATGATAAGGCAAAACAAGCAACAACAAAAAAACACACACACAACGTTGCCATATTGGTATAAAGGGTAATGATAAAGCAAGAAACAGTCAACGCTGCCATATTGGTATTAAGGGTAATGATAAAGCAAGAAACAGTCAACGCTGCCATATTGGTATTAAGGGTAATGATAAAGCAAGAAACAGTCAACGCTGCCATATTGGTATTAAGGGTAATGATAAAGCAAGAAACAGTCAACGCTGCCATATTGGTATTAAGGGTAATAATAAAGCAAGAAACAGTCAACGCTGCCATATTGGTATTAAGGGTAATAATAAAGCAAGAAACAGTCAACTCTGCCATATTGGTATTAAGGGTAATGATAAGGCGAAAAACCGTCAACGCTGCCCTGCAGGCACTCGTTTCTGAATGGAAAATTCCATATACTGACTTAAAATATTATATAAATCAGCATGTTTTGACAAATTATGTGGATTGAAAAACTTCACAAACAAGCTTCGGAACATCAACCCGTCGTGGAGAGAGGCATCCCTCATAAAGAATAAAATGCAGAGATTAGGTGGTATTGTGCCGAACGCGTGTAGGACACACATACCTGACTCATGTGTACTTCCTGAAGGGTTAACCTTGACCAAAATGCATACTTTGTCAGTGTCCACTGACAGTGGAATACATTCTCGTTGAGTCTATCGACTTGCATCCCGTGAGACAGAAGTTTGTTTTTGTATGAACTCAATTAAGAAACTGTATTGTAATATACCACCAGGGACAATCTTGGACCTTTTGAGCGAATGCGGTTGATAAAGCATACTTTTGCTCTATAATTTAAATATTTTGTATATTTTAATTTTATATTTTATTTTATATACATTTTATAGAATTTTAACATATTTACCTTATATATTTTATCTTGTACTGCCTTATGTTTATTAGGAGGGTTATATCTTCCAATTTTTTTTCTTCTTCAATTCGTTATATTTACATTTTCAGAACTTAAACTTTTAATCGGCAACATATAGGCAGTATTGTATGGATGTACCGTTCAACCCACATACATACATACATACATACATACATACATACATACATACATACATACATACATACATACATACATACATACATACATATAAATTGTGAAAGAGGGAAATTTATTTCCGAGTACTTGTTGGATATATTTTATTGTGTGGTACTTTTCAACAGCAAAAGAACAAAAACAAAATGAAATATAAACGGCATAAACTCGGAAAAAGAAAATGTTCTTTTTTATTTACGAAATTAATCCTGTTCCCTAATCAAAGTTTCGAAAATTAAAATCAGCCTTCCACTTCCAGTCTCCTTCCTAGATCACAGCACTTTGAAGCGCTTCAAAAGGTTTATCATAAAATTTCAGCGATTTAAGAGACGGCAGGATTGGGATGACTAAACTCTCTCATACCGTGGACCATTCACGTTTTAGGAAAGATTTGTCTCACATGTTGTCAAGGTGTTGAAAAGGTGTTGAAAATCGCAGAAACATGGTTCATCATCAACCTTTATCTTGTTCTATGAAGAAATCTACACATTCAGATCTACAGAGCAGTTCAGAGCATAAGAACTCATACGCATAATTTGGAATATAATTTAGAAGTTGTAAATAATAATAACTATATACTCCTTTATTTCACATTGAAAGGTGTTATTGAATATGACGCTACAGCCTGCATGTCACCATGGAAGCCAAGATATTTAAAAAAATAAATATAAACCTAATTTCTGATCTTTTATGGAATATTCCTTAATTTTTGAGAGCAATTTCAGATTACTGTAGTCAAAATAATGCTCTGGTCAATAATAAATGACAAAAGTGTTACAATTACTTAATTGGTTGCAATTTTAACACAGAAAATTAAATTAGCATGTTCGTCGTCTCTTTCAGATAAATGCCAAATGTATAAAAATTCTTTTTATAAAAATAGTATGCGAAAGAAATTTATTAGTACAGTTTGGCAATGAACATATTCAAAATCTGATAATGACAACAAAAATACTTTTGGGGTGGATGTATTGAAGCACATCAACTGAGGAAACAAATATAATGTCGACTAATATATGGATGAATAGAAAATTAAGAGTGAACAATAAGTCAATATTTTATATGGGATGGAAATATAGGGATGTGATTTAATTAATGCGGGTGGTACATTTATGGATTTTCTTATCCTTTAGAGGAAGATATAATATTAATTCAAATTATTAAATCTATCAGGGCATAGTTAATGCAATTAGAACAAAACAGAGACTTTAAAAATCTTCAAGCTATCTTCTTTGTAAACATTATATTCTTTATAAGTTAAAAATTATACTTAAGGCAGAGAGAGGTGTAAGCATCTTTATCAGGTATTATTAAAATCTAACAAAAAGCCTAACAGTGAGAAAAAATGGGATATTATACAGGGTTTAGATATTCGTGCAAATGTATAGCAGATAGTTTACTCAAGAAGTTATAAACTTTCTAAAAATACCAAGCTCCTTTGGTTTCAGTTAAGAATTAAACATAAAATTCTGACAACAAACTCTTTCTTAATAATAG
Source organism: Margaritifera margaritifera (assembly GCA_029931535.1). Classification (NCBI taxonomy): domain Eukaryota; kingdom Metazoa; phylum Mollusca; class Bivalvia; order Unionida; family Margaritiferidae; genus Margaritifera; species Margaritifera margaritifera. Next base: position 2,875,290 of record JAQPZY010001471.1, read on the forward strand.
TCGGTATAGGCGGTATAGTTGATACTGAAAATTACTCCTTTTGTAATTCTGTTACAGAGTAAAGCAATTTTGGAACGAAATAATTGTCCTGGATTTGCTCAAAAGTTGAAACTATTGTGGTATTAGAGTTAAAGATGATTTTATTTGGAAAAGACATTTTAGACCACAGTAATTGTATTCCTGATAACTACATACAAAAAATACAATCTAGAAATTTTAGTATAAGAGGATTTGTGAAATTTATTAAATATTATTAGAATATTGAAAAATATGCTGAATTTATGTGGGAAAGAAAGTTGTCTTTGAATATAAGAGGGTTTGTGGAATATATTAATGTTATTATAATATTGGAAAATATGCCTTTTGTATGCGTGGTAAGAAAGTTGATTTTGAGAATCATTGGAGTGAATAGAAACTATTAATGGTGGATGAATCAATGATTATGTTTTACAGAGGTATCAACATTCACAAAATTAATTAATATGGATTTCTATATGTCTTTAAGCTGGTATTTCCGCCTGTAAGGTCTTTTTTCCATGGATTTCCTCTCTCACTTTTCTTCTTTGTTCTGTCTTTTTTTTTTCTATACTCTCTATTTAAGCTATAAAATATTTTCTTGCCAATCTATTTAGATGCATGTTCTCTTTCCGTATCAAGAATATTATTTAAGTATATATTTGAATATATATATATATACATATATATATATGTGTGTGTGTGTGTGTGTGTGTGTGTGTGTGTGTGTGTGTGTGTGTTGTTAATTGTAGATAATTAACAATTATTGTTAAGTGATGACTCCCCACCTTGAGAAAACTATCTGTATGGGGCAATAAATAAAAAATAGCATGTTTAGACCTTGTCAGCACTTGAACCCCAGATGTTAAGACCTTGGCGGCACTTGAACCCTGGATGATTCTATTAAGGATTATTGGTCTATATTTTGAAATGAAAAACATTTCCATGATATTTGTTGACAATAATTCTAGTCATCTCTAGTCAGAAATAGCTTTCTGAGAAGATTACATTGCATTTTTTTGATGTTGTTCTTTTGTGTTTGTTTTTTTATTTATTTTTATTTTTATTTATTTTTTTGGACGGGGGGGGGGGCGGGGGAAACAAAGGTGATATACCCTTTGCTGGTAGCCATAGGTCATTTAAGGTATCTATAAAGATAGGCTGAAGCCGGTTGTGTGAATTTTGAAGTCGTTACTGGCTACATTCGGAAATTCCAGCTTTCTGCAATCCTCAAGAATGGCTTTCGTGCTCCGTAACACCAAGCAGGATTGTTACACAACTATTATGGGTGATGCTATACTGGGTCGTTCTGGTGATCAAAAATGGAAATATCACGAATATTTCTGATCACAAAGTATGCATAATATATTTGCTCACTATTGCAGACATATCCCATTGGCCAGACAGTGTATTACTTGGTGAAAATGATAAATGTTTGCTACCAGAAGATGCACGATACAGTGTATTTCTGAAGATCATTTGTTAAGCACGTTTTACTTAGGGGTAGGGGTATATCAAGCTTCCATACAAGTAATAAGTTTGAACAAATGAAGATTCTTAACTTCTTTAATATGTACAATGGGTGCAAAGAATACCAAGTGAGAGAACTAATGTTCATATACATCCTCACATCCTCAGCCAGCCTCAAATTAAGTCAAACACCACTATATCCAGGAAGACAACGTCTTCCATGCTCTGGTAGGGTGGAAATGCAGCCCATTGTATTTTCTTTTTTTGTGTGGAAGCAATGAGACGTAACAAACAATATTTCTGCTGTCTTTTGGAAAGATTTCTTAAAAACAATATATACAAGCTCTAAGGCTGATCTCAAAATATTTTCTAAACTACAAAACAAAATATACTACTGGGATGTGTTTCAACCAAAAGGAGGGGTATAGGTTAACAATGCATTTACAAGCTACCTTCGGTCACTTGAAACATAAATCATACAGGCAAAGATTAGTTTTATTTGTTTCATGTATCCATGAACTTCTGTACTGCAAAACTCTAAATATAAACTAGTGGCTAGAAAATGGTAAATACATCTATATCAAACAGTTCAAAGACAATTATCAGAACATTCCTGACAATTATTTATACAAATATGCAGTATAAATAAATGGTTTGACAAAAAGTAGTACATACTCACGTACTAAATCACTAATAGTTACACAAACAGTAAAAACACAGATAAAGAGATAAGACCTGACAATAAGGTCACCGTCGTGGAAAGTTTAAATGAGCAAAAAAGTTCCACTAAACGTGGTCTTTTCGGCATGATCCATGCTAATCTTCAGATAGTGTACATGGCAACATAAGAAGTATAATAACAGTTAGGACAATTCCACAATCTTACGAAATCACATGAAACATTGAAATTCTCTCAGAGCTACAATAAAATGAATTATTCTGGTCTTGCCTAATTTTTTTAAGCCAGTACATACCATCCTTGGGTTAAGAACCCGAGACATAGGAAGAAAGAAATTGTTTAGTCCCTCAGATAAGACAAACTTTGGAAACCTTCAAAGCCACAAATTAATAATTTTGATTGTAGAAGAGATGGAATAAGAGCATACGCAGAAAATAACAGTGATTCTAGAGTTGTGAAGAAAGGACAGTTTCAGAGCCATTTCTTTGCATTAGGCTGACATTGGGCTTCATGCATTTATCTAAACAATGATGAGAACCAAATGTAAAAATTAGATGGAATATTACATATGTATATCGGTGTTACGAAGACTGTACAATGCAAGTTACCTGTTTAGGTCATAGAATTCTCCCCGTTGAGCAAGGTTTGCTGTTGACTTCAAGGAAATTTCTTTTTACAAAAACTTCAAATCGCTGTTCGTGTTTTATTATCGTGTAAGCATCAGGCCAATATAAATACATATCTTTTATATAAATCTTAGTGTTCTGTACATATTTGTGCAACTCTTCTTAGTCATCTATCCTATCCATAATCCGTGCTCTCACTCTCACTCTCTCTCTCTCTCTCTCTCTCTCTCTCTCTCAAAATAACTAAAGATGCTGCTAATGGTTTATTGAGTCCTACTATGGTTGTGAAATGTGTTTCTTACATTTGCTTTTGCCTCACTTTTTTAAATATGTGACTATTTTTGGAATATGTGACTATTTATTCCCTTCAATTTATTGTTGACATGAAATGTTTCGAAAACTGAAGTTGGGTTGATTTAAACAGCAACTCCAGAACAACTGGAGTCTACGTTTAAATAGAGAATCGAGCTTCAGTCTGGAAACTGTGTTTGCCAGTGTCAATAATTTCATGGTCCCTTATACGAGAAAAACGTCAAAGATTAATTCCATTTCGTATGTCGACATTTGGAACCGATTAGAAGGAGACAAAAACATGTCTTCATTATATCTAACCAGTGGCTGTATCAACGTTATTCATATCAATATATCATGATCAGAAAATATCTTCAGGCCTTTAATCCACTTATATGCGCAGGTATTGCGTCTCCTTTTGAAGGAGAGATCATTCATCATTGTGACACATTTACAATGATTAAACCTTGCTTGCTAGAGTGTTACTGTGATATTACTCGGAGTTGTTTTCGTAATATTGAAATTAAACAATTGCATGAAATAGAGACAAATACTTTCACGCACTTTTTGATATATTATTCCTTCCTTTGGGGATTTGTCTGGTGCCTAGTAATACTGACTTAGAGGGAATATTTCAAACCGACACAAAGGGACAAAATTTATCTTGCAAAATTGTTTTTTAAAAACCTCATCACACTTAATTGCATACATAATTTCAATGGCATTTTAACTATCACGTGGTTAAATATGTTTCGGTTTGTTTACACTAATGGCAGAATTTTGTTCTCGTATCACATTTTGACTTAACATGTTAGTCCATCAAGAGGCAAGAGCTTCAAATATTAAATGGCACAATGTGCATTCGATGTATTTAACAAGATGATAAAATAATATTCGTAATATTAATGATAATTATATTATCATCGACAATACGTTCCTTTTGCACCTATTGGTGCAAATACTGCAGTTATGTTACCTTCAGTTGTTGTGCACATAATATCTTCTGGTAAAATATTATAATTTCACTTTTAATAATCTTAGTTTTGTATTATGTCTCTTAAACAGGCTTAAGTTTGGTTACACTATTCCTTTTTAGTCTACTTATTTTCTACCTTCTTAAATCAATTTACGAATTCTATTTTGCCTCACTTGCTTTAAAATTCCAATCTCTATTCCATTCACATTTCTCCTTTTATTTGAATTTATTTTCAACAGTTATCAAGTGAAACCATTTCCAGAGCTGCTGCTGAACAAAAATAATAGACTAAGCCATCTCTATGATACTTCTTGCGCCAACTCAGGACCGCCGAGAGGGGGGGGGGGGCAATTGCCCCCAGGGTTCTGCGATTTCTAGGAGCCCGCCGTCAACTGAGTTATAACAAATAAGTTCATCTTTGCAGTAAATATTAACATTTTTTCCTTGCAAGAGTGTAAGTTATTGTAGATTGCTACAGGTTTTATATGCAAAACTGTACACAGGTTTTTATATACAAAAACTTAAACTAGTTTTGGTGCTCATGACTGCTCTGCCCAGATGCCCTGAATTTCTGTCGGAGGGCCTGCCTTGGACCATTGAACATAAGCCACACCTTCTTCGTGGCAGATTCATATAGGATCCATTCTCTCCTCTATCACGTTAATATATGTCACTTGCACAAGACATGGTGGTTCTCCACCTATTCTTAGTCCGTTGTCTCCAGGTTCACTGCTATCTGTGATCACTGGTGATGGGAACGAAGCATGATAGTTTTAAATGTTGTATTTTTTAACCTTTCACAAAACATGTCAAGTTTGTCAGTTAGTTTGAAACTAAATTTAACGTCCTGACAATAAAGGGCCGGTTCCCATTTGGACAGCACAGTACACTTCAACTAGCGCTGCAGAAAATCAAGAGATAAAAAGATAATTTCGAATGGATAGATGGACTGACTGGTAGATGTATGAATAGATGGATCTGCGTTTAATTTGAAATCCTTAGGGAACTTTTTATCCTTCTGCTACTATGGAAAGTTTGATTGGGTTTAGCAGCTCTTTTAACACATTAATAGCTATATCATGCCAAGGAAATGGAAGCTAAGTGCCTTTCCCAAGAACACACCGAGGCAGCCGACCAGGGCTGGCCTGGGTGGGTATGGAACCCGCTACCCTTTGATTGCATGTCCGACGCTCTACCACTGAGCAACCGCGGCTCCCCCATAAAGGGACAAAGCGCAATCCTAAGGCTTTTAAAACAGATGGAAGTAATCGTCAATAAAAATAAACCTGAGACTTTATGAATGCGTCACGATGTGATGAGCTTCTATTTTTTTATGCTTTTCTAGCCTTAAATGCGACCAATACACACGAAAAGAATTGGTTAACGGAAACAGCGAATCTGAACATGGCGTTAAGTAAGTATCGACATTTATATTGATATTCGTGATCAATTTCCTTACTTTCATTCTGTTTCTAATGCAAAGCAATGCATCCCTCCATTTATTGAATCTAGTGTCCATATTTAGTCTTGGCACAAAATGGATTGTCTTTTGCATGATTGTGATAATGATCTGTGCTAGAAGGTCTGGAAAAAAGAAAACTAAATGACAAAAGTGTGAAAAAGAACTTACACTGCTGCTGATACAGTAGGTGTTAGCTTATGCAGTGAATTCTCTGAACAGTTTAATGCAGCGGAACATTTATTTCGCACCCATTTCGTCTCATTCATCTTCATCATCCTTAAATTAGTTTTGACTCTGTCTATTGCAGCCCAGTATCCAAAATGGCCAAATTTGGTCTCCGTCAGTATTCCAATATTTTCTCCAGTGAAATTATTGATGTCACAAATGCAGAAATATTGGTATATTAGAAACTTTCTAAGTTTCACATGTGATATGAGGATGCTTTATGACTCTTGATATCTCGTGACAATTTATTAGGACTCTGTTTCTGGAAACTATCAGTCAATATTCATAGGAAAAACTTAATGGTTTGTTTTTACTATATTTAGTTTTGACAATCTATTGCGAGTGCTTCTTTTGAAGAAACCCCTCATAGGTATCCAAGTCTAATATAGAGATATCGGTTGTCTCGATAAGACATGCAAGCAAAGTTAAATATATTGTGCAAAGTTCGAATAGTGGCACACAAATTTTCTGATAATTTTATTTTTTTTCTCTGGCATTTTGCATATTTCCCATTTAATGGTTGATATTTTGCTGTACGTGTACGTAGGTGGATTACCTACATTTATTTAGAGTATTTGGGACACGATATTTTCTGTGGTGCTATCGCATAAAATCTGCATCCATGTCAGTTGAGAATCCGAATAGGTTAATTGATTACAGAAATCCCAAACCATACGTACTTAAAGTGTCCGTCTTATTCAGGATAAATACAGTCTCAGATATGTAGAATTTTTTCCTAATTCCATTTTGCTGAGAAAGTTATGAAAATGGTATTTCTACAGCTATATTACCAAACGTAAGTGGGTTGAAGTAAAGGGAGAGCAGGTCATAAAATTTTATTATACAGACAATTTCTTATGAATACATCAGCTGTTGCATCAATTCAATACCACTTCAATCCACGTGTATACCATTCAAAAATATTCAAGTAGGTAAATGTAAGTAAAGGTTCTGTTGGTATAATACGTCTCCATCTAGCCGGGTCTTCGACATTTCTTAGAAAAGAGGAACAAAAATGATGTGAAGTAGTTCTTGAGTTAATGTAACAGAACAGTAGCCATTGTAGACGACAACAACGAAAACAACGATGATGATAATGGTCATAGCTATGGTGATGGTGATAATACCGATTATGATAATGATCACGACGACAATGATGATACAATTTTTTTTTTTATCAGCAGATGTCAATCGTGGTAGCATTTCCATTAAAACTATTTTGAATTTAATAGTTATAATGCATTGGAGAATATGTATCTAGTCATCGATTCCTGTGTAACAACTGCTCATGAAACATTCCACACACCGTTGTAAATAGCAAGTTTCATCGAAACAGTTCACATGATACAGTCATTGGTTGCCAAACAATTCACAGGCTACAGTCTTTGGTTGCCAAACAGTTCATAAGCTACAGTCACTGGTTGCCAAACAGTTCACAGGCTACAGTCATTGGTTGACAAACAGTTCACATGCTACAGTTATTGGTTGCCAAACAGTTCACAGGCTACAGTCATTGGTTGCCAAACAGTTCAAGCTACAGCCATTGGTTGCAAAATTTACGAGATTAAGCATTTTTGGTATTTTTCATGAACCATTCATAACGGAATAAAACATTTGTTGTGCCTTCAATATTAAATCCTTAATAGTAACACTAATACACAAACTTCACTTTGTAGTGAAAGCAACCCGCAGAAGAAAATAAAAATGCTTCTATCTGATAGTACAGAATTATATCGTGCTGAATTCTTTGCCTTCAATAGGCATGTAAATAGATCAATGTTCTATGAACATGTACCTCAGTTACAAGAAAATATGGAGATTTTACATCAATGAATTTATATTTTGCTACATTTGTATGTTCCAAATATTTGTATGTATAAAACTGATGATTGGCTGCTGCCATTCGATACATATTTGCACCAGAATAAACAGAGCTGACTAAGACATTGGCTGTCTTCCGTACGCATGTATTCCACCATAAGGTAATACGGTTGCCATCGTATAATTTTATTCCTTTTTTATTTAAGATTTCATGCATCCTTGCCATATTTACAATAATTGTTGCTTCCTCACCTGTGTTGAGGTGCAAGTAAGGGTATGTAAACAATTGTTTCTTCCGGATTTCTGATCCCTCATATATGTTAAAGGTAATTTATGAATATTCACAAGAAATCATGAATGTCATTGAAAGAGTTGTATGTCAATTTATTTCAACTGAAAAGATGGAATGGTGAAAATGTAAGATATGTAAAAAATCTAATTATATTCTTGACGAAGTAGTTACATCAATTAAACAAAGAGTTCAAGATTATGAAAAGATACTTTTTAAACTTGAATATACTCCATAAATGATTGGCTTGTAATTGAATAACAATATCACTTTAATTTTAAGTGAAATCATATTTATTTTATTCATTTATTCGCTCATTTGTTATTTGGTTTGTTTGTATGTCTTTGAGTTTAATGTATGCGTTCGTTCAAAATCATTTCCAGTTGCAAACCTTATAGCAGGAGTATACCATATAATAGGTTAGAATTACCGTTTGAATGAGCATTTTTTTTTTTTAATTCACAGGTTCGTATTTTTCTCACCACAGCCTGAAGATGTAGACACTCGTACATAATTTCTCCCTTTTGAAATAAATTTTGATACCATTGTAGAATTTCGATTAGGATTAGACATGACATCCAAGTTTGATAAGTTGCTTCCTTGGGAAATAAGTTTGAAAGAAATCAAAGACCAAAGGGAATTCCGTGTCCATCGTAGGTTCAGTATTGATACATATCTGTGATAAATCCAAATCATCCTAAGTATTAAATACAAACCCAGGAATAATAATTTTATCCCTATCATCCAATCGGAACACCTTGTAGATTTTCTTCCAAAATGAACCTCGGAAATACTTCGAAAGGAGCAAATCGGCGGAAAATGGCGTTGAATCCAGTCATATGCTGAAGAACCCTAACAAAAACAGAACCTTGTCAAAAACAATATGATACCTTTATGGAATTGTTTACACAAAACCAGTAAAAGAAAGTTCTCAAATAAGTTCATGCTTGAAAAAAGAAACTTGAGAATGTTTCGACCAATAATAAGTCATCTCAAGCGATAAGTCGCCGTAATGAACGCATTGAAGTTCTATGAAGTACACATGACGTCAGTCGGTAAACAGGCTATATGTATATGCAACGGTGGCTATTGTAGTACTTCTGGTGTGCTTCTCAAACATTGGCGGAAAGGCCTCAGCATGTTCCTATTGCCTATCACATTGTAAAATAATGTATGCTCTTTCTAGCTTCAATTAGCGCCCTTATACATGTCAACCTTGTTATTTCTTCTTATGAAGCAAATATTGTCTAGGTTCCCTTTTTATAAAAAAAAGCAAATATTGTCTAGGTTCCCTTTTTTTAAAAAAAACGGATTATTTTAGTTCATGAAATATATTAACATGTCAGTATTATGTATTGTCATCGTTCCTTGTGATTGAATTGAATTCTTACCTACTTATAGAATAACATAATAAGCAGAAATAACATGCAAGAGATAAACGTTCATCTTGTGCTCAGATAAAAGAACTTTTGGACAAAATCTAGTCAAATAATATTCATGGTTACTTCAGCTTTACATGTGACATGATTTTAGGAGCCGTGAGATTGAAAGATAAAGAGATACGATTCTATTAGGATTAAAGTAAAGTACAAAAAAATCAGATTTCAGCATCAAATATTTTCCTGTTGACATTAGTATGGCATCTTATTTTGACGAGTGGTTGACGAGCTATTTTATTACAAACAAATAACATGAGGCTGAACAACCGGAAACAAACTTTGATTCCTAAAAGGCCGATTCATCTGCATGTAGGGTGTCATATACTTCATTTGGTTTAAACCATATGTTATTTGCGATACAGTTTCTTTCAAAACCCAACATTGGAAAACATACTTATATAACTTGCATGTACGTCCTTTCCTATGGATGTAAAAAAAGATTGAATGATGTGGTATTCTTAATTGAGCATTAATTGTTAACTTAAGCAGTACAATCGATGCGAATCGGTGCAAAGAATTTTAGATCCTCAAATTATATACATAAATATAGGCTGAAAGCGAATATCAGAGAATTCTTGTTAAGTTTCAAAGTATTGCTATTTTTCTACGCATATCTTAATTTATTTCAAAACCTTGAAAATCTGACGGCTTGTATTTGATTTGTTATCGCATGAAGGTAATCACTTCAAAATAAGACTTTTTCTTCCGTGGAAAACCATTTATTACTGGAGCTGTCATAACCTTTTGCTCATAGAAAGTGCGTGGCTAGGGTATCTCATGAGGTTTGCTCTCCTATTAACAAAGTTCTACTTTGCTTACAAAACGCTCATCGTCATTGTCTTTCTAATGAGACTTATTCATTATTGTGTTTTCTTGTAAATAACTATGATTCTTAACAAGAATACTTCTGTCCGACTATAATATCGATCATTTAAGATGCGTTGTGCCGTTTAACCACATACATACATACATACATACATACATACATACATACACACACACACATACACACACATACATACATACATACATACATACATACATACATACATACATACACACACACATACATACATACATACATACATACATACATACATACATACATACATACACACATACATACATACACACACATACACACACACATACACATACATACATACATACATACATACATACATACATACATACATACATACATACATACATACATACATACATACATACATACATACATACATACATACATACATACATTCTCATTCAACATTGCAGATAGATTGATAAAAAATAGAAATGCTAGAATTACGGTTAAAACAGTTTCCAATTCTGTTTTCGGTAATTAAAAAAAGGGGGGGGGGCCTTATAAAGAGAAAGACAAAGAGAACACACAAAATTTTGCACTATTAGTCATGTGAAGGAAAACTTAAGATATGTGTACTTTTCTTGCAAGGGGAGTCTACCGTAAGTGCTTACATTGGTATCGTCTATGGTGCATATATAACTTTCAAATTATATATTAAATTTTAAGCGGATAAACTATTGCACACGATCCATAAATAACACTGAAAATCTTGTAAAGAATTCTCAGTAAACACACCCAGTTCTAATGGTTTTAACTGCAGGCTCATTTCATGCAGTTAGACTATGAGGCGATTAAATCTTACCAATATGCTTTTTTTCGGTAAAAGGGAGACAACTCGAAATTCCTTATTGCGAAAGGCATTCAAAATAAAGATGCTCATGTAAATAAGACGTCTTGAAAGTAACGCTTTTATTTTACCAAGAAAGAAAATTAGGCGTGGCTTGTTCTCGAGACTCTAGCACATTTGCTTGACGCACGTATATTGACTAACAGCAGAACTTGGTATACCAAAACAGAAATATCGACACCTGTGTACATTGTAAACAATCCTCATGCACAAAATGGTAGTCAGATTGATGTCATTTTGTAGGCTATTAATCCAAACCTTTTGGTTAGTTTGGGGTTACATCATTATACATTTATCTTTTTTATATTTGCACGATTTATAATGTTAAATTTGCATGTGTCATTATTTATGGTAATCGGGAATAATTTAAAATGTAATAAAATGAATATAATGTTAGATTTACTTTGCTTTTTCCTGTATGCGCAATAAATGCAATCACATTCATATATATATATATATATATATATATATATATATATATATATATATATATATATATATATATATATATATATATATATATATATATATATATATATAGATAGATAGATAGATAGATAGATAGGGAAAACATATAAACATGACTAAAAATTACGCGTCTTTTTTTTTTTTTTTTAGTACCGTCTTATTTATTCATTGACTCCCTTTGATCACCAAGCGTGTTTGCAAAATCGATTTATCTAGTTTATTCTCGCCCACTTGGTTCAGTTTGTGATTGTTTTAATTCAAATCACATTTCTAATTTTCTTCGAAATGTTTCGAGAACGCGTCAAGTCAAACAGTTTTGATAATTCCAGAAGAAGAAACAAATGATGGAAATCTAAATTAAAAAACAAGAAAATAAGGCTTTAAAAAGCCTTTCTACCAATATTACCACCATTTATAAATGTATGGTCCCACGAGCTTCTCGTGCGAACAACAACAATTTTGCAGATAAATATCCTTCTATTTTTTCTAATTCAGTACTTAACATATGTCTTGGCACAGTGAATCGGCTTTTGGGCCATTGATTTTAAAAACAACATACTGAGCTTGCATCAGTCACACCGACTGTTTTTAGATCTGTACATTCGACAATTAATTATATTCGTTCTAGATAAGCAATTACTTAGTCGGAAATTTAGACGTTTTGTGCATCGACAATTTTCATACTAAAATCTGGAAATGCATTTGGTTGTAGTCAATTCATTGATACGATCAAGCTGTGGTAGATCAAAGAAAATCATGCATCAGCTTTAAACACTGGTTTCGGAGACTAGTGGAAACGCTATTTTCGAGTCGATTTAGTAAAATTGGACAGTATGTCGTGCAGAAAGTTAGATTGCCTGTACTTTTGTGTTCTAGTCCTGTTTACGGCTCTGATATATTTTTGTTCAACATTAATCAGAAAAAGAATATGCCGGGCATAAATAAATTTACTCAGTTGTTTTATAAATTAAGCCTTTCTTCAAAAACTCCTCTTTTATTTTGCTACATTGCTCTATAAGAAACATTCCATGCCCTTTCTCTTTCGCACCGATTATTCTGTAATACTTGTTACGAAACCTACAAAACCGTTTACGATCTGATCAGACTTATTTATGCCCAGAGTATTTCAAGGGTATCCTTAACTGTCACCTTGTACTGTTTGCTGATGTCATTAAGTGTGCCAGTATAACTGATGACCCACTTTTTATTACAAATGATGAAGAAATATATTTCTATAATGTTTATGTACAGGGTGACTTACAAATTTTATTTGATTAACTAAATATCCCTATTACGATAGGCGAATTGCAGAGAGCAATTAAAGAGTTAAAGAATGTTAAAAGCAGTGGCTCTGATAATTTATATAATTAATTTCTGATATATGGCAAAGATGTTCTCCAACCATATTTACTGTATATTTTTTATGTTATTTTCAATACTGGTTGCTTTCCAGACATTTGGTCTGAGGGTATAGTTATACCTATTCATAAGAAAGGCTTTGTTAATAACGTAGAAAATTACAGAGGTATCACCCTTTTCAGCGTCATGGGTAAATTGTTTACTAGGATTTTAAATAACAGACTTGTTAGTTGGGCGGAGGAACATCAGGTATTTGTTGAAGCTCAGGCTGGTTTTAGGAAAAATATTTCCACAACTGATAACATTTTCACATTACATGGGCTGATAAATCATTATATTAACTCAGGTAAAAAATTGTTTTGTGCTTTTGTTGATTTTGCTGAAGCGTTTGATTCTATTATAAGGGATATTTTATGGTATAAATCGCTTAAATTAGGAATAAGAGGTAAAATATTTAATATTATATATTCAATGTATGAAAATGTCAAAAGTAGGGTGAGATTCAATAACATCATGTCGGAAGAATTTGTATGTGTAACTGGCGTTTGTCTAGGCGAATGCTTGTCCTCTTTCTTATTTTCCAATTTTATTGATGACATTGAAGAAGAATTTATTAACAGTGGTGTTCAAGGTGCTGACTTAGGTATGCTACAACTGTTTATGATTTTATACGGAGATGATCTAGTAATACTTTCAGAGTCACAACAGGGTCTGCAAAAGGGACTAAGTGCTTTGAGTACATATTGTGATAAGTGGTACCTTAAACTTAATACAAACAAAACAAAAATTATGATTTTCCGCAAGGGAGGAAGAATAGCAGATGATTCTTCATTCAGTTATAAAGGCTTACAATTATATGTTGTTAACAAATTTGTATTTCTTGGAATTGTTTTTACAACAGGAGGTTCTTTCACACTTGCACAACAAACTTTAAGTGCTCAAGCATCAAAAAGCATTATTTGCAATGAATAAATATTTATACAAGTTCGGAAATATGCCCCCAAAGGTAAAGTGTGAAATTTTTGACGCACTAATTTCACCAATTCTTAATTATACATCAGAAGTATGGGGATTCGTTGAAGGAAATGCTGTTGACCGGTTGCACTTAAACATTTCCAAAAATCTTCTTGGGGTTAAAAAATCTACCCAAAATGATTTTGCATATGGTGAATTGGGGAGGACGCCCTTACAGATCAATAGATATTACCGCATCTTGAAATACTGGACTAAGATAATCTCTTCAGATAATAGAAAATATATATCAGTAATATATAATCTAATGCTTACTGACATAGAAAACCGCCCTGGAAAGAAAAATTGGGCATTGTTAGTCAGGAATTTATTAAATAGTCTGGGTCTGGGGGAAGTGTGGATAAATCAAGCTGTTGGGAATATAAATGTTTTCTTATCCTTAGTTAAACAACGGCTATCTGACCAGTTTATTAAAAATTGGCAATCAAGAATCAGAGAATCTTTAAGAGCTAGATTATATAGAAATTTGTCACAAAATTTTGGCTATAAGGAGTATTTAGATATAGTAACAGTGACAAAATTTAGAAAATCCCTTTCAAAAAAAAAGGTCTGCCCATACTTTACATGATGAATCAGGGAGATTGAAGAGACCACATTGCACCCCACTAAATCAAAGAATTTATATTTTTTGCAACGTGCTGGAAGATGAATATCACTTTGTTTTAGAATGCCAATGTTATTTGCCGCTAAGAAAGAAATATATAAACTCTTATTTTTGGAAAGGACCAAATATATTGAAATTTATTAAATTACTCATTTCCACTAAAACTACCGAGGTTAGAAATCTGGGAAATTATATTCATAGAGCACTAATTGAACGTAATAATATGATGAATGCCACTTAAAATTACATGATTTAATTAGTTCGTTATTAGTTATTATTATTTTTTTTAATTTTTTTTATTTTTTTTATCTCTTCGTCTCATCTCCATTTCATTGATTAATACATGCATTACTATCTCTCATATTTCATGTATAATGTTCTTATAATACTAATAAGAAAAGCATTTTGAATACTACTTATATATTGATAATACTTTTTGTGTCTTCTCCCGAAGGAGCTTGTATTTAAGCGCGCGCATGTGATTCAACCAACATAGTCTGGAGTAGTTGACAGGACACACATCAATGTGTTGTATTCTTACTTCATATTATACATCATGTATACATGAATGCAGGTATGTATGTTTATGTGCGTGCCTATCTCACTTTCTCAGTGAATATGTATGTATGTGCATATGTGTGTGTAGGTTTGTGTAAACGTGTGTATAGGTATATGTATATAAATATATAATGTGCATGTGGATATATGCATGTATGAGTGTGCTTGGGAATGTGGGTATGCATACGTAAATATATATCTTAGTATTTATCGAATGTTTGTAAATTCGATAGATTTGTTATCCTTTATGTTTTAAACGTGTCACCATCAATGTTTGAAACAAACTTTAATGTATATGTATATACTTGCCGATGGCCAATTGGCTACATGCAAATAATGTTCACTATTCACTATAATTCTTTTATGATGTCCCTCGCCTTAAGTATCAACATGATATGAAACAAGGATTTGACATATTAAATGAACATTTTGTATTCAAGAAAGGCATTTACCAAGTAAGGAATAATTGTAAATTGTGTGAAGTCCTAATATAATACCACTATGGCACACATTGTGTGAAGTCCTAATATAATACCACTGTGGCACCAATTGTGTAAAGTCCTAATATAATACCACTATGGCACCAAATGTGTAAAGTCCAGTATATTCCACTATGACACCAGTTGGTTCCGTCACTCTGTCACGAAAGCACATTGTTCGCATTTTCGAGATAACTGTGACACATTTTTA
Organism: Margaritifera margaritifera; assembly: GCA_029931535.1. Lineage (NCBI taxonomy): Eukaryota > Metazoa > Mollusca > Bivalvia > Unionida > Margaritiferidae > Margaritifera > Margaritifera margaritifera. The sequence continues at coordinate 2,891,009 of JAQPZY010001471.1, forward strand.
CATTATTTTTAAAATCGCCTTAAAAAAAATAATCAAAATTACATACGGACGCTTCCATCATCCATGCAAAGATTACATTTGTTAAAATTTACAGTTACTTTCAGTATCTTAAACACTTTCATGATAGCTGAGAAATTACTAAATCAATGGTATTCATATCATAAACTGTACACTTTCGTGATAGCTGAGAAATGACTAAATCCATGGTTATCATATGTACTGTACACCTTCGTGATAGCTGAGAAATGACTAAATCAATGGTATTTATATCATAAATTGTACACTTTCCTGCTAGCTGAGAAATGACTAAATCCGTGGTAGTCATATCCTACAATGTACACTTTCATGATAGGTGAGAAATGACTAAATCAATGGTATTCATATCAATGATTAAATCAATGGTATTCATATCAATGACTAAATCAATGGTATTCATATCAATGACTAAATCAATAGTATTCATATCAATGACTAAATCAATGGTATTCATATCAATGACTAAATCAATGGTATTCATATCAATGATTAAATCAATGGTATTCATATCAATGATTAAATCAATGGTATTCAGATCAATGATTAAATCAGTGGTATTCATATCAATGACTAAATCAATGGTATTCATATCATACACTGTACACTTTGATGACAGCTGACAAATGACTAAATCAATGGTATTCATATCAATGACTAAATCAATGGTATTCATATCAGTGACTAAATCAATGGTATTCAGATCAATGATTAAATCAATGGTATTCATATCAATGACTAAATCAATGGTATTCATATCATAAACTGTACACTTTGATGACAGCTGACAAATGACTAAATCAATGGTATTCATATCAATGACTAAATCAATGGTATTCATATCAATGACTAAATCAATGTATTCATATCAGTGACTAAATTAATGGTATTCATATCAATGACTAAATCAATGGTATTCATATCAGTGACTAAATCAATGGTATTCATATCAATGACTAAATCAATGGTATTCATATAATAATCAGAAAATATATCTAGAGATGTTCTGTTATTGAGAAGTAAAAAGTTGGCACTTCTGAATCAAACGGAGACAATGCAATATTACGACAAATTTGCAATCCTTAAGCCCTTGTCCTGTGATTGACTAGCTCTTGTTTGTTTGTCAGTGTAAACTTATTTTCGAGTTCTGTTGTTCATGTTTGAAAATTGTTCACGGGATGAAATAGATACTAATAAGTTCACACCCTGTTTATGCAATATGCCTTCACATAATATCTATCTCTCTCTCTCTCTCTCTCTCTCTCTCTCTCTCTCTCTCTCTCTCTCTCTCTCTCTCTCTCTCTCTCTCTCTCTCAGTAGTTTGAATTTGGAGACATGACTTCTTTTGGCGCTGCTTTTTTATTTGTCTTTTTAAATTAACTTATCAACTCTAATTTTCCTATGGCAATCTGTATTCAAATCACAGTTCTCGTTCACCCTGATCTATTTCGCAAAGTTCACAAGCCAGACGATTCGCAAAGAGAGTGGAGAGAAATGATAATTTAACAAAATAGATAAATTAGACTTCAGTCTGACAGACATGATACACAATATTATGCCACCGTTAGTCTCGTAAATTATGAATTACCTCCCGTTTCATATAAACAACTTTGTAGAAGTTCGGATGCACTGAAGGAACATTATATATATATATATATATATATATATATATATATATATATATATATATATATATATATATATATATATATATATATATATATATATATATATAAGAATAACAACCCCGAGCGATTGTTTGAATACAACACAATTTTGAAGAGTTTGGCGGTCTATTATTGGATGTACCAGCGCCGGTGGCGGCGCGAGGGGGGTCGGTTGGCAATTGGCACCAGGTACCTGGCGAGGGGGGGGGGGGAGGAGCGCCGTCGGGAACTTTTTCTTTTTTTGCCAACACGCCCCCTCCCCACTCCCACCCTCAATCTTAGCCCCCGGTTTCAGGGCTTAGATGGGGGAGTGGAGGTTGGCAACTGATATATAAACTGTCCTCTGTGGCAAAGTAGGGGCGCCACTAAAGAACATTGCCCCCGGGGCACCTCAAACCCTCGCGCCGCCACCGACCAGCGCTCAGGTAGAGTTTGAAAACGGTATAATCGATATTTAAATCAATCTTTGAAAGTTAAATCATGGCTGTGTTGTATACTACTAATCATGTTCCTGGAAGTTTGCAAACATTTTCAATCTGAGACCGTATTTATTTTTATTATTTAAAGGAAACTTGCATTTTTAGATTAGTCATTCGCCTTCATGTTACGCCACATGAAACAGGAAGTTGTGAAATTGTCTACTAAAACCCCAACGGACCAAAACGAATAAAAAGGACCAAAACGGTAAATTTGTTATGACAACGGAATGTTATAAAGATTGTTAACAAGTGTTTGGGAGGAAAGAAGACAAGTCAATCCTACAGAAGAATGTTTAAGTTTAAGTACCTGTAAGTTTTCCCTTCTCGTCTCGTCAGTGGATAACTAGTGGGGGACACGGCCTTTATTAAAGGCTGTATAAATTGCAAATTTAGACCGAATAATGACCGATTTTGATAACGGCGCAAAAACGGTTTCCCAACTTTTCGAGCTAAACAAGCTCTTCGTTAGGGAAAGAAACAATTTGTATCCACAAAACAAACACTAAACACAAAAGCCAAGAGAAATTCTTGACTCCTACGTGTTTGAATGACGGGGAAATTACCGAACAAAAGATAAAAAATAGAAGAAGAAAGAAGAAAAGAACTGATAAACGGTCTTAACTCGGGTAAACTATATATCTATGTTATGCTGCCATCATCCCAACAAAGTTGTATAACAAAAAGCAAAGAAGGGAAAAGATATATATTGGTGCTCAGTATGTTGATAATTTGTTTAGATTTTCATTTGAGAGTTGTTTAGGTTTTCATACCTCAAATAGAACCCATTCATCAATTTGACGAATTGTGCAACGATAAATCATTATTTCTGCTGGTCAACTGTCGCCGGTTTCGGAACAAAATAGTTTCGAGTTGATTTGGCGATATCTGAAAGTGTCTCATAAGATAAATAAGGTACAAAGCATTTTACTCTTTACACAATGCCATTCTTTGACGGTTGACATCGCTGTCAATAAAATAAGTCATTACCTGTGTCAGAAACTGATTTATCAAGAAAAGTTTGGGTAGAAAAGTACTAATCATAAAGCCTCTATAAGGTTTCCTTCAGTCTCTTGTATGCACTGATAATTTATATTTATGTTTATATGTGTATGTGCGCGCGTGCGTGTGTCTGTGTGTGTGTGTGTGTGTGTGTGTGCGCGCGCTACCCTCTTGCTGGCTTTGCATATTTAAATGAAGCTGCAGTGGCTCAGTGGTTAACGGTCCATACTCGCAAGCTAATGGTCGTGCGTTGGAATCCGTGCCAGCCGACACGGGTCGGTTGTTGTTGAGTGTCTCTGAGCACGGCATTGTACTCCCGTTGCCTCTGCACAACAGCCTTTAGTGTGTCGATGTGCTGTTGAACAACAAAGAAATATATTAATCGGAAGAAAAACAGGAATTCAACATCAGAGGGAAAAAAGTTTCATTAACAAAATAGTTGAGCTACCAAGTAGTAGACAACGTTCAAGCAATTTGATGTTACCTGCTTGGTAAAAAATCGTCCCTGTGATACTACTGCTCGGACCCATCAATCGGCTTCCACCCCCGTGATACTGTTTGGACCCGTCAATCGGCTACCACGTCTGTGATACTGCTTGGACCTATCGATAGGATACTACCCCTGTGATACTGCTTGGACCCATCTATCGTCTACTACCCCTGTGATACTGCTTGGACCAATCGATTGGATACTACCCCTGTAATACTGCTTGGACCAATCGATTGGATACTACCCCTGTAATACTGCTTGGACTCATCCATCGGCTACTACCTCAGATATATAATACTTCTGCCACCATCGCTTTCGATTTGTCGAAATACGCAGAAATAGAACAAGTCTGATAATGGATATGTAAGCTAAAAGAATCACTTTTGCAAAGATCGATTGATGTTTATTGAATTCAATCGTGTAATACATTATCGCAAATTCTTCAAAACAATTGAGTGCTTAGGAAATCCATCATCTCAGTTAAAGGATAACCAGATGAGTACGTCTGTCAAACTTTCTGGTTAAACGATTTATTTATGTGGGAAATTAGGAACTAAAATTCCAAGTTTTCAATAGTTCTAAAGAGATCATGACTAATTCCGAGACCAGCATCCCACTGCCACTGTCCGTGGAGTGACAGTATATTTAAAACAAAAATAACAAAGATTACATTACATAAAATCTTATGTTAAAGTGGTATCTTCAAGTTGTAAACCACTCAAGGTTTAGCGAATGCCAAACTTTCAAAATAATATTGAATGCATACAAATAAAATTATTGCAGTCCTGTCCAATAGATATTTGTGATCACCGCTGAAATTATTTTTTAATTCCATTTGAACTAATTGCACTTTCTATTCTCTGCCACGATCACATATCTCTCGCGCTTTTGTCATTTCTGCTCTTCAGTATATACAAATATACAAATAGCCACCGATTACAAAAACATACATACATACATACATAGATAGATACATAGATAGATAGATACATACATACATACATACATACATACATACATACATACATACATACATACATACATACATACATACATACATACATACATACATACATACATACATACATACATACATACATACATACATACATATATCGTACATACATGGATGGGCGGATATATAGATTGATTAATCGATTGATTGGTCGAGTGATTGATTGAGTGATTGAGTGAGTGAGTGAGTGAGTGAGTGAGTGATCGATCGGTTGACTGATTGATTAACTGATCAGTTGATTCGCTGGTTGGTTGATTTTTTGATTGATTGATTGGTTACATAGTACTTTAATGGGAAGTGTCAATGTCATATTCATTGATAGAAATGATCCCTCAACGTATCTGTCCCTCTATTCCCCCTCCGTCATGGGTCAGATTGAAACAGATTGTAATATTAGCTTTCCTTTGTCTTTTTCTGCATGAAACTTTTCTGAGTACACTTACAAGTGAAGATACATACACTCAGAATGTGAAACTTAGCAAGAATATCGGCTGATCATCTTCATGAAGATTTTAGCACTTTTTTAACTTTATATTTTGACAACCTTTTTAAGATCTTTGAATTTTATCTTGAATGACTACATGTTTACTTTTATTTAGAAGGGTTTATCTTACATAAGGTTTCCGCAATTTTTCAGTTTATATTTTTAGAACTAAACTTTTCATTGGCACTAGATAGCCTGGATTGTGCTGACGTGCCGTTAAACCCTATACAGGCATGCATGATCATCAATACAAGGAAAAACGTGTACACGTATAACTGTTATTGCGCAACATAAATAACTTATTACTCTACAGATGAGAAAAGTATTGCATAGCTTTCGGCAGACTTTGTGGCAGTATTACATTGATTCCTTGATATGTTGTGCAATTAATTCAGAAAGGGACAATATGCTGAATAATGAGCCAGGAGATGTGTCATCAGGTCATTTACTCTTTCCGTCACATGTCATCGTTAATGAAAATATTTCAGGGTTGCACGATATTTACTGCTATAAAAGATGCAATTGTCCAAATGTATGGTTTCATGATTGTCGACAGTTCATAGTCGGTCGCTTATGATATGAAAACAGTTCGTATTACTCATTGTATTTCATCTTTATCTGCGTAATACAACCATCCAAATATAAACTTTTGTAATATTAACATCCATTTAGGTTGTCGCTTAAATTCTAAATCTTTCTGATAAATTTTATTTCTTCAGATATGACGAATATAGATTTTCTTTATTGACGTTTTTACTCTACAAATCGGATTTGAAACCGCGATGGACCAACTATGGAAGAAAAAAATCAGAAGACGTTTGTCTCATAAAACACTATGTGGGTACTACCTTGACGTGAATGCAAAATTAAATTGTGTAAATTTGTATGCTGTGGTCCTTAACTAAATCAACAGTCTATATAAATGATTTCGTGACGATTGAATCAAAGGTCTAATTAAGGGATTTCGTGACGATAGAATCAAAGGTCTAATTATGGGATTTCGTGACGATTGAATCAAAGGTCCAATTAAGGGATTTCGTGACGATAGAATGAAAGGTCTAATTGAGGGATTTCATGACGATTCAATCAAAGGTCTAATTAAGGGATTTCGTGACGATTGAATCAAAGGTCTAATTACGGGATTTCGTGATGACTGAATCAAAGGTCTAATTAAGGGATTTCGTGACCACTGAATCAAAGGTCTAATTAAGGGATTTCGTGACGATTCAATCAAAGGTCTAATTAAGGGATTTCGTGACGATTCAATCAAAGGTCTAATTAAGTAATTTCGTGACGATTGAATCAAAGGTCTAATTAAGGGATTTCGTGACGATTCAATCAAAGGTCTAATTAAGGGATATCGTGACGATTCAATCAAAGGTCTAATTAAAGGGATTTCGTGACGTTTTAATTAAATGTCTAATTAAGTAATTTCGTGATGACTGAATCAAAGGTCTAATTACGGGATTTCGTGACGACTGAATCAAAGGTCTAATTAAGGGATTTTGTGACGATTCAATCAAAGGTCCAATTAAGGGATTTCGTGACGATTCAATCAAAGGTCTAATTAAGTAATGTCGTGACGATTGAATCAAAGGTCTAATTAAGGGATTTCGTGACGATTGAATCAAAGGTCTAATTAAGGGATTTTGTGACGATTCAATCAAAGGTCAAATTAAGGGATTTCGTGATGACTGAATCAAAGGTCTAATTACGGGATTTCGTGACGACTGAATAAAAAGTCTAATTACGGGATTTCATGACGACTGAATCAAAGGTCTAATTAAGGGATTTCGCGACGCTTGAATTAACATAAAATTGAATAGTAAGTAGGTTTCAACTAACAATTTCTTCTTCAATCGAAAGACAACGAAATTTAACAATATAATTTATTATAACTGGATTAAAATTTCACTGGAATCTTTAGGTACCAATAGGGATGCATCGCAGATTGTCCCGCTCACTACACTTTGCTTTGAAGATCCTTAAACAGAAAAGCATGTGTTCGGAAACCATTGTTAGGAGAATGGGAAGTCAGTGGATATAACTCTTCTAAGTGATGACGTTAAAAGCTGGAAATCCAACTCATTCGAGTATGTAGAATGTATGTATGTAGTAGCGTTTAACGACACCTCAATACAATAGGGACTATATGGTGCCAACTAAACGTAAAGTTTGAAATATTTAAAAAATAAGAATTGCACAAAAACTTTAGGAAGATAAACCCTTCCAAATAAATGTAAACATAAAGCACATCATAAAATATAACAGTAAAATTTTTAAAATTCTGCAAAAGGTATATAAAAAAAGATGAAAGTAACACACGTAAAATCCTTGAAACATATGGAAATCCAACTCATTCAAGGTCTCATCAATATAATGATGCACGAGGAATCTGGTTTAAGTCAAACATTCCTTAGAATAGTTATGGTACGGAAACAAAACGAAGACGGGTAAGCATGGGTCATAACTCTTCTAAATGCTTGAAATTAAACTCGTTCAAGGTTACATCAGTATAAAACTGCATGCCAAGTCAAGTTAAAATCCAACAATACTTCTTTTAAAGTAATGCTGCAGAAACCAAAGTCGGGAGAACGGGCAAATAAGGAGGAATAAATCCTGTAAATAATGTTGTGGAACGGTGGATAACGAACTTATTCAAACATTCATCAATATAAAGCCCCATACCAAATTTGGATGAAATCCAATAAACCTTGGTAAAATTATGTATTCGCAACTTCGAGGTCAATCCTACGGATCATACCTCGAATGTATGTGGAGAGTTCCCATTTGGACCACTTTGGCTATTTACGAAACAAGGGTTGACCGAGAAGTTACGACTGATCGAACTATTTTTTTCATTCCTAACATCGCAGTTAATCTTACAGCCAATCCAAATGCAGATATATGCCAAGGTGGTCCTGATAGATTGGGGTTTCTTTTTTGCGGAGAAAGTTCCGGCGAACAAAATGAATGATTTTTCTGTAAATTACTGCACCGACTTACATCCGAGGCATAATTTTGTCCTGCCCAAATAGCCGAGGTAATTCCGAATGAAAGTTATGCTGCGGAAACCAGATTCTGGAGGAGATATAATCCGGAAGCAGAAATTGTGTAAATTATGTCATGAAAGGCTGGTAATCGAACTCCTTCACGATTTCATCAGTATAAAGCCCGATACTAAATTTGGATAAAATGCAAAGAACCTTCGTAAAGTTATGCCGCAAAACAAAAGTCCTGCGGGGCAATCAGGGGGCATAACTGCTCTAAATGATGTAATGGAATGCTGGAAATCAAACTCATTTAAGGTCTCGTTAATACAGAGCTGCATGCCAATTTTTTTAAAAAGTCCAACATGTTTTAGCGAAGAGCTAAGCTGTAAAAACGAAACTTAGGGACATATGTCATCGGGGCCATAACTTCTCTAAATAATGACAGAGGAGGGTGGAAAACGAACTCTTTTGAGGTCTTATCTGTATAAACCTTGAATACTTAAATTAAACTCGTTCAGGGTTACATCAGTATAAAGCTGCATGCCAAATCAGGTTAAAATCCAACAATCCTTTTAAAGTAATGTTGTAGAAACCAAAGTCGAGAGAACTTATTTAAAAAAATCATCAATATAAAGCCCCATACGAAATTTGATTAAAATCCAAAAATTCCCTGTAAAATTATATGCGAAAACCATATTGTTGGCGGACAGACGGATGGACAGCCAGATGTACGTACGGTTGGACGGACAACGTTTGACAAAACAGTTTCATATTTTTTCTTGATTCGAAATCTCTAAAGAATGTTTTCTTTATCGTTCCTCTAAAAGTGAAAAGTTCGGAGAACACAAGACCAGCAGAAAACTTTGAAACGATGAGGCGAAAAATTAATTTCACACTTCTTTTTCCCCTCACAAATAAATTAAATCAGTGAGTTGACAATTCCAATAGAACCGCCATTTCATAAATGAGTCACGATGGGATGAATCGACTTAAGGCAGTGGCTAAGTCCATGTTTAGTTCACTTAACTTCGGTGTGTCTCTCAAGCAAAGCAATGCGTCTCTCGGTTTGTTGCATACAGTGTCCGCATATCGTCTTTTCACAAAGTGATTTATCTATTATGTCGGATACATCCAATCCTCAGAAGTATTGCGGTTAGAAAGGTCTATATTAAGAAATTTAGGGAAAGGATGAAGGCCGCGCTGAACATGTGAACCAAAACTTTGAATCAAAGACGCACTTCACCAAATCACTGAAAGTTTAAATACAGTGAAGCATAGCTAATCTTGTAATCCTACGTATTCCATATTCATGCTCATTTTTGTCGCTCACTTTGGTTAGCCTCGTTTATCCTCATCAACCTTGATTTGGCCCATCGTCAGAGCAGACATAACTACGCCCTACTCATTAGCATAGCACATCCAATAAAATCAAAATATTTTATAATTTACACTTATCCGATGTAAAGTTGTGTAATTATTTTAGTGCATACAGACAATTTAATTAAAAAAATGGTTGAAAATTGTTTAAATTATGACGATTTGAATTTGTTGTTTATATATAGCGGCAGTCGGAAAGGTGGCGGACATGAGGGACAAGCTGCTATAGCGCCTCAACATCACGTGATGCTCACGCCTTTGCCAGCGATAGTACTAGTCGGCGGTACACAGGCATCGGCACGGGTTTGAGTGGCATATGGCGATAGGTTAAGTAGATTGTGCATTTACTATTACACTTCAGTGTCAGGTCAGGCATCGCCTGCTACCGTAAGTAACAGTAGACGATACTACCTGTGACTGTTGATCCAGAGTGGACGCTACACCTGGCTCCCTCTGGAAAGTCCATTCTGGTGGATCAGGCGGCCGAGCAGATATGCTCATCCCCCGGCTGTGAAGGCAGATGGCAAGAGCTTTATAGACGGCGGAGGGCATCAGCCCATGTGCAGTAGGAACTGATGGCCATCCACTGCATCCGGACATGTCTCCAGACGTCTCGACATTGTCGTGCCACTTGATAAAGACAAGCTTCGACAAGAGAGTGAGGGCGACTCTGTGCAACTTTCCCTCACTTAAATCCAGCAAAGCAGCAGGTGTTGATACACTGTGAGCTGTAGCTGCAGACTTGCACACAGGCGGCTCAGGGCATAGGGTTGCTTTTCACTGGCCTAAAGTAGCAGTGGAACTCGACATCCTCATGGGTGACTGAGCAGCCCTTTTTAGGATCACACTGCTCACTTCCGTAGCATGAGGAAGGGGCTAGAAAAGGTCCCTAAACATTTCCTGCTTCACTTTAACCCTGGTCAGCACACCGCGCCTGACGGGGATCCCACTTTAACGGTCGAAAACATAACAAGAAGACAAAAGTGAGGCAACTCACTATAGGTACCTGGAACGTACACACACTAATGGACAGTACATCAGCAGATAGACCAGAAAGAAGAACAGCCCCAGTCGGTAGAGAACTGGCCAGATTAAACATCCAAATAGCAGCCCTGAGTGAAACTCGCCCAGCAGAGAAAGGACAACTCACCGAAGTAAGAGTCGGCTACACCTTCTTCTGGAGTGGCCGAAGTATAGAAGAGCGACGTGAAGCTGGTGCTGGGTTTGCCATCAAATCACAGCTAGTTAGCAAGCTCACAAATCTGCCAAAAGTCGTGAATGACAGACTCATGCAAATTAGACTCCGACGCTCTGAAAAAAGACATGCAACCATCATCAGCGCGTATGCACCCACCATGACCAACCCAGATGAGATCAAGGACAAATTTTATGAAGACCCGGAGTCTCTTATTGCAGAAGTACCAAAGGCAGACAAGCTCTTCATCCTAGGTGACTTCAATGCTAAAGTTGGCACAGATCACCAGACATAGGCAGGTGACATTGGCAAAAAATAAATTTAGAAAATGCAACAACGGACTCCTTCTACTGAGAAAATGCGCTGAACATGACCTCCTAATCACCAACACATTATTTCTCCTGCCAAACCGCAACAAGATGTCTTCGATGCACCCACGCACCAAGCACTGGCATCATACTGACTACGTCATCGGCAGGAGAAGAGACGGGCAGGATTTCCTGGTGACGAAGGCCATGAGAAGTGCAGAATGCTAGACTGACCACAGGTTCATAGTCTCCAAGCTCAATATCCGGATTCAGCCTAGCAGACAACCACAAGGCAAAAAAAGTGCTCAAAAAGCTTAATGTTGCCAAATTGAAACAGGAGAATGTGAAAGAGGCATTTGTCGAAGAACTGTGCAGCCAACTGGATACAATCGATACAAACTTCGAGAATGTCGAGGAAAACTGGGCATCCTTCAGAGACTCTGTGAACTCGGCTGCATCAAAAACCCTCGGTCCCACCACACGTAAACATCAAGATTGGTTTGATGAGAACGATGCTGCCATACAGAGACTTCTGAATGAGAAACATCGGCTACAGAAAACCTATTTAGAAGACAGCACTTCATCATCTAAAAAGGCAGCCTTCAACAACATGATGAGGACTGTCCAATGCAAACTTAGAGAGTTGCAAGATTCGTGGCTGAGCAATAAGGCCGATGAGATTCAGTCCTACGCAGACAGGAATGACACGAAGAACTTCTACGATGCTTTGAAGATAATCTACGGACCACAGTTATCAGGAACATCTTCTTCTACCACTCGTTATATACATTTTCATTAAAAGAAACCTCGTAAAGCCTCATTTCCTTTTAATGAATAACTTACACATCTCGTGGTATATCAGAGATACAGCGTACATACCACTATCATCCGAAAGGAAATGTTGACATTCAAACGGATCCAATGCCTAGCATTATGTGTTGTTTAGTAGTTTTCTCAGACCAATATAATTTACGACGCATAGAATATTAATTATAGTAGTCATATTCGAGTAAATAGACGCCTTTACGAGAACAGAAATTATTCTGGTAATATGTTTTCGGAACAAATGCACCAGAAATAATACTGCAATACTCTTCTCTGACAGGTGATGTTTCTTTTTTCAGTATCTGTATGTAATGCTATTCGCGATCAAGTAAAGGTCTAAAATTTCGTTTAAGAAAGAAAGAAAAAAAAAAGAAATGCTAAAGGATGCAAGAGCATCCTTAGACCTTCCTCTTCTTCATTCGTGATTACTCTTGGATGCAAATAGACTTTACATCGTATCCCCTATATATTTCTTGAAACATGTTAGCTACGATAGAAGGCACGGAGTAAACGAATAATTATAACTGAATACAATCTCAAATCCACGAGGAGTGATTTTTTATGTGAAGACACCTATCATATTTTAAAGTCTAGTTATACTCTCGGAGTACAGGTTCAAAGTTTGTACTATAAATACTCCCCCCCCCCCCCCGCAAGTATTGCTGTACATGAGATATGTAATGATTAAAAATAATCTGTATTGATATCTTTACAATAAAAAATAGGTAAGGAATCCCAAAGGGATTGTCTTCAGGGGATTGTTTAGTTTGGGTTTGATATTTTACGGCACATCAACACTTTTAAGGTTATATCATGCCAAGGTATGTAGAGTAAAGAGCCTTGTCCAAGGACACACCACGGTAGCAGATCCGGGCTGATCCGATAGTGGGAGTCTTGATGGGAATAAAATAAGGAATAAAGTCGTCTCTGATAAAACACACGTAAGTCGTGTGTGGTCATTCGTGTCTTAAGAGACGAATAATGGAGGCAAGATTCTCTGTGGCGCAGTGATTAATGTATCAAACACGTGACTGAAAGGGTGCGGCTTTGCTACCATGGACGCACTCCTTGGGCAAGGCATTTTACCCCAATTGCCTCGGCACTAAATAACCTACTTGTGTTGCTGTATCGTAAAACACACAAAGCCAAACCAATCCTAAAATACATGCAAATTAAAATCTGAAATTAAATATCGTATTGCTTGAGGTTAGGGCAATATTAGGATGTGTGTTGATATAACAAGGTTTGTAACTCTTGACCATCGTTGATTGAGCAACGTGTATATATCCTTTTATATACCCTTTCAAAAGAAAACTGGGTTTCAATAAAATGCATTGTCTACAGATGTGCATGCCCTTTCATTGTAAATGACAGCGTTTTTTTTTTTTTACTTGTTTATTGTTTTATTTTATTTTTTGGCTTGTTTATTTATTTATAGTTGTGCTTGTTTATTTTTTTTATTTTTTATTTTTTTTTTCTTTTTTCTTTTTTTTTCTTTTTTTTTTTCGTCCATTAAATGTTTTCGTTTTCGAACTAAATCAATGAACTGTTCTTACCATCCAAGGAAATATATCTTAGGGAAGGGATTGCAGTTTTATATCCTTCACAACTAGAAGATTAACATTCCAATCAATTATGCTTTACCTAAATAGCAAACAGAAAAGAAAGAAAATGATTATTGCACGTATAATGATTTCGATATTGGATAAATGCATTCACATTTTGGTACTCTTTATATGCACGATAAGGAGATGGTTAGCCGACATTTGACACGTATGATCAGAATCAGCTATCAAACGTGTATGTGAGCTGCTGATTTCTTTTCAGTTTATTCCATGCACAACAAAGAGATTCAGTGTTATTGATTCATGCGTCTGTAGAGGAGAAATGTTTTACATATTCCTTTATTTTGCATCTGTGCATCCAATTCTTGAGATTGATTGGATATGTCTCAAGGATTTAAACCAATAAGTGTCGCCTAATAAGGTTTAAATAAGAAAAGAAACAAGATGGATAACTCAAGACGTTCTTAACCTATTTTCGGGTTTGTCCGAGCCTTTCATAAGTAATCTTGAACTTAAATCGCATTTTATGGACATGGGAGTTAATTTATTAAAGAATATTCAGAATCAAGTTAGAGTTAAGTCCCTTGCATTAGGTTTTGTGGCGAAGTTAATTTCTAACTTCCTGTCTGAATTTTCCATTATAAACTTATATTACCAGATTTGAAATCACAATGTAATTAAAAATTACCCAGATAAGCCACTTAGTTATTCATAACCATTTCCATCATCTCTTGGAGTAAATTTCTTTTCTTCATTTTATGTACACGATTAAAGTTCTTCGCTCATTTCGTCTTGACTTCTTGGAATACATTTTTCTATTTATGTACTCTAATTGATGGGTATGCTCTAATGACGGGCATACTCTAATGATGGGCATACTCTAATGATGGGCATGCTCTTATTGATGCTCTTTTCTCAATTATCCAATAATCAATATATTTAGTATATTACGGTTTAAAAGAATAATATTTACTCCTTGTAGACTTTTGGTAAACAAAGATAGCACTGGTCCGGTTCTTTCTGTCAGAGATCTCGATTTTATTCAGATTGTTGGACGTTATTGTCTTAAATTACCCCCTCCCTCCTCTAAATTATCCCTAGACAGCGGTGAAATTTCTTGTCTTAAAGTGACCTTGGTTTCTCTGGTATACACATTAATTAGATCGTCAACTATTTATTCACAGACTTCGACGGCCATGAATGAATAGAGCAATCATAATGACAATTAACGTTGAAATGTTCGATTTTAAAGCCGAGCTAAATATCAGAAAATAAATATCAGACAATAAATCCCAATTAGCAGGCACTGACATTTCCCTTGATGAGACGAATTTGACATTCAAACGTCAAAACTGTCAATCACTGGACTAAATCTGATGGCGTATGGTTTTGACGCCCACAGAAGAGCCATATATATATATATATATATATATATATATATATATATATATATATATATATATCTATTTATATATAGATATATATATATATATATATATATATATATTTATTTATTTATTTTTTATTTTTTTTGTGTGTGTTAAATCCTGCATTGCCCCTATATCTAAATAAGACGTTTCATTTACGGGAACAAGGCAGCTGATATACTCAAATGTCTATAATTAGCACGTGGGGAAAAAAATCATGATTATAAAGTATCAATGTAAAATAAGCCAATGTGGACACACTATCCATCTGACTGCAAGTGTCAAGATGCCTTTTCATTGCAAATGGATATTTGCAAAATAAGGCCGTTACACGAGGCGTCGTGTCTTGTGTAAAGGTACATTGTATTGTGTCATAATTGTAGGTCAGTTCTCATGCTGGGGTTACACGGGGAGTCACTATCTGTGAATTTTGTTTGTCATGATTTCACGCTAGCCACAGTCACGAATTCTATTTTTATTGTCATAGATACGTAAATACGGGTGGATAAGCTAAAAGTGTTTTTTTTTTTCATGGTTAAAACTTGCACGTTAAGCTATTTCTTCCAAAATTGTACATCTTCTGGTTGTTTTCTTGGTTTCTTTCTTTCTTGTTTATTTTTTTTTATTTTTTTTTTTTTATTAAATATCTAAAGTCATCCAAAATATTGCGAGATGAAGGATGAAATACGGAAAATCTCATGAAAATGACAGACACCTCGCTTTTCATTTACAGATTCATAATTGAATTCCTGTAAGGGCGGATCGTTTTCCTGAAATGCAGATTATAGTACAGAGTTTGACTGCAAAATATGTGTGGTCATCCTTAGGTCATCACCCTCTAGTCATCACCTGTGGTCACCCTGTCATTTCATTACAAGAGAGTTGAATATATTGGTCAAACGTGACCCTGACTGACAGGAATGAGAAAATCCCTCATTTGTTTTTATATCAGTCTGTGAAGGTACAATGTATTGCCTCAAATATAGTCAACTGGTCATCGCAGAACTGATGCATTAATGGGTTGTAAATTAAAGTCAACGTGGTACATTATTGGCTGCGTTCCAGAGTAAGCAACATTTTCATGTCCCATATAAACACCACATTGAGACCCTTCCTGAAGAAGAAGAACGTTCACTACCGAACCATTTAAATCTCACTTTAAGTTACTTATTTATGAAACAAAGATGTTCTCCTAATTCAGTCGTATGTGCTTAGTGTTGAGGGGGGGGGGGAGACACTGTAAGCTATCTCATACATTTTAATTCTTTTGGATCTCAATTACCGGTCCTAGGAGTTATATTAATTTTTTATGACCAGCGTCCTCGTTGCTTGGAATTTTCCATTTTTGTTGTGGATCAAGCATTTTATAATCTTCTTTCCGGCATAAAATAGAGCTGTTGATTTTACTTTGTAAATGTATGTTGACGTCTTGCACACTTGAAAATAGAGCTGTTCCGTTTACAAGACCTGTCGTAAAGACAGAAAATAGAACCTTTTCTGTATAAAGCAAAACTTCTTGCAAGGTCTTAACCGTTATTTCTCTATTGATATTATATTAATGATCTGCATATACTTTCGTAGGTCACATTTTAGTTATTGCTCTCTTCATGTGGCATTTCTGTAGCAAACAAATCCTAACAAAATGGAAAAAGTACAGTATAGGGCACTCAAATAGTTTTTTAATATGAATGTTCCATATGATTATTTCTTAATAAAAGCAACATATTACTAGATTAAGATGCGTCGCAACGGAAGTATATAAGATACATCACAAAAAAACACCGAATTACTTTTAAAAATCTGATAGCATACAAAGAATGCAACTATAATGTCGGTCACAACTATACCAAGGGTACAGACCACAATCTACGGTAAGCTTTCTTTTAAATTTGAGGTACCCAGAGTCTGGAACAACTGCCCAAGGAATTAAAAACACTCTCTGATTTCAAAGATTTGATATGGCTATTGGTCCTTCGAGTTCCACGATGAACATGATATCACCAACTGGTTTGGTTTCTGTGAACACGAGAGTGGATGATCAGGCTAATGTGTGCTCTGAACTGTCTATGGCACTCAGGACAGGATATGCCGCTTGGGGTTTCTTGATTAATAGAGGACGTGCTCCAGTTCAGAAATTTACGCTCCTAGCGCTTCTGCACTGCCTCTGCCGTATTCCTCAGCTCATAGTCTGTAGCTCCAGTATGGATTAGACTGCGCCAGGTGGAATGATCCTGTGCGAGAACTTCGCAAGACTCAGGGTCAATGTTGAAGTGTTTCAAGGATGACTCGAGGGAGTCTTTGAAGCGTTTCTTCTGACCACCTTGAGATCGCTTTCCCTCCTTCAGCTCGCAGTCGAAGATTTTGTTTGGTAATCGTTCGTCTGACATCCTGGTGGCGTGGCCTGCCCATCTCAAATGTGATTTCATCAGCAGAGTATGGATGCTTGGAATGCCTGCCCGTGTGAGAACCTCAGTGTCTGGGATCTTATCCAGCCATATTATCCTCATAAGTTTCATCAGGCAGCCCATGTGACAATGGTTCCGCTTCTTGGCATGGCGGCTGTGCACCGTCCAGGTTTCGGCAACGCAATGGCTTTGTAGACCTTTGGTTTTGTTTCCAGACTGGTGCCTCTGGGCGCCCACACATCTGCGCGTAGTCTACAAAAAAACCACGCTTGCTTTGGCAATCTGACGTTGGTTTCGTCATTGATGTGCACTGCACCTGACAGTGTACTGCCGAGGTAGATGAAGATGTCCACTGCCAGTAGGGTGTGGCCATTCACTGTGCTGGTAGGCTCCACGTAAGGCATCTCATGTTCAGGCTGGTGCATCACCTCTGTCTTCTTGATACTGATTGTGAGACCGAAATTGTCACGAGCTGAAGAGAAATGGTCCATACTCTGTTGCATGTCAGGTTCACACTTGGCATTCAGGGAACAGTCATCAGCATATAGGAGATCACGAATAGTCACTTCCTGTAACTTCGTCTTTCCCCATAGTCTCCTCAGATTGAGGATCTTGCCATCAGTCCGGTATCAGATGTCGATCCCAGTATCATATTCACGGAAGGCATCTGTAAACATGGCAGAGAACATCATACTGAAGAGGGTTGTGGCCAACATGCAGCCTTGCTTGACTCCATTGGTGTCTGAAATTGACTCAGAATACTCACCGTCGTTCACGGCACACGCGAAATTGCCATCATGGAATTCCCGAACCATTAAAATGAATTTCTCTGGGCAACCAAATGTTGCCATGATCTTCCAGAGGCCCCCACGACTGACTATATCAAAGGATTTTGTCAGTCGGCGAATGTCATGTACAGGTTGAAATTATGTTCCTGACATTTCTCTTGGAGTTGACGAGCTGCAAACACCATGTTTGTAGTCCCTCTTCCTTTCCTGAAGCGACACTGACTCTCGGGCAGGAACCCTTGATCGATGTGATGCACAAGGCGATTCAGCAGAATTCTAGTGAGGATTTTGCTGCTTATTGACAGCAAGGAGATGCCCTGATGGTTGTCGCAGAATTGTATGTTGCCTTTCCATTTGTCCAAGTGGATGCATCGTTGTAATATTGGAGTATATAGTTCCGTGAGTCAAAGTGGACTGGACGAGTTCAGTCAGTTTCTGTGCCATGTGCGAGCGTCCGGCTTTGTACACTTATGCTGGCATATCATCTGCTCCATGTGCTTTGCCATTTGACAGCAGCTCAATTGCTTTCTGCGTTTCGGCCAGCGTTGGAGGATCAGCAAGAGATATGTTGATTTCCACTTGGGGCAGTCAATTGCCTCCTCACATATAGATAATTGTTGATTGAGGTTGTTGTTGAAGTATTCTTTGTACTATCTTTTCTTTATCAATGAGCAATGTGGTACCGTCAGCACTCAGCACTGAATATGTTCCTGATGACTGTGGCCCGTAGATTGTCTTCAAAACGTCATAGAAGTTATTCATTTCATTCATGTCTGCGTAGGAACTGGTTTCATCTGACTTGTTGATCAGCCATGTATCTTGCAACTCTCTGAGTTTACATTGGAGAGTCCTCTTGATGTTGTTGCAGGGTCCCATCTTAGATGATGAAGTGCTGTATTCTAAACAGGCCTTTGGAGCCGATGTTTCTTGTTCAATAGTCTTCGTATAGCAGTATTGTTATCATCAAACCAGTCTTGATGTTTACGTGTAGTAGAACCAAGGGTTTTGGATGCAGCCGAGTACATAGAGTCTCTGAAGGATGCCCAGTTTTCCTCTACGTTCTGGGAGTTTGCCTCAATTATTTCTAGTTGGCTGCACAGTTCTACAAGAAACTCCTGTTTCACATTCTCCTGTTTCAATTTGAAAACACTGGGCTTTTGAATCGCTTTTTTGCTTTGTGGTCGTTTGCTAGGTTGAATCCGCATATCAAGCTTGGAGACTATGAGCCTGTGATGAGTCCAGCATTCTGCACTTCTCATGGCCTTCGTCATTTGGACATCCTACCTGTCTCTTCTCCTGCCGATGACGTAGTCAGTGAGATGTCAGCGCTTGGAGCGCGGGTGCATCCAAGACATCTTGTTGGGTTTGGCAGGCAAAAGACTATGTTTGTGATTAGGAGGTCGTGTTCAGCGCATTTCCTCAGGAGGAGTCCGTTATTGTTGCATTTGCCAAATCTATTTTTGCAGATGACGCCTGGTCATGTCTGATGATCTGCGCCAACTCTAGCATTGAAGTCACCAAGGATGATGAGCCTGTCTGTCTTCGGTATGTCTGCGATAAGAGACTCCATGTCTTCATACAATGTGTCCTTTATCTCATCTAGGTTGGTCATGGTATGTGCTTGGCGCTGATGATAATTGCATGTCTTTTTCCAGACAGTGGGAGTCTGATTTGCATCAGTCTGTCATTCACGCCCTTTGGCAGATGCGTGAGCTTGCTGACAATCTGTGATTTGACGGCAAACCCAACACCAGCTTCACGTTGCTCTTCTTTACCTCGGCCACTCCAGAAGAAGGTGTAGCCGGCTCCTATTTCGGTGCGTTGATTTTCCTCAGCTAGGCGAGTTTCATTCAGGGCCGCTATCAGGATGTTGAATCTGGCCAGTTCTCTACCAACTAGGGCTGTTCTTCTCTCTGGTCTATCTGCTGATGTACTGTCCATAAGTGTGTGCACATTGCAAGCACCGATGGTGAGTAGCGTCACTTTTGTCTTCTTGTTAGATTTTCGACCATTAAGGTGAGATCCCCATCAGCCGCGGTATGCTGACGAGGGTTAAAGTGAAGTTGGCAATGTTTAGGACACCTATTTTAGCTCCTTCCTCATGCTACGGAGGCGAACAGTGTGGTCCTAAATAGGGTTGCTCAGTCGTCGAGGAGGCTGCCAAGTTCCACTGCTGCTTCGTTCCAATGAAAAGCAAAAGCGATCCTATGCCCTGAGCCGCTTGTGTATATGTCTACAGCTACAGTTCCCGGTGTATCGACACCTGCTGCTTTGCCGATCGCTCATTGCCACATGTTTTGAAGGTATCTGTTTTTTGTTGGGGGGGGGGGGGTATAATGCCATGACTTGTGCGTGAGTTGGATTTAATGGCTATTGGTAATGCGAATAGGCTTAACAGAGTGGGTAGGTGTGGTATATCCATATCTCACGTATAGTACGTAATAAGTGAAAAGTTATAAATTACTAACTTAAAAACCTGTCATTTAAATGTGCAGGTACAATCTGTTTTGCGGAAAAGATATTTCTAAGAGCTAAACTAAGCAATTTGGTATTGCATTTTACGCGCAATAGATCACTGTATTGAGAGAGTGTTGAGCTATTGCATTGTAATTATCATGTTGCATGAAGACTAAGCAAGATGCAACGAGCGTTACATTTTGCATATACACTAAGCCTTGCGTACAATGCATGTGGCAAACAACACGATGCCATGTAATGGGGGCTGCCATATTGGTCTTCTTCCAGTGAACCCGGTCCCATGACTGACCGTCATATTACACGCATGCCTGTAACCCGATGGCTATCAAACTTTCCATATTGAAAGCACAGTTATGGTCGGTACAGTTAATAGCGAAGAAAATTCCTAAACATTCCTGAAATACATACTGAGAAATGCCTTATTTGCTTGTTTACATTTTACTTATTTTCCGCTCTTCTTTCACTGCACGTAGTTCTGCAAAATATTAATCCGCCAAAGTTTATATCTTCAGGTATTATCAGTCCTTCGTTCTTAATACCCGTCTAAAGATAATGAAAAGTACTTGACATTGGCTAATTATCCTAAATAAATCTTATATGTATGTATAAATGGGATATATATTGAATTTGCTTGTAAGTATGAGAAATACTGTAGTTGTGGTATGTGTTTCCGTTAGTTTGTGAGAAGGCACTTCCCGAAAGCAAGAGTGTGTTTCCAATTAAGAAAAAGAAAAAAGTGTAACAAAATTACAAACTGATCAGGTAAGATATATGAGCAGTTGCATACTTTAGAAGAAGGTACTTCGTTTAATTCTGTTGTATGTTATGATTGTCAATAATCGTGAATGTTAACTAAATATAGCGCAACATGCTTAGTGACGGTGAATATGACACATATACATGTATATATCCATGTGCTTTTCTACAGTGGATTCTACGGTGTGTACAGAAAGACATGTGAGCGGAGAATATTAAAATATTCCAGACTGTTCATTTTGGGGATCATCATAATGTTTGGGACTGAAAATTGTGTCATTATTATTAATACCACTATATATATACAATTGTGTCATTGTCTTCATCATACAGGGCTTTTTACCTTTTTTAAGGAACTACTGTCAAGATTGTTCACGACTGACAACAATCCATTTTATTTGCAAACAGTATGTGCAGAAAAACATCTCATGTTCAATTTCTCCAAGTTTTATACAAAATCCACTTCTCTTTGCCACTAAATGGATTATTCATAAGTGTCAGTGACATTTCTTTTTCACTGTATACAGACCCCATATTGTTGTACACTACGTCAAAGTCTGTGGACAAAGTTATTCTTTCACACACTTACAGCTAAATGTCACAGGATACTTAACTGAAATAAATTGGACTTCACTATTACCATCATTGCAAGCCATTTCTTCATAATCAGAGTAACATCTGTACTGAATTCTGCATTACCAATAGCCCGTAAGCGAGGGAAAGTTGCGCAGTCACCGTCACTCTCTCTCGTCCAGGCCTGTCTGAATCCAGTGGCACGACAATATCGAGACGCCTGGAGACGACTCCGAATGCAGTGGATGGCAGCAGGTCCTACTGCACCTAGGTATAATGTACCTTCAGAGCCGGGGGAGGGGGGGGGAGGAGCATATCTGCTCGGCCGCCTAATCTACCAAAGAGGATGTTCCAGAGGAAGGCAGGTGTAGCTATCCCCTTTAATTCAACAGTCACATGTTGTACCGTCTACTGTTACCTACGGTAGCAGGCGTAGCCTGACCTGACCTGCTTTCAAAGATTTAAGGGCTATTGGTAATGCGAGTAGGCTTAACAGGGTGGATGGGTGTGATATAGTCATATATCACGTATAGTACGTAATAAGTGAAAAGTTATATATTATTAACTTAAAAACCTGTCATTTCAATGTGCAGGTACAATCTGTTTTGCGGAAAAGATATTTATAAGACCTAAACTAGGCAATTTTGATATTGCATTTTACGCGCAATAGATCACTGTATTGAGATTGTATTGAGCTATTGCATTGTAATTATCATGTTGCATAAAGACTAAGCAAGATGCAACGAGCGTTACATTTTGCATATATACTGAGCCTTGCGTACAATGCATGTGGCGTGTAATGGGGGCTGCCATATTGGTCTTCTTCAAGTCTACCCGGTCCCATGACTGACAGTCATATTACACACATGTCTGTAACCCGATGGCTATCAAACTTTCCATATTGAAAGTACAGTTGTGGTCGGTACTGTTAATAGCGAAGAAAATTCCTAAACATTCCTGAAACATTCCTGAAATACATACTAAGAAATGCCTTATTTAATTGTTTACATTTTAGTTATTTTCCACACTTCTTTCACTGCGTCTAGTTCTGAAAATATTAATCCGCTGAAGTTTATATCTTCAGGTATTATCAGTCCTTCGTTCTTAATACCCGTCTAAAGATAATGAAAAGTACTTGACATTGGCAAATTGTCCTAAATATATCATATATGTATGCATAAATGGGATATATATTGAATTTGCTTGTAGGTATGAGAACTACTGCAATTTGTGGTATGTGTTTCCGTTAGTTTGGAGGCACTTCCCGAAAGCAGGAGTGTGTTTCCAATTAAGAAAAAGAAAAAGTTTAACAAAATTACAAACTGATCAGGTAAGATATATGAGCAGTTGCATACTTTAGAAGAAGGTACTTCGTTTAATTCTGTTGTATGTTATGATTGTCAATAATCGTGAATGTTAAACTAAATATAGCGCAACATGCTTAGGGACGGTGAATATGACACGTATAGATGTATATATCCATGTGCTTTTCTACAGTGAATTCTACGGTGTGTCGAATAAGCCACGTGTATGTACAGAAAGACATGTGAGCGGAGAATATTAAAATATTCCAGACTGTTCATTTTGGGGATCATCATAATGTTTGGGACTGAAAATTGTGTCATTATTATTATTACCAATATACATATACAATTGTGTCATTGTCTTCATCATAAAATGCTGTTTATGGCCAGTACAGGGCTTCCTACTTTTTTTGAGGAACTACTGTCAAGATTGTTCACGACTGACAACAATCCATTTTATTTGCAAACAGTATGTGCAGAAAAACATCTCATGTTCAATTTATTCAGGTTTTATACAAAATCCACTTCTCTTTGCCACTAAATGGATTATTCATAAATGTCAGTGACATTTCTTTTTCACTGCATATACACTCCATATTACTGTACACTGTATCAAAGTCTGTGAATAAAAAGGTATGGAATTGTTTTTATTATAAGTTATTCTTTCACACACTCATTGCTAAATGTTACATGATACTTAACTGAAAGAAACTGGACATCAATATTACCATAATTTTTAGCCATTTCTTCACAATAAAAGTACCATCCCCCACCCAGCTGTACTGAATTGTGCATTACCAATAGCCCTGATGCAAGCTGATTCGAACATGGTCAGTGCCTCATTGTAAATGTACTTTGTGTCGTTTTATTTATTGGTCAATTGCAATCATCTTTGTGCTTATCAAATTTGACGCCCTTTCTTTTGTTTTTTTTTTTAACTCATGCTCTCTTACTGCTTCTTTTGCTTATTTATTTTACTTATTTATCTTAATTCACCCTCATTTCCTGATATCGATATCGTAACTATTAATATGTCCCTTGTACATGCCTTATCTAAATATTTATAGGTACGCATTAATGTGATGCATCATATATGAACAAACGTCAGTACAACGTCAATTATCCGGATTATTTGCTCCTACGGACTACTACCGTGTCCCCTCGAAATTTGTACTTATTACAATGTACATGTATCTATAAACGAAATTAATTGGTATTATGAATAACTAAATTATTTTTTTTCAAAGAAAAATAAATGTAATTAGGAGAGAGGGATATACAAAGAGACAAAGTTTATTCTTACACGCGATTGTCGCTGAGTGAGTGACGCTATTTACAAAAAAAAAATGGAATTTGTCATACAGAAATCCCAATCTAATTAAGCATGATTAAAGACTCATGCCGGTCTGATCAAAGGCATTCTATGGTTCAAGCCTAAATAATTAACTGTCGATCAACGATCAATAGTGACTTAGCGGCTGATACAAGTTAGTCACCTACCGACACAGGTGTGAAAAGAAACCATATCGGCCGAGTTTACCTTGATCAAAGCTCTTTGACAGTTATGTTCACAAGACCACACATAAAATGACCGTCCACCACACCTATGTAATCCGACGTACGTGATCGAATGGCCGCACACGGTCTTAATCCCAAAATCAATCAAAACCTATGTAATCATTCCATCAGAGATAGTCAAAGTAGATCTCCGATAGGTGTAAAGTGCCAATGTAAAATCTTATCATGAATTTTAGTATTTAATTAAAATATCATAACAACAGTTTTTATTGTTCTACTTTTTCTTCCCTTAAACTGTTTACAAAATATTAATATTTACTTAGTTACTTAGAAATATAGTCAAACGGAAGATTATTGGACCCATTTAATCCAGATATTTCCATACACAGTTCTACTTTTTCACCAAAATTCAATGATCGGACGACCGATTATTTGGACGAAATTTATGTCCCCCAATGGTTTGCTATATATATATATATATATATATATATATATATATATATATATATATATATATATATATATATATATATATATATATATACTACTAAGTCTACTATGTACACAATATACATAGACGTAAAATGTAAATACTTAAATATCTTGGAAACAGTAGCCAATCAGTTGTTTTAATTGTCATATTTGAATTCAGCACATCAAAATCCCTAATAAATAACACATTTTATCTCTGAAGCAGACGACTTCTAAAAAATTGTAGACCAGTGTAATGTAAGAATGTTTATCTTACATCGGCAATTTAATACTGAAATATTTTCAAAGCAGTTCATTCACCTTTCTGCATTTTTTAAAAATTTATATTATACTACAAAATTAAACTGGGGTCGTGTCAAATTTATGATTGAATTCGATACAATATCATACGTCAATATTATACGTCTATATTCTGCTAATCTTGTGGACCTCGTAATAATTAAAATAAAGAAAATTATAAATGGAGATGTTATCTCTGTTGAAAAATGAAATATACTTTACAAATCTTTGTTTAGAGCACAGTATGTTATTTGTTTTCTGTGAATTCATAATGAATGATTTCATTTTATGCAAATTATTAACTACAAAAAATCGTGAAAACATGGCTCATGCAGTAATATTTAGTCGTGTGTAAATATATATATATATAAGGACACCTATCTATATAATCAAACAGGTGAGAGAATTATAATTACATGTACAATGTTTGTCTGCATGTTTTGTGCTGTATATAATGTTGTTTGTACTGTTGTCATTTTAATGTATCTGCTCTGCATTGTTTCATCGTAAATATGTACTGACTATGTACCTGTCCGTTTTTAATATGTCGTCATTGTTTTATGTCGCGTCGATAAAATAACTCGTCAAGGGCTAGTGTTTTGTTTTGTTTTGTTTTTTTTGTTTCCCAGACCACCGACGTTAAATAAAGTTTCTTGTATCCGGTAGCTAGTATATCTTATATTCTGGCGGGGAATAAACAACTGCTTTAATTTGAGTCATACCTTTCATAATTAATTAATTAATAATATTTTCGTAAATTCACATTTTTTAAGGCCGAGTAGGCAGAAAATGCAAACATAAAACCAACCCAGAGAGCAGTTATAGGTACATATACTGAGGCACATATACTACGGCAAACAAGTATTTACTGGAAACAAGCAATGTATCATGCAAAAGTATCAAGACACTGGTTGTTGACCAAGATCCAGTCACTCACTGTATGTCCGGTATAGTCCGTTCCAATAACCATAATCCATTCATTTTTTTTTTCATTTCTCCCGAAACCTTGCTGGTCGTAGGGGCGCCACTGATGACTTTGCGACAATCTCTCTCCATTTTGCCCTGTTCTCCACAGCTCTTTGGGACTTTGCAAAGTCCATGCCTGTCCACTCTTTGATATTGTCTTCCCATATCTTCTTCTGTCTGCCTCGTTTTCTCTTTCCTCTCACTGTGCCCTGTAGGATTGTCTTTGACAGGCCAGTTGAGCGCGAGACGTGACCATACCATCTTAGTTTGCGTTTCTTTACAGTGGTGAGCAGATCTTCATAAGGTCCAATTGCACCTTGGATTTTAGTGCGCACCTTAGAGACGTGGTCTAAGTATGAGATTTTCAGGATCCTTCGATAACATCTCATCTCTAAGGCATGGATTCTTCTCTCTAATTCTGCTGTTAGGGTCCATGTCTCACATGCATATAGGAATATGGACATGACGAGGGAGCGCATAAGCTTGATCTTAGACGCAAGCGTGATGTTGCTGTCTTTCCAAATAGGCTTCAGCCTAGCCAGAGCAGCTGTTTTCTGCGCAATCCTGGAAAGAACCTCAGGTTTTGAACCTTCATCAGAGGCGATAGCACCCAGGTACTTGAAGCTTGTTACTGTACCCAGCTTCTGTCCATTCACTCTTATTTCCTTGCATACGAGGCCGACGCTCTAACCACTGGACTATTGGAACTGTATATATAATCCATTGCCGGTCTTTAAAACGACTTAAAATAATTTCTTTTTTTATGTTGAATTAGTAAATTGAGAAGGTTTAAGATTATGTATTTGGTGCTATAATTTCCACTATTCGATGTCTGCAGGAATGAGAGTTCAAAATGTCCACATATATATCGGGAGTCAGTCACAGGTACCTTTTGAAACAGACTATGACATTTGTAAGTCCTGAAAACGATTGTCAATCGCCTACCACTGTTGCGATATTATGATTATGTCAGGCATTGTTTGTTTGCTGTGAATAGCCTTTTGTTATTAACCGAATTTGTGCTAGGAAAAAACTTTAATTCTATAACATTGGAGCATATCGCTGAGCTTTTCTCCGTTACGTTTAACTCCATCCTATAATTTCCACACTCACCACAATATCATGCCCCGAGGATAATCCACACTCACCACAATGTCATGCCCCAGGGATAATCCACACTCACCACAATGTCATGCCCCAGGGATAATCTAGAATGCCTATAAGTATTTAACTTTTCATATTAAGAAAATGTATAAAGTTATAGGGTGGAGCTTTCGAAACTTTTCAAGATTTTATCCTGAAGCATGAATCCCAGGAAATTAATTTAAGTACCTTGCATGTTGCATATTTGTCCTTAGTGTCCTAAGTGATGACAAAGTTGAACGGTGTGGGACTTTCCTGAGGACTCGGAGATGCAAAATATGCCAGATGAGACCCCTGCATGTCGTAAAAGGCAACTAACAGAGACCATGTTTGTTCGGTATATTAGGGCAAAGGACCCATTTCATTTCTGACTACCATATAAATAATTCACAACTGTTAGACTCATAGTGTTCAACTGACAATTCAATGTTTTAATTCATTTAAACCGCTCCAGCCAATTGTAAATAATTTCAATTATTTCAAGTTGTCTACATGTTCGTTCGCATGTTCTTTGTTCTTTTTTCTTTTCTAGGATATTTTCGACCTACCCATATATATGCATACTTTCGTGCATACATACATACATGCTTACATACAGACAGACAGGCATTTTACACCTGAACATCTGTTCCTCCCTGTTTTATCTACACCTATTACATGTAGAATAATAGCTTTATGTTTTATATACTTTTCCAGCTTATAATAACTTTATTGCAAATCAAATATGCAGTGTACTACAGATATTACCTATATAGTGTACTTTATACACATATCTAAAATGTTTAATGCTCTTAAAAAAGCACGGCTATGAATATATTACTCATATTTTTGGGAGATTTTCTTTGCTGTCCCTGATGGCTATAATATTACAAACATTGAGGCAGAAGATAATGGAGAGGACCATTGACAATCATTCAACTTTTTTAATATATTACTTGTTTAGTTTGTTGCATATCCATTAATATCAATGTTGTTTTGTTTTTTTGTTTTTTTTTTTTATTATTATTATTATTGATGGGTTTTTTTTTGCATATTTCGTTTGTGAAGAGTTTTCTCACTCATGTATTTCTAAATTATGTTTCCCTTAAACTTTTTCATTTCAAGGATATTTTCCACCTACCCATATATTTCCATACTTTCAAACGTACATACTTACATACATGCATATAGACAGGCAGACAGACAGGCAGTCAGGCGGGCAGACAGACAGACAGGCAGACAGACAAACATACATTGTACACCTGAACATCTGTTCCTTCTCCCTGTTTTATTTACACCTATTACATGTATAATAATAGCTTTATGTTTCATATACTCTTCAAGCTTGTAATAATTTTATTTCAAATCAATTATGCGGTATATTACAAATATTGCCTATATATTGTACCTTATACTCATGTCTAAAATGTATAATGCTCTTAAAAAAGTATGGTTAAGATTATATAACTCATATTTATGGGAGATTTCCTTTGCTGTCCCTGATGGCTATAATATTAAAAGCATTGAGGCAGAAGATAATGGAAAGGACTATTGACAAGCATTGAACTTTTGTAAATATATTACTTGTTTAGTGTGTTGCATATCCAATAATATCAATGTAGGTTCCAATTATTATTGTGTAGTAATGAAAATAACTGAATGTAAAGAAAGTCATACATACATACATACATACATACATACATACATACATACATACATACATACATACATACATACATACATACATACATACATACATGCATACATGCATGCATAAATACATACATACTGAACGGTGTGGAAGGAGTTGCGCGACATTACGCATTGTGAAGGATGGTATCACATTATCGCCATATTTTCTTCGAAAGGCGCGGAAATAGTTAAAAGAAACTTCTTGAGAGAGTCGCTTCTTTGCATCAGAGAAACACTCGCATTGGCATGAATCATAATTTTTAGTTTCTACGTATTTCATTCGTTTCCCATACTTGCAACTACGACACTTTTGTCCTGTTTTTTTCTCCAATAAACCTGATTTAAATAACATTGGTACCCCCTTTTTAATACAGATATTGCCACCTCTGACACTGGTATGAATGTCTGTGTTAAAAACTGACCCTAGATCCATTCAACCACCTTAATAATAATAATAATAATAATAATAACCGTTATAAACATGGGATAATAGAGGGAAATACATATCATTGCCAGCAGTTATGCAATAATAAGCGAACCTTGCTTGTACTTTGTTGACAGTGTCTCTACCGTGTTTTGTCGACAGTCAAATTCAACTGTGGTATCTATTCAGACTTTTATATACGATACAACATTCACTGGATCTTGACAAACGACACCCAGTTGCTTTATAGACCTTGTTTAGTAGTTGGACTCTAATATAATCCTGGGAAATATAATACAATATACACCGGTATGTTGGTCACATTTTAATATGTCGACATGTAACATAGCTAGGATGAAAAAGGGTCCGCCCTCAAATCTAACTTGATCTACCGTATCTACTCACTTGATTCCACAACAAAAAATCTCAGAAGAGATTTTAATTAAGTCCAGTCCCTTGACTCTCGCACACTCTCTTGGAGCGAGAGTCGGGTTTAATAGGTCAGAAAGAGGTTTACCGCTTGGGGTTGGGGGTGGCGGTGGCGGGTGACGCATTTAAATCGCTAGAGGTGTCAGTTTGAAAGATGGCGACCCACAACAAACAAATAGATGGGGTTCCGCAATTTCTGAAGCGACTCTCGACGTCCATTGTGGAAATGTGTTTTCCTTGACAGATCAGATTCTATAACTTAAAAGTCTCCTTTTTGTTTTTTACAAATTCAACAAGACTCACGCTCCTAGAGTGTGCACGAGTCTGAAAGGAGACTAACTTTTCTAAAGCATCCAAAGTTGAATGCGAATTTCTTTTATCCGAATACGTATTCGTATTGTTTCCGCCATCTTGATGACGTGACTCTCATCGAAACAAAGGCTTATCTATCCTATTCTGATTTATTAACATTATATCCTTACCACCAATCAACCGGTACACAGCAGGCGTTTCTGCATGCAGGGTTCGATATGTTCCGGATGAATCAATGATCTGGACTATATCCCAAGCCCCTGACTATATTTATATCTCCAAAAGAGTGTGGATCATTGGCACATTATTTCCCAAAATGCAAAATCGGAATATGAAACAAATCACTGTTCCAATGTTTCAGTCAGAATTATTCATAGAATATCATGTGACATTGGAGTCCATATCTTTGCAGTAAATCACACAAAATTAGAGTCGATGCAAGTGAATGCATAAAAATGCAAAAAGGCTTTGAAAAAAACAACACAAAAAACAATGCTCACAAGAATTTCTACACAATGAACAAGTCATTCTTCTGCTACGTGTAACTTGTATTTATACTCAGTAATTAATTTGTCCAGCCACGGTCGTGGCATTTAAAGAAAATGTGGCAGCATACCGAGGCTTAGGTGTCGCGGTGGGGCAAGTATGTAACTTTTGTTTTCAGTTGGTTCATTAAGCTCATGGTTAAAATACATTTAAGTTTTTCACTTTCTTTCAAGCTATTTATGTCCCAGTTCTAAACAGGGATTGGATAGTGCAGGGGATGACGCGCTTGCTCTGTATTACTGCTGCTCCCGAATTCGATCGCCAGTATGAGCATGGAGAAGGGTTATCAAATACCAATCCATAATCATTAGTAGGTTTTCCGGTTTCCTGAACCGTATGGAACACATTACACCACCTTTCTTTAAAACTTTTCCTGACGCAATGCTAAACGGTGATTGAATAATGCAGGGGACGACGCACTCGTTATGCAATGCAACTGCACTGTGTGCAGTCGCCAGAAGGGGCATGAGTAAAGGTTATTTAAATACCAATCCATACTAATTGGTAGGTAGTCCGGTTCCTGAAACCGTAAGGAACACATTACGCCACTTTCCGGACGGGTCTTCAGATCAGGTTGAAAACTGCTCTTCAGTGCTCTTGAGAAACTGACATTCATGTGAGCCTCCCAGCTGGAGGACAATTCTCCCAGTATCAGCAATGCTTTCCACCCCCCACCCCCACCCCCGTCAATGTTTGAAACTTCCGTTTCCGGTTTTCGACAACAACTGAAAGAGATCGCGATACAAAATTTTGAGTCGGACGGTATACACTTTCCGTGTCCGTACCATTAATGTTGTTTGGTTCTTGGCAGAATCTGATTCATCTGACCGATGTATGCTACAGATATAGCACAGGAAAGAAATTCGTTCAAAGCGCCTTAGTGATCTGACATTTCCTAAATATGGCGGGTGCACAATTCTTTGTCATTGAACACTTAAGAACTTACCAAATCTACAGAGCAGAGAAATTATTGCACTAGTGAGGGAAGCTACGTATTGCATAAGATGCTGTACAATTTGATGATATAAATTTATCGACACTTTGACGTTTGTTGAGGTGCCGTGCACCATCTGTGTGCATCTCGATGTTAGAAACACGAGACAGTTAATAGATAAAATATTTTAAAAAAACAATAACGTTACACGCTTTACTATACACAGACAATCGTGAATTTTATTATGTTTTTGAATTATATACTACTTTCCTTGTACGCAATTCCTTCTGATTTGAAGTTAAATATCGTAATCAAACATATTAAATCTCGTTATTTGACTTTTCTGGGCTGTCACATGTATGCACTTAGCTAAACATAACCGTTTACAAATTTAAGTGTTTAAGCCGGAGAGACGGATAGACTAATGCAAGGACGGACAGAAATCTTTCCTGTCTTGGCCGGTGTAGCTTTTCGATCCAGCTACAAATACAAGGGGTCTCCTTTATGGAAATAGTAATCACTTAGGAATTTATGATAGTAACCGTACACGTACACTTTCGAGCATTGTACGTGCCCACGTCATGGTACAATTATAAAAGATAAGAATAGTACTCGTATGACACAGACAGACGCCTTATACAGGTATGCAAAGGTGGCGCTATATGACGGAACAGTACGAAATTGTATGTCTGGTAACGCATGTGAAATGAAAATGTGCATTTATAACGCTGTCTGATCCTTGACAGCTCAGATATTCGCAGTGTGTCTTCTATATCTGATACCAGTCCGATATACCAGGTAAGTCATTCACACATTCTCTTGAACTGAAAGGATATCTACTTATAATCGTTGTATTATTTAAATGTATTTTCATCGCAAGAGTCTAGTACAACAAAATGAGAAGTAAACAAATATGGTCATTTTTGTAGGTTTATGTTTCAGTTTCTGGGATTTATTTCTTGAAAACCTGCACGGGTTTCTTTTGCACTTTTTAATTTCCTTTACTGATCTACTATTTTCGAAACCACAAAGATATAACTTTATAAGGAATATTTTAAAAAAGGATCACAACTTTTCGACCCACACCTAATAAATTTGATTCTTTACAGCATTAGATTCGGTTTAGTAATAACTTAGTGAATTGCGTCCGTGTCTGGTAATCCTGTGCGAGGAAAACGAACAAGATAAACTGCTTGTTCTTGCTTCAGCAGAAAAGACATATTTCGAACACCAGACAAAATAGATTTTCCACTATCAACCAAAATCATTAAGAACAATATTTCTAGATTTCAACAAGATTTAAACAGGGGAGTTTAGAATGATTTATTCCCATTTTTCCTCGTTAAATGGTCAGAAAATACTAAGCTACAGAGGCGATTCCAATATTTCATACGGTGAGAGAGAGAGAGAGATAGATGAAAGACGGGGGAACGAGTGTGTGGTTTGATTCATTTTACGAGTCTATAATCTCCCAGTCGGAATCCCGAGGCAAAGCTCCACGTGGGGGACTATAACTTATACATACCTATACATAATGTTCGCATTGACAATAACAAGATGTTTACAAAATTGTTCATTATCCACTTGACAGGAGGAATGATATCACTGCAATACCTTCTACCAATTTAAAGGAACAAAATATGTTATGATAACACTTCGGCCATGTACATACTCACCAGCTGTATATATAATTACGAAATGCTTCAACACTCATCCCATCTGGTTCAACTTATTTACAAATGTTTGGCGACAATTTCTGTTTTCAAATCCTGAATATTGATTTATAGTAACTCTGTTAACAACCTTGAGATTTCAGCCCCTCGAGTCTCGTTCATATCAAGCTATCAACATTATCCGGTGGGACTTGTTAACTGATTGATGTTTGGTATACCATGGGATAGAAATAAACACCTAACTTTCTTCTTTGTTTTCTTCTTCTTCTTTTTCTTCGTTGTCGTCGTTAGTCCTGAAGCACGAAAAAAAAAACATATGCAACATAGCACGTTCTAAATATGCAGCTGAATGAAGGCATGGTTCAAGATTTTGGTAAGATGATGATAAAGGTGAACAGGGTTACGGGTCTAATCATCCTGCACCATAAAAAACAAAAGAGAGTTGTCATGTGATTTTTGTCAACGTGGTGGTGTCTTTTCGACAAAGTGAAATCTTGATATTTATTTTATGCTTGTTCGTGAATTAATGGATTTTCCAAGAGTGGATTATCAGTTTTATTTTTTAACTCGAGAGAACTTTTTCAGTACACATCTATAACATTATGACAAAGGAATTTCATCTGCCAGGTAGTCAATCGTTTGGGGCATTAGTAGCATTTCGACCTGTCACGCAAGATAACCACATTCAAATCCCACTATGAACTAAATTAATTTTTTTAATTTTTTATGGCCAAGTATGCTTTCTTACATTGAATTAGGGGAAAAAAAGTATGTGTACTACTTATATTTTCTGTGCGATATACACAAAACACAACAAAACATAAACGGTAAACAGCTGACATTACCGTAAGAAATCTGCTACTTCAGTCTGTTATACACATTAACTATCCAATACGTTTGAGCATAAAATGAAAAGAAAATATACTTGTTCCGAGTGAATAACGGATATATTTCATCTCCTGGGTAAGCAGCTCCAATATTTTCACTAGCTCCATGAAATATATCCGTTATTAACTCGATTCAAAACGAAATATCCTGTATATAACTGAGTAAGGGTGAGATAAGAATTCAAACGCTGACAGGATCAGTATGGAATGAAAGTTACACTGAGAAAGAGTGAGATAATTCAAACGCTGACAAGATCAGTATGGAATGAAAGTTACACTGAGTAAGATTGAGATAAGAACTCAAACGCTGACAGGATCAGTATCGAATGAAAGTTACACTGAGTAAGATTGAGATAAGAATTCAAACGCTGACAGGGTCAGTATGGAATGAAAGTTACACTGAGTAAGATTGAGATAAGAATTCAAACGCTGACAAGATCAGTATGGAATGAAAGTTACATCTGAGTAAGGGTGAGATAAGAATTCAAACGCTGACAGGATCAGTATGGAATAAAAATTACACTGAGAAAGATTGAGATAAGAATTCAAACGCTGACAGGATCAGTATGGAATTAAAATTACACTGAGAAAGAGTGAGATAAGAATTCAAACGCTGACATGATCAGTATGGAATGAAAGTTACACTGAGAAAGAGTGAGATGAGAATTCAAACGCTGACATGATCAGTATGGAATGAAAGTTACACTGAGAAAGAGTGAGATGAGAATTCAAACGCTGACAGGATCAGTATGGAATGAAAGTTACGCTGAGAAAGAGTGAGATAAGAATTCAAACGCTGACAGGATCAGTATGGAATGAAAGTTACACTGAGTAAGAGCGAGATAAAAATTCACACGCTGACGGGATCGGTATGGAATGAAAGTTACATCTGAGAAAAATCTGACTCAAAGTGTACCTCACTCAACCCTGTCTTTAATGGATCTTACATACCTTTACAGACAAATACACATGTACACCTGCGTGGAAATATTTTGTATAATATATTTAAATTTACAGCTTACAGTGTTGATTGCAGTGTAATAAAGGAGAATAAGCTGTGATTTAGGCCTTTTCAGTTTTCCTGTCTGTAAATATGAGGTCTTATAATATATCAAAAAGCTCCATTCTCATTCATTCATAGTTGAAATGCCATAACATTGTTGGGGAGGGGGAGGGGTATTCGTAAGCCTCCTTAATAGTCACTTTTGTCTGTTCTTACAGTTCATCAAAACTTCAAACTCTTCCTTCAATTTTCCTTTTTAAAGTAAAATACTATATTTAAAATAAAAAAACACAACCTTGCTGCTTATGAGATGTCTCCGGCTGTACAAAAAAAAAAAGTTGTAACTCCAAAATTTAATGTCAATGTCGACCCCTGTGTTTACGAGATGTCTCCAGCTGTAAAAATAAAGAAAACACACCAAAAAAAACCACACACAATTATAACCGCAAAATTTAATGTCGATGTCGACCAACAAAACAAAAATTAATTGTCGATATCGACCTCGCAGCTTATGAGATGTCTCCAGCTTTTAAAAAAAAAGAAATAATAAGAAACACAGATAGGTGTGGCAATTTTATGTGCACCTTCCCATTCTGTATCTGTACCTACTACCTTGTAAACAAATAAACTTTAATTGGGGTCAAAAGATAAACTGAATTATTATCAACGTCACACCGGTCACTGAATTAGAACCATATGCATACTACATACTGAATATTAGCCATTGCGCAAATAGCTCCATCGATGGTTTTTTAAAATTTATTTATTTTTTTTTTTTTTCTGGAGGGGCTTGTTTTTTTGTTTGTTTTGTTTTATTTTATTTTTTGGGGGTAAGGAGGCAAGAAATTTTGTCAAAACGACGGTGATTCTAATATATGATATATAACTAACAGTAATCTGAGAGCAACTTCATAACGGGTTTTCAATTCCTAACCCCACTATATGCAACGTCTCTATTAGTCATCTTTTGTATGCCCCGTTGAGCCGACTGTAGTTAGATGATGCATTAACCTTTCAAACTTGCATCGTTCCCTTGAGTAGTAGATGTGATAAATGAATCCAGGATTGTTTTGACGAAAGTTGATACGTGCTTAACATGCTAACTAAATGTATTATTTTACCCTTGAATGTCATGGGATTCACATAATATGGTTGTTTAGAGACGGGCTTTTAACATGTAGCAACTTACATGTCCTAAAAGCAATAAAAAGCAAAAATAAAAAGCGACCCAAAAAGATGCTGACGGGGAAAATGGTCAGTTGTATTTGACATATATCATGACAGATATAAACTTATTACTTACTGATTTTAAACATAAGTATACACCACTTGCAAAATCGATTACTGAAAAAAGTAAATTACAGTCATGTTTAATATGAGAGACTACATTAGAATTCCTGAGAATTAATTATGTCTTAAGAAAAAAAATTTGGTGGGAAAGGGACCTGGAGTCCACTCGAATGGGAACAAAACTTGACAGTTAGTAGAAAACCCCACTTAATTTATTTCACGTGCCTTTATCAACATCTTTACTCCTATACATCAGAAATATCTATCAGCAACAATAGTTTGCATTCTGAGGAGATAGTTAATGGTATATCAGTCAAATGTGTAACACTATATGCCATTTATATTACTTACTATCTGTCTACATACATGACACATTCGGTCAATCAGTGGGCTATATTTGCGAATCTTCTAAATTTAATGCTGTACAAATGAAAAAGAGAGATTACGTTAACTATTGTTTTCTTTATAGTCTTTATAACTTTGTCTAAATTATTACTTTCATAAGATATTTAATTTCATTAATAATCCGTGAATATTTTAATTAACACAAGTAGTTTATCCGTCTGTATGTTGTGAGAACTTGTAGCTCAACCCCTTTTACAAAATTTAGCAAAGATTATGTTCAGACTAAACTAATCCAAATTTGGAGCAATGACTTTGAAATAAAAGAAACTAAATTAAAATTTAATCTTATTTTCTATTTTCTAAATATTTGGGTATCTGCTTCAGCAGCTTGACCAGACGCTTGACCAGACACTTTGATTGTAAGTTTATCCGTACATTCAAAATAATACTTTTCATTTAGAGAGGAAGACTCTAAAAAACCCATTAACAAAGAGGTAGAGATAAGGTACCGTTTGTCTTCATTTAGCACGTGCCTCCAGCTCATAAGACACTGACCAAACTGATGCAGGTACAGGAAATTCCATTCTGTCATCCTCTTTCTGTATATACTCAAATTGGATACGTCAATACACCATATTAAAAATATTTTAATGGAGGTCGAATGTCAAAGATATTTCATAAAAATGCATCTGCTACTAGAGGAATATAATTTAGTCTCCGCTTGAACAGTTTCAACCAGACGCCATTGATTTTTTTCCCCCGGTAAATTGAATTTGACTTTTTATTCAAATGCGTAGTAAGACTTGAACAAACTCATAAATTAGAAAAAGAGTTGTCAGCTTTTTCTTCGTCTAGAATAAGCCTCGAGCTACAACGGAAGTGATAAATAAGATGTATACAGACGACAAGTTCTACTCCGCCTTCCTAAAGTCGTATATTCTCTGATGTTAGTTAGTCTATAATTACAATTGCCCATTGCTGGACTTACAGAATACGCATTAAAACATTTTATCTTAAATATTTTTAAAAATATAAAAAGGTATGTATTATAATATTTGTGAGTCCTGTTTTTCTTTTTCGATTTTTATATCTCAAAGAAATTGAACTTTTGTACAGACGGAGCTTGTGCGAAAGTTTGAGGTTCAAATTTAAACTTGTAAGTAAATATTCAAAGTAACAGCGACGTTCTTTTCGTCCGAGATCAAAGTAGAAAGCTTACAATGATGAAAATTAGTGGCCTCATTGTTTATATGCATATACATACACATATACATATACATACACATATACATATTCATACACATATACATACACATATACATATACATATACATACACATACACATATATCCATACATAAACTCCATCTTTGAGAATTACATGTATTAAACAAATGAGGAGCGATTTCTGTTCTCCCTTTCCCGTCCAGAAGAAACGAATATGTTTTATTGAGCTGGTAAATGGAAATAATAATTATTTTTTTTTTTTAATTTTATTTTATGAGATTCATGGTTCCCATTTTCACAAAGTAAACGAAGCACCGGAACTGAATTCTTAAATTGAAAGAAAATTTTATTATTATGATTATTATTATTATTATTATTATCTGATACTTTAATGAGTATTCCCACTTATTATTCTCCATCAGATGTCAAATTAGAAACGTGGATTATCATGCCTAGCTACCAATTAGCTTAAAGTCAACATTTGCCATCCTGAGGGTATATATATATATATATATATATATATATATATATATATATATATATATATACACTAACAAACCGTAACATTTAATTGAAATACACTATTCATTTCATTAACAACACTCGTATGTTATTAATTTTTTACCTTTTTATTTTTTTAGGTGTTCAATAAGATTTTCACTGATAAACCAGTTGACATGTTTCGAAAATGCCATTAGTGTGCGTTTTCTTTTCAAGCAATTTTTACCCATGCTAGTTTTTGTTTGATAGCTTTTTAAAACTTTAGTATGATTGACGAGTGAAAGGAAAGGTTATTCATGAGTGACGTGGAAAGAACTTTGGTACATCAAATATAGTGGGATTTCTTGCATGAAATATTTTATTTTCATCGTGATACACATTCAACGGAGGTTTCAACACACTCGAGATAATAATATTTGGATTGTAAATTAAAGATTGACAGATCACTTGAGTTAAAGAAGATTGCGGACTATATACTTGAAAACCCTTTTCAAGCTAACTTATAGTTTAACTGCAAAGCCAACCTACCTCACACTGCAAACAACCATGTTTAAACACCGATGACTAGTAACGTTAAGTTCCTATAACAAAAGTATTATTTTTCTTAAACTGCAAACTGATTCCAAGTTCAAGAAAATTTTACGATAGCATAAACTTAACTGTAAATTTGTAACACTCTTTATCTTTTTTTTTTTTTTTTCACTCAACTTTTAATGATTGGAAATCATCGGGATTATTGAACTCATTCGAACATTTCAGTTTTCTTCATTTCACATTCATGAGACGTAATGAATACGTCTCCCATCAATCTCTATACGTTTTTTTTTTTTTTTCATCGCCACCTCGTGTAGCATACGATGAATGAAAGCAATGTATATTCGAACAGAATTAAGCGACGCGTTCAACATACAAATTATTAGAATATTAGTTTCCTGCTGGGTCACGAGGTTATTATGATTTGTTGGCTTCCAGAATGGGTTGTTTTGTAAGCTATATCCTATACGCCACTTTATAACATCAAACATTACAACTCATAGAAAGGCTGACAGAGATGACATATTTTATTACCGTCAACGTAGTTGCAACATGTCATCATGTAAACATCTGCTCGGTGTATCATGTGCAAGCCAGACCAAGTCATGGCAGGACCACATTAAAAAGAAAGGTTTATAACAATGCATAGCACATAGGGCAAACAATTGTGTATGATTAATATTTGATGTATGCCACATATTATCTGTAATGGTGATGAACTTTTGTTAATAGAATTGAATATGGCTTACATTTATTATGTAACTATTCAATACGTTGACGACAGGGTAAGAACACGCATGAGCACCCATGTGGCATCAGGACTTTAAACTAAATACATTTTTGTTTTACATAACACGCATATTGAAACAAGAGACCCACGAGAGCCCGCTTTGTATTTGGCTAGAAAGTTTTTTAAAACATACCACTGAGCTTAATTTTTTTTAAAATTACAATTTACCCTAATATAGGGTGTGGGCGGACGTACGGACGTACAAACGGCCACGCACACGGACGCTAGAGTGATCGTAATGTTAGGCCAAGGAGGCACAAACAAATGAGGCAAAGACAGTGGTTACAGTGTGATCGGTTTTTTGTCTGACATATAAATTCCTGACACTTATGAATTAACTTGGCAGAGTTCACTGAAGAGAAATAGTACTTGATGCTTTTGACAAGTATTTTGCATTATTTGCATTGTACGGAAAATTTCATGGTGCAAATCAGCAAATATTTTTATGACAATAAGCTTAAAATTATAAAATATTGACACCAAGCACATTCCAGAAAGCCCGTAGGTTTTCGTTGGAAGTAGGTGAGCATGGTTTTGTTCTAGGAAATGGCTAGATGACAATATGATAGACTAAATGAGTTAAGATACATTTGTAAAGGAAAACACTTCTGATAACGTAGGACACTGACAATGGAACTCAGGTGATCTCTCATCACTATAAAGCTGCAGAATGCATGCAAGACGAGTGTCCAACATTTAGCGGTCATAACTCCATTACAGGATGATACTGGAAGCTGATAGTAACATTCCGCTGAAGCTGTATTAATACAGAGCTGCATATAAAATTTTCTTGAAATCCAGTAATAATAACTAAGGGAATTATTATGTGAAAACAAAAATGGGTGGTTCCAATAATCAGGGGCCACAACTCTGCTAAATTATGACGCAGATCGACCGATGAAAAACTAATTAATCCAAGGTGTCATCAACATAAAGTTGCATACCAAGGGAATTACTGCGCGGAAAGGAAAGTTTGAGAGTCTGACCATGTGAAGCCACAACTCCGCTAAAAGAGACGAGTCTCATTAATATCTATCCGCCTATTAAATTTATAATAATTCAGTAAGAGAGTCATAACTGAACAGAAACGAATGTGGATGGGCCTGACAATCAGGGGCCGTAATTCTGCTAAACGACGTAAAATGCTGACAATTGAAGTAAGTCGAGGTCTCATCAATATCAAGTTGCATGCCAAATTTGGTTCAAAGTCCAATTAAAATGAAAAGATTTATTGTGCAGAACTAAAAGTGAATGGGTGCGACAACCAGGGGCTATAACTTCGCTAATTAATGATGTAGAATGCTGATAATCAATCTCAGTCAAGATCCATTCAAAATCAAACTGTCTGGGTCTCGGAATCAGAGGATATAACTTCTGTAAACGATGATGATGTAGAAAGCTGACAATCAAACTCTGCAGAGGCCTCATCAATATCAAGCTGACGACAAAAGTTGGCTAAAGTCCAATAATAAATAGGGATTATTGTGCGGAAAGGTAAGAGGCTGGGTATGACAATCAAGGCAATACCTCGGATGAACGATGCAGAACGTTGAGAATCGAACTCAGGCAAGGTCTTATGAAAATCAAGATGCATACCAAATTTGGTTGAAATCCAATAATAATCAATTGATTTATTGTACGGATAAAGTAAGTGGTTGCGCCTGACAATGAAGGGCTATAACTCTGCTAAACGATGACCGTAGAAAGCTGACAATCGAACTCATCCAAGTCCCATCAATATCAAACAGGATACCAGATTCGGCTGAAATTAAATACAAAATTAAGGTAGTTATTGTGCTGAAAAGAAACTGGGTGGGTCTGGCAGTTAGTGATTATAACTGTGCTAAACGATGATGCAGAAAGCTGATAAAAAAAATCGAACTCGGCGAAGGTGCTATCAATATTTAGCAACATACCAAATTTTGGTTGAGATCCAGTTATAATTAAGGGAGTTATGGTGCAGAAACGAAAGTAGGAGGGGCGGAAAGACGGATAGGCCAAATTTAATGTCCACCGTTTTCTATAAAAAGCGATCAAGAAAGAGCATAATTTTGCCTTGGCTGACAGATTTCTTTCAGTCTTGCGACACGAGTCAGTGCGTCTCTTTCACTGAGATCGACGCCATGCTCTTCAGTGGACTCAAGCGGCAAAGCGAAAATAAATTTGTCATTAAAATAGTAACAATTTACATAAAACTGGGCATAACCTAAATCGCGAGCACAGCTTGTCGCGAAGTCATTAGCGGCTCCCATCTGCAAATCTATGGAAGAAGAGACCTCTGCCAGTTGTTCAATTTGACGTCTCTTCCCAGAAGCTCTTCTGCATCTTCCACATATTCGGTGAAAGAGGAGTGCAAAAGACAGAATAAATATGGCGTCCACGTACAGATAGGCGCAGTTAGCAAACAGATTTGATCTGGCATAAAGCCCAAGAATCTTAAAAGTTAATATTGCGTATCAGTACTTCCCTCAGGAAAACTAGCTGAAAACAATGCAAATGCAGGTAAGATTGAGAAGTTAGCTGAAATCACCACAACTGGAAAAAAAAAAGGTAATCTTGTAACGCGTTCAGGTTGGTAGGATGTTCGATACTGAGGCCGTTGTACGCTTCTTCTGGGTCTTCTCTCATATTGTTGAAGAGAGAAAATTGAATTGGACAATGTTGCGTAACATCATAGATTTCTCGCACTGCGACAAATGCGCGTTCTTAGCCTATGCAAAAGAAACTATACTAAATGACACTTTAAATCTATTAATCATTTTAAAATTATTGTCCGTTTTGTACGTAATTTGTGCTTTTTTTCACACTATTTGACTAGTTTGTAACTAATTATATAATATTGCTGCGTTAAAGATTAGACATCGGTATAAGTTCATTTGATTCGAGATCCTCAGCTTTTTTTTTCCAACGCTCAGCGCTGTTTCCATTTCACAACAAATTTCCGGTTGACGAAAATGTTTCAAAATAATACACTGTATACAATTATTTTGATAGGCGTTATCATAAGAGCTCGCATTGGAAGAAGCACTTCACTCGCTATAATTTTGGTAGACGATTCCATTTGCTCGTGGTTGTAATATATTTTATTTTGCCACTCAGAGGTAATTGATTTGTAACTCGAAAAAAGACACTAGCATCGTGCAGCAAACATGAAGGCCTATATGACTTCCATTTTGAAACTAATGGCTTTCACTTTTTCTTTAAAAGTCACACTATTTCTGAGAAAGAAATATAAATAGACATAATTACTACTGCTAAAAAATATTAGCGTTTAATTTCTCCTCATAGATGAGAGTTCGCGGCCTTTCTGGCACAATCAATATTGCAAAAAAAACGTGCTCTTGGCACATAATGATGATCTATTAAGAATAAATGACAAACAAAGTGTTCATGACTTTTTCAATGAATCGTTTGATATATTGCAGAAACCCCAAATGAAGAGACAGCCCATTTCCGAGAGCTACTGCTAAACGTTATTAAGTCTATAAAACTCTGCGAATAAATCCATCACTGACAAAGTAGTTGTCATTTATTTATAAATTGAGTATACCTGTACTGTACGGCTGTCCAAATTTTTGCCAATCCGTAATTTATTGCCTTTATAAGGCCGTCTTTGCCTTTTTGCCTTTATAAGGCAGTCTTTGCCTTATTGCCATTATAAGGCCGTCTTTGCCTTTTTGCCTTTATAAGGCAGTCTTGGCCTTTTTGCCTTTATAAGGCAATCTTTGCCTTATTGCCATTATAAGGCCGTCTTTGCCTTATTGCTATTATAAGGCCCTCTTTGCCTTATTGCCATTATAAGGCCATCTCTGCCTTATTGCCATTATAAGCCGTCTTTGCCTTTATGCTATTTCGAGACCGTCTTTGCCATACCATTGAAAGTATTTCAATATTGTTATAATACCTAATTTTCTTTGGCTTTAAAGTATAATTTTACTTTATGTTATCAACATAAACACAGGCAATAGCCAGGATATACCGAATTATTACTTTTTAGCATATCTTACATTTCCTTTTGACAAACTATACTTAAATGCATGAATAATTTATTCTTATACACCAAAGTGTGGAGCGTCTGCATTTTTTACCTCTTCGACACAAACTCGAACTAGGCATGACTAAATGTGAAGGCATTTAGCATTATTCTTGGCTTTTTGGTACGCTAAAAGTAAACGAAAAAAACAACCTCAACCCCCCCTCCCCCACCACCACCACCACCACCACCACACAACTATGTACTTTTTCTGTCAGGCATGTAGAGCCACTAGGAAATCTCTCTCGTTTACATCATGCATGCCAAACACAAACATATTTTTACATAAACCCATACTTTCCTGTGTTTAGGATCTCCTACACATATCTAATGGCCCACTATTTGAGTCAGAGTTTTTAGCGACTGGAGACATGGGTTATAGACAAACTGTACACAGGAAATCCTAGTCATTATCAACACGGTTGCGTTACGAGCTATTCGTGCAAAATGTTGTAGCTTCATCATTCTGAGCGATACATGCACGTGCATCTTGACATCGCAGTACAGTGAAAGGTTCGAATTTATGCTCGCTTACTACACTACTTCTGGGGCCAGCCTATGTTTTGTTTATGTA
The DNA here is from genome assembly GCA_029931535.1 of Margaritifera margaritifera. Classification (NCBI taxonomy): domain Eukaryota; kingdom Metazoa; phylum Mollusca; class Bivalvia; order Unionida; family Margaritiferidae; genus Margaritifera; species Margaritifera margaritifera. The sequence goes on from JAQPZY010001471.1 coordinate 2,935,740, forward strand.
AATATGTACATTCTTGAGGAACCTGTATGTGCCATTAGCTTTATGTGTATCCGTAGTTCATCAATGAATGGTCGGATGATCTAAGCATTGGAAATACAATACAAATTAACCGCAGTCCGATTGGCTATACCTTGCATTAAGACTTGTTCTGATTGGCTACACCTTAATACTTGTTCAAAAACGACTAAATTCATTGTATGTTTTTACCCCGCTTCCATTGCCAATAAAATTTGTACTTGTAGCATAATATTACGTTAGAAACTAATATTTATAGACCTTTTATACATGTATGGACAGAACTGCTGGTTTTACGAACCCAACTTTCTTTGAGTTAACTGAGAGACAAAGATAAAATTCACTCCAGAATGTTTGTCAGATGGTATAGTGCCCAGGACGTGAGTGTTTTGCCCTGCGATTGCCTCAACATGCTTACGTTGATTTACAAGAGATTTGGCAAACACAGCGGTTTTTATCATTACGGTGACATCTTTGTCAATGTTTGTTCTGACCTCTCGAAGCAGATTCATGAGAGTTTTTGAGTGCAAAGATGGTTTATTGATTAAATTATCTTTCGTCCCCCTTATAATGTAATTTATTGAGTGACATATTACTTAAATGTTAAGGAGAAAGAGAAGCTATTAAAACAATAAGGGCCTTTGTGGTCAAAACATGCGAAAAAATAATGTCAGAAATAGAGAAAAAAACATTTAATTATTTTTTTCGCTTTAGGAATAATGTTTCTCGTTAACGCAAAAATAGCATTATTGTTGAGCGACAAAATGAAGGATTACTGAAGACTACGTCATTTTTACCTTTTGCAAGTATGCATTCCAAAAAATATACTTACATTAGCACATAGCCATGAAATACAATTGATGGAAAACATGATACTGTAAAAGTCGGGGTTGAAGGATTTTACGCACAAATTGTTAGTGTTTTAAATACATATATATATGACACAATTGTTCCGCACCCCTTCGTCCAAAAAAAAAAAAATCCTCATACGTAGCAAGTCACCTTGTTAGAGGTTATGTATGTATGTTTTGGTGTCCATTAACCACTAGCTAAACAACCTAGTATGTGTTGTTCAAAAGTACAATTCGATTCAATTCATTTGAATGTCTCCCACTTAGATTTCTTACGGGACAGATACGACAAGGATCCGAACGCCATAAATAAAGATGTTCCAGAATGTGTGATCACAACGAATTTACCCTAAAAGTTGCGCTTTTAATGAATATTCTCTCTCTCTCTCTCTCCCTCTCTCTCTCTCTCTCTCTCTCTCTCTCTCTTACACACGCACACACACACACACAGAAGTTGACCAAGACACCTGGATAAATTAAGTAGCAATCAGGTTGATGAGTGCCTATTTATAGCGCCCTGTATATGGAAAAACTGAAAGATATGCCACCAATTTAAAAAGTATCAAGAAAAGGACAATACTGGAAATGATCAACTCCGCGGTATCATATTTAAGATTTGACACAGTTTATGTAATTGAACTGGCATATGTCACTTTATGCTGTTTATGTAATTGAACTGGCATATGTCACTTTATGCTGTTTATGTAATTGAACTGGCATATGTCACGTTATGCTGTTTATGTAATTGAACTGGCATATGTCACTTTATGCTGTTTATGTAATTGAACTGGCATATGTCACTTTATGCTGTTTATGTAATTGAACTGGCATATGTCACTTTATGCTGTTTATGTAATTGAACTGGCATATGTCACTTTATGCTGTTCTATGTAATTGAACTGGCATATGTCACTTTATGCTGTTCTATGTTATAACTGTTCCACGTTCATGTGGATGATTGTATAAAAGACACACGCTTCCTTCCATTTTACAACTGATGTCCATTTATAAAATTGTATACGTACTTTATCAGTTGTACGGCATATCAATATTTTGTCACAATAATAACATGGTTGCAGATAAACAGAAGCAATTAAAAGAAAAAAAATGTGATGTGTGACGCTAAATATTTGTACTAATCAGAGGCCACCAAGTTGATCCCTACAAAAAAATCATATATGTATGTATGTATAGGGTTAAAGGGCATATCAGCACAATACTGGCTGTAAATTGCCGAGCAAACACTAGTTAGAAAAAATGGTACAGGCAAAACCCTTACCAAAATCCTTAGGAACACAAACCCCTTTTCCCAAAAGTAAATATACACCATGAGACAAAAGATAAAAGGTAAATATGTCGCAAAAAGATATACAAAACAAAAATAAATTTAAAAAAGGTTTAAGTCCTTAAAATACAAACAGGCAAAATTTGTCTTTATAAAACGCACTCAAAATGAAGTCCAAAACCTCAGTTGGAACATCATCACGGGACGCATCCCACGACTAGCATTACTCGCCTCTTGCGCAATGATGGAGGGAGCATCGGGTCAATGGAGAGATCGTAAAGGAATTAATTTGATACGATACTGCTATTTTCCTCCAGACTCTTATAAACATAAGAACATATATTACACAGGAGTAACAAACAAGCAAGTTTGTTTTGATCACAAATGAGGTCTTATTTTTAGCGACATTCCTTGAACAATCAATGCGCGCCCGTTAGAATATATTTTCTTCATGCAGTCTAAAAAATCATAGTATATCACACAGTTTTATCTTACAGATGACATATTTATGATATTGCTATCATTACGCTTGCTCTTTTATTTCGTGGTTCTGATTTACTCACCTTGCTGTATCATGTGTCACCTGGTTTATTGTATACATCCTTGCCCGACGCTTGACATCAAGTTACATATGAATGAACATGATGAAATAGCGTATAGGTAAACTTTTATCAAGAGAACATGTTTTCAAATTATTCGGAACATCCTCGTATCTTTGCGATTCGAGACTCTGTGTTTTTTCTAACAAGCGACGGAAAAGGCAGAGGAAGTTCCGAGTGGTCTTCCAATATGTACATTCTATATAGGTAAACAAACAAAAAAAATATGGAAATACCTGCTGTACATATATGCGTTTCCCCTGTTTTGTGGGTCTCTTAGGAACGCAAATATCTGAGCACCAAAAACTACGTCGTTTCAAAAATATGATCACACCAAAAATCCCTTCAGTTTTCTAATACGCTGTGTCAGTATATCCTATGATAACGGACATTGAAATGATTGTTTATAAACCATTCAGAGCAAGATTACTGCGTCTGCTGTAAACTCTTTGAAAGACAATAAATTGACAGTGTTCGTTTGTTTCACTGCAAACAGCATTGTGGACTATCCAAATTGTCCGACTACACGATTTGAATAACTACTTGAAACCACGATTCAGGACATATTTTTTAAAAAAAATTAATCATCTTTATACACGATAGATAAATCTTTTACACTAGCACGTATAACTTTTCTCCTTTTTGAGTGTAAATATTTTAACTATGCATCATGTAGTATTAGTTTTAGACTATATATATTTCATTCTGTTGTATTAGAATTTCTTATAAATTTATTCCAGCAAGATTTAATCCTCGTGGGTATTCTTCTTACAAAAAAGGAATCATTTTTCTTTATTTATAAACATATTGATGTCAAAATTATTGTTCATTGTTGTGATTTTTTTTCTTCTTCATTTTATTGAACTTTGAAATTAGTGATTTAATTAATTTCCGTTGAAATTAAATTTAAAGTCGACCACTTTTGCTATGTTGTCCGTTGCTAGGCTTTGCTTATCTATTTAATGCTTTGCGTATAACGTATTAGACTAGTCCCCTATCGTTCTTTTGGCTATCACCGTATTTATTTTTAATTGTTTGTAATAGAATTCGTGCATCAAACATTTGGATGACTCTAATATTGTAAATCAACCATATATATCTTTAATGAGTTTAATTTTGTTGTTTTTTAGATTGACTAGCATTAATTCATCGTCTATTATTGTCCTCCTGGTAAATGATATATCTTTGAAATTTTTTTCTTCAGTTTTAAACCTACTGTACGTAAAAGTTTAAGTTATGGCAGTGAATAGCATACTTATTTTTATTTCTTCAATGTGCATAATTCGTTATTAGCTTTACCATGCCAATGCAATATCATGCTAATGCATGATTCAGTCATCAAAAACGTGTCGTCCTTTGTCAAAAGTTCTATTTCAACATCTGATATTTTTAACGCTGCGTCATGAACTACTTCTGGCGCAGTATACTAGTAAGCATGGTCAAGATTTGAATTTTTAATACGGACATTTCTGAACTCTTAAAAAATGTCGCATATCATCAATATGTCTTTTTCCACGTGACAGTCATGTAGATCACCTAATGTCTGAAGGTTGAAATGTTCCATGACGTACATATTGGTAATTAATATTTAATATGCTTGAATAGTTAAGTGATTGGTAAAACTTTTCTTTGGATGGTGTATTTGTCGTCGTTATTCGGTATTATTTTACCTCCTCATTTTTGCAGGCGTCTTGATGAATAAGCGGCTATCATAGCCGGACAATTTAGGAATGAGTAGTGGGATGTATTTTCGATATTTGTAAATCAAATTTCAATCGTTATGAGCAGCTTCTCTATATTTGCATGTTAAGTGATCGTTGTTAAATTAAAATGCATTTCATCTTCCTCCGTGAATACCATGGGTTTTGCATTTTTCAGCTTTTGTTCTTCGTACACAATTGTTGCTATCCAACCAGCAAGTAGTAAAACACCCGAATACAATCAGTGCCTCTGTAAACGATTGGTCTGTAACTTTTATGAACTGACTTTAGACACATGCAAAATCCTTCTGGAATGTGTTTAGCTGCTGCATTGTCCAGGATATATCTGATTAGTGTATAGAACTATTGCAATATAATGTACCTGGTACGATGATACTTTCAAAATCACAATAAACAACATAAGGAATATTACATTGACGATGACAATTTTTTTATTTCACCAATGAACCTTGTTCAGGCATAATATCTATTGTGCTGTCTACACTGTAATATATTCTTTTGTGTTCTGATATTTTTGTCTGATGTAGAGAAAAATCATTTGTGACACATATTTATGCCTGTGATTTTTATTTATCTGTGATAAAATCAATTTGGATAAGTCTTTTGATTTATTTAACTAGCAATATTTCAGCATATATTTAAGTACTTTTATTTAGTGAAGTAGAAAAATATTTTAATATATTTATATTCAACTACAAATATTGTAGATGTGTGAAAACATTATTCTATATAATTTGTGTCTTAAATTTAGCAAAAAGCACAGACTGGCGACCGGTGCGCTAGTTTTGCTGAATAGATTACTTCCCCAGCAATCAGGTAACATAAGCGGAATTGCAACCAGCAGCTTTGCACCCCAGCCACCAGTGCGGAAGGCTTCAAGGACTCTTTCTCAATCCCTCTGGCTTTCAAGGCCATGTCCACAACGTATTATAGACCCAGGCCCCTAACTGCTTGCAGATTCTCGCGAATCCGAGCCTAGCGATCCGGACAGTTGTCCACTCTACCAGATCGCCAGACATTTCCACAACTAGTATACATCCTTGAAACAATTACATCAATTACATGTGTTACAGATCATGTTTATGGTGTAGGTAAATTGCTTATATTGTACTGTAATGAAGGAACTAACACGAAATAACTGTTTACTAGGAGATTATATTTGGTGTTCGCTGTAAAGCACTTTTGTTATAGATTGTCTGTCTGTCTTTGTGTTATAGTATCTCTGCATTTTAACAACTCCATTTATTGTTAGTAGCGCGACTTCAAACATCAAGATGGTAAGGGTTGTGATATATATATATATATATATATATATATATATATATATATATATATATATATATATATATATATATATATATATATTGTGTGATGTTTGTGTGTGTGTGTGTTTGTGATTACAAGTAATGAAATTTAGGCTTTCTTTGTGTGCTCAGTTTGTTTTTAATTTACTGCGTGGACTAAAATCCTATTCGACCATAATTTGCACATCCGGGCTCTACACACTTACACATTAGCAGACGATATTCATTATTATGCGGTGGAGAATGTATGTGTGGTTGAACTATCTCACATAGTGTTTTACTGATGAGTCTGTGTATGTGGCATACGTTGATTACGTGACTGATCACACAGCAATACAGTGTTCCTGTAAATGCGTCATTTATTGATTTTATGTTAGTGTAGTCTGAGCTCTACTTAAAGTAGATATAGAATGTCTAAGTGTGATCATTGCCATTTATTATGCAATAAAGATCGGGCTAATTTAAAATTTCACACAGAATGTAGTATACAAAATAAAGGGAGGTAATTATCACTGTGATATATATATATATATATATATATATATATATATATATATATATATATATATATATCAATTGAGCGTGAAAAGATGGACTGAAATTGAAATTTACAGTGGGCCAGTATCGTCAATGTGTATACTACTCAAATTTCACTATCACTGTTATGCATGAGATGGTAACGTCTTTATCAAACCTAGAAGCCCGGAGTTTTCTGACAAAATAATTAAGTTATAATTTCCGTTTATTTGAAAACTAACAATACAAAATCTTGAGTCATCACGCTGTTCAATTCAAAGTGAGTATAAAGTCAAGGATATGGGTCGCGCAGTGCGGTACACAGGAGACTCGTAATCCGAGTTGGACAAGGTGTGTCAAATTCATTCGTCGTCACTGCAAGATTTATTCTCTCTCTCTCTCTCAGGTCAGAGGTTTATCTAACAATGCTACTACTCATGCGTTAATCAGGTGAACTTATTATTATTATTATTATTATTATTATCATTTACACTTTTTGGTTTTATTTCTTTTTTTTTATACATTTATTTCATTCATAAAAATCTGCGTTCTTGAACCTTTCTCTTTTACATTCGTTCATAATGTATGTATGTATGTATGTATGTATGTATGTATGTATGTATGTATGTATGTATGTATGTATGTATGTATGTATGTATGTATGTATGTATGTATGTGTGTATATATATATATATATATATATATATATATATATATATATATATATATATATATATATATATATATGTGTGTGTGTGTGTGTGTGTGTGTGTGTGTGAATGAATGAATGAATGAATGAATGAATGAATGAATTTATGTATTCTCTTTGGTTTTAAAGATACACTTGTTCCAAACAATTTGTCCTCACCATTAATCTTCACTTTATGCAATAGTAGTAATGTTTGGGCGATAGAGGAACAACAGCGAATTGAGAGAAAGATAAATCTTGCACAGTCATAAGTCTATGGAACTACATTTAATAAGCTCACTTCAAACGGCCCAAAACCAAACGAACATTGCATGGGACCTTCTCATTCGGAGATCCTCGTCTCTTTCCAATACAAGTCGAATAACTTCGACTCTCTGAAGGAGACTCGGAGGTAATCGTAGTGATACTATCCAAATTGGTAAGTTTTTGGCGGACGAACATCTCGCTACTGTGCAAAGAACAGTTTCTTATAAAATGATGGTTGTTGAAAATATCACTCAACGACGTTTCAACAATCAATGAAATACCTGTACTTTTAATTTTTTGATGTATTCCTGCAACTTTGAAATGAAAACAATTGAAGAAATCATTTTTGTTGTTGCTGTTGTTGTTGTTGTTGTTGTTGTTGTTGTTGTTTCCAATGCCTGAAACTATTGCTTACATTGCTGTTAGGCAAAGTTATTATGACGTAATAACAACCAAGTACTTGAGGGCAGCTCAAAACGACCATGATTAACATGGAAAAGGCCGACTGGGTTCTGATTGGGGACCTTCGCTACTACTTTTTCACATGCGTGTATACGTTCTCAGATGCACTTGCCTGTTGGGTCCTGTATTTTGGGTCCTGTATGTGGTCACTGAAAATTACGTCTCCTGCCCTAAGCACATAATCCACTGAAAACAAATGTATCAAATTATGGTTAGTGCTCCTTTAAGCCTGTTATTTGAAATGGCAGATTAAATTACAAACGTGACATTTGCAGAGTATAGTTTTGAATATCAAGTATCCATTGCAGCTTATTGTCCTCCCACATACTATCCTTATTGTCCTCCCACATACTATCCTTTTCAGTAGTGGGTATATGAGGTTATTAGTCCATGCTGTTAAATGGTATATTTATGGCATTTTAAAGGTCTAGAAGAAGATATTGGAACTGCCTTATACACGGTATATTTATGGCGTTCTAAAGGACTCTAAAATGACATTGCTTAAGAGTTTCTTAAATGATATATTTATAGTGTTTTAAAGGACTCAGAATGAGATTTCCTGTTGCGTTTAAAAGGCTCAAGACTAATTGTATTTAGAGGCCCCAAAATGATAGACTCCTGTTGCGTTTTAGAGGCCTAAGAATGGTAAGGCTTCTAAAACGCAACAAGAAATCTCATTCTAAGCTCTTTAAAACACCATAAATATACCGTTCTTTAAAACACCATAAATAAACCATTCTTTAAAACACCATAAATATACCATTCTTTAAAACACCATAAATATACATTTGTTTAAAACACCATAAATATACCATTCTTCAAAACATCATAAATATACATTTGTTTAAAACACCATAAATATACATTTGTTTAAAACACCATTAATATAATATTCTTTAAAACACCATAATATACATTTGTTTAAAACACCATAATATACCATTCTTTAACACACCATAAATATACCATTCTTTAAAACACAATAAATATACCATTGCTTAAAACACCATAAATATACCATTATTGAGCCTCTAAAATACTATCATTCTTGAGCATCTAAAACGCAATAGGAAATCTGATGCCCTCATGTACCCAATACTCTTCTCAGTTCATGGATATGGATATCAAAGACCTTTAGAGGAAAACACAATAAAAAAAACCTTTAGCTATGTTTTAAGACGAACTACGACATTTGCCTATGCCTGCAAGCAGGCCCGCCGACAGAAATTCCGGGCCCCTGGGCAGAGCAGTCATGGGCCCCAAAACTAGTTTAATTTTTTTTTAATATAAAAACCTGTATACAGTTTTGCATATAAAACCTGTAGTAATCAACCAAAACTTAGACTCTTGCAATAAACACATTTTAATATTTACTCCAGAGATTAATTTATTTTTTTATAACCGAGTTGACGGCGGACCCCTAGAAAACGCCGGGCCCCTGGGCAATGCCCCCCTCCCCCTTCTCGGCAAGCCTGCATACAAGCTAATACTCGAAATGTCAGCTGACTTCCTACAATTAGATAAGTTATGACAGCATGTACTGAGAAAGGCTGCGACCAGAAATTCGTGAGATCGTAAATGATACGTGTTGAAATGCTTTTCACAAATGTGGGACTTCTTTGCTTCCTGTTACAGCGGACGACGATTTACTGTGAACTAGCAATGCATTGTGCGTTCAAAGTATTGAGACTCGCTCACTGTTGACTGACATCCATTATGTTGGCCCTATATAGTTCGTTTCCATGAATAACTGTAACCGATTGCCAGTCTTTAAAAGGACTCTTCTAATTTATGTTTGTACTGTTGAATGATCACGTTGAGAAGGATACAATGTTGTCTTTTAATACTAACATTTGCACTCTCATAAATAAGCAGGATATGAGGTAAAAGTGTCCTTTTACACATCTGCAGTCGTCAGAAGTGCATTTCCAAACCGACTATAGCTTTCGTACGCCGTGGGAACGACTGTCAGCCCGTAATGAAATATGAATCAAACCTGATTGATAGCTTGGTACAGTACGTATATCGGTTGATGATGTTATTGATTTAATATATTTAATGTTGCATCATAGTTGGAATGCACAAGACAGCCATTATTTAAAAGCTCTCACAACATTTTCTTGAAACGTATCATTGATTTCAGTCTATCCTTTCCTTAGGTATATACGTTTTTCGCCAACTTGAAGTGTATACACTTCAACGTATATAGTGTATACACTTCAACGTATATAGTGTATACACTTCAACGTATATAGTGTATCCGTTTTGAACTTCGATCTTTTTTTGTTTTTGCAGGCATGGATGCCAAGGCAGAAAATAACAACTTGGAAAACATCAGTAAAGTTCTCAACAAGGTTCGTGATTACTTCATTCTAGTTTTTACATACATTGTGTATAAAACTACCCGCTCCATAGTGACTGCCTTCCAAAAATTCACCTGGGGAGTCACGGGCGTCGAAAAGACAAGAAGAGATGCAAGAAAGGGTTTGAATTTCAAGCAGAGTGCACATGTGCAAGAAATATTCTGGAGAAGAAAGATCTATGATTTAGATATTGCTGACTGTAGTGACTTTATCACATTTCATAAATGTTTTAAACCACCGTCCTATGTTTTACAACCAAATATATCATTGTACTGCATGTCAAAGGAAGAGGCAGTTTTCATAGAAGTTGATGGACATTGTAATGTCTACGATTGCCATGATTATCGAAGTTTATACATGTCACAGTTTATCAATGCTAAAAGAATTATCACCATGCCACTAGCTTCATTTCACAAGATCGCGCAAGATCAAGGCAATCCGAAAATCCCAGTGATTTGGCTGTCTGGCACTGGTAGGTGTGGGTCAACGTTGCTTAGCCGGGTATTTGGGGCGGTGCCAGGATGTATGGTTTTGGAAGACCCTGATGCTCTCACTAACCTTGCCTTTTTGAATAAGATGAACCAATTTCCAGGCGGGGAATACGATCAGTTGTTGATCAGTGCTGTTCGTTTACTTTGTAAACCAGACGACCGGGCTAGCATGTTTGTCATCAAGGCACGTCCATGTTGTATTGTGCAGATATCCAAAATTCACGAATTCTTTCCAAATATATGCCACGTGTTTGCCTATCGGAACAGTCTAAAGACAGTGTCTTCTTTCATGGGCGTCATTAATGAGAGCAGTGCTTTGAAAATGTTACGTACATTTGTTGACAATACATTGTTGTCTACGATATTTCCATGTGTCCGGAGATTCCTTTACAACAGATTTTGCTACGTGCTCGAAAGGGATTCACTCCATATTAAAATATCAGACCTCACAACCTTTGGGATCTTCACAAACTCGTGGGCATTGTGCTTGTCGCGCGTGAACGAAGCGGCAGAGAAAGGGATGCCAATTCTCGCTATCCTTTACGAAGAGGTTATGCGCAATCCCCGACGTACGTGCAGTGTTTTATTTGACAGGTTAAGAATACGTCCCCAGTACCTGATGAGCGCCGTGGAAGCATTCAAAGAGGACAGCCGTAGCGAAGATTTTACGACGAGTTTCATCAGTAATGAGTCTCGGCGTACCTTGCCCAGTGAACTAATTGCCGAGGCAGATGGTATACTTAAGAAATATAACCTACCAAAGCTTGGAGAGCGCTTTGAAATGCCGGGACTCCTGACTATAGACCCGCCATTTGCCAAGACTGCATCGCGGGACAACCTTTTATAAAACAATGATCTTTGTAGGTCTGTCCAGTCTCGTGGTCTCTGATTGCAAGATCTGTCTCAACCTACACACACACACACACACTCTTTAGTCTGACATCTTCAGTCAACACAATAAATTTTACAACGACCTTTTACAATTTCCGAGGCTCCAAATCTTCAACGAACTTCATTATTCCTGGACGGGACTCAGCAATCTTCAATGAGCTTCATTATTTCTGCACAGGACTCAGTAACCTTCAATGGACTTTATTATTCCTGCACCGATCTCGGTATTTTTCAATGATTTTCATAGACAAAATAGATCATATTATATCGCAATGAAAAGCTATTTTTGTGTCTATCTTTGTATGTGTGTGTGTGTGTTTTTTTTTTTTTTTATTTATTTGTGGGTTAAATATCGCCTTATTTTTACTCGCAATTCGGGTTTAGTAAACAATTTTGCAGAAATGTTTCTTAACTGCTTCCCTTGCTTTTGATAAAGGAACATATATTGCATTAAACAACAGTATGAACATGTATAAATGATGTCATTTAAAGTCAGCACATTCATATATGAATGATGTCATTTAAAGTCAGCACATTCATATATGAATGATGTCATTTAAAGTCAGCACATTCATATATGAATGATGTCATTTAAAGTCAGCACATTCATATATGAAAATTATGTCATTTAAAGTCAATACATTCATATATGAATTATGTCTTTTAAAGTCAGTACGTTCATATATAAATTATGTCATTTAAAGTCAGCACATTCATATATGAATTATGTCATTTAAAGTCAGCACATTCATATATGAATTATGTCATTTAAAGTCAGCACATTCATATATGAATGATGTCATTTAAAGTCAGCACATTCATATATGAATGATGTCATTTAAAGTCAGCACATTCTTATATGACTTATGTCATTTAAAGTCAGCACATTCATATATGAATGATGTCATTTAAAGTCAGCACATTCATATATGAATTATGTCATTTAAAGTCAATACATTCATATATGAATGATGTCATTTAAAGTCAGTATGTTCATATATGAATTATGTCATTTAAAGTCAGCACAATCATATATGAATTATGTCATTTAAAGTCAGCACATTCATATATGAATTATGTCATTTAACGTCAGCACATTCATATATGAATTATATCATTTCACGTCAGTACATTCATGTATGAACGATGTTATTTAAAGTCAGTATATTCATATATGAATTATGTCATTTAAAGTCAGCACATTCATATATGAATTATGTCATTTAACGTCAGCACATTCATATATGAATTATATCATTTCACGTCAGTACATTCATATATGAATTATGTTATTTAAAGTCAGTATATTCATATATGAATTATGTCATTTCACGTCAGTACATTCATATATGAATTATGTCATTTACAGTCAGTATATTCATATATGAATTATGTCATTTAAAGTCAGTATATTCATATATGAATTATGTCATTTAAAGTCGGTACATTCATATATGAATTATGTCATTTAAAGTCAGCACATTCATATATGAATTATGTCAGAAAAAATATTAACCACAGCTACCAAACCAAATAACTTTATATCAGACATGTAATAAAACTTACAGTGTAAAAATACACATGTGTTCTTCTTTCTTCTTCTCCTTCCTTCTCTTCTTCTTCTTCTTCTTGTCTGGAAGAAAATGTAAATTCATACCAATACTTTTTTTAACGAATACTTGCTTGAAAGTACCAGTACGTGTTCCTTGAGTCCTTAGGTCACCCGATAAGTATTGGAATTAACGGCAACAAAATTATGTCACATACATCATTTAAAAACATTCCTTTCGTATAATCTATGGAATGATAAAGTGCAGGGTCCATATTTAAACTTAACCCAAAAGCATGAGTTACAATTAGGAATTTTTTTTAGACGAATAACCGGGTGGTCTAGAGAAAACTAATAATAATGGATGTAAGGACAGGCATATTTGCATATTGCAGCACTGTAAATTTAGAAATCAAGGATTGTTGAAAATAGTGCGAGTTGTGTTGCCAAGCAAGAATGTGAGACGAAATAAATGCGACCAGTTCGTAGTTGCATTAATTCAATAATAATAATAATAATAATAATAACAATAACAATAATAATAATAATGAAATAAGAGAAAATAAAGTAATTTACAATACGATTTTTACTGAAGCACGTTTTTGCATTAATTTCTATCTTACAAAGATTTCTGATTTTTCAATATATATACTCGTTTATGATTGTACAAAAGTGTATTATGTAGGGTACATGTTGAAGCATACTGCAGTCTTACAGAAGAAAGATTTAGTAGTGCCCCAAAAATAACCATCAATCACTTACCGCTTACACGGGGGCACCTTTCTTTCAGGTCCTAATGGTGGTGCGTATTCCCCAAGAAGAAGATCATTAACAACAATGTTCAAATTTAAGGGAAAATTCAATTTCAGCGAATGTCGGATGGTAGGATTTGTATACAAATTGTTTTTAAAAAATGGCCTCAAATGCATGCACAGAATTGAAAAGTTGCCAAAAAATGACAATGCGGGAGAAACAAGATGCAAATTAGCCAACAAATGCCACAAGTGAAATTTGGGTGACGTGACAAAGCGAGCAAAACAACGTGCAGAATAAACAACAAAAGTTACAAGTAAAATTTGGGTGACGTGGATGTAGAATTTTGCAAAGAGAGCAAGTACATTTTGTGTGAAAAAGAAAAAAAAACTGACTACAGTTTCTTGTCTTTGTAGATCATTCATGTATGTCTTGTAATAGCATCATTTTTGCTCAATAATACTTAAGTTTGGAAATGGTCTCTGAAATTAATTGTAGAATTATAATTATAATCGCTGATTATGCTGACGAAAGCAGAGTTCAGTGAATTTCCTTAAGTTCATGGTCCTAACCATGTTACGTTCACGCCACGTTTAAATGGCTTAGTTTCTAAAAAAAAAAAAAAAAAAAAAAAAAAAAGCTTTTAACTGGAGTGTGTTGTTCCTTATCTGTGCCTGTAATCGTTTGTTACGTCCCGCACGTTTCATTAGATCCTCACGTTTTTGTACCAATATATGTCCGCACGTTCCGTTTTGTCCCTAAGTGTTTGTTCCAACATATTTTGTTGCAGAGATAACGGAATGCGCGGACATTTTGTAATGGAATGTTGTGGACGTAACGTAACGAATGAATGAGTGCAGACATAATAGATCATGCGGAAATAACAGGACATAACAATCATCACTATCACTTGCAGTAAAGCATGCAGGGTTGACCTAAGCAGTTCAGGTCCACATGGTGTGTGTGTGTGTGTGTGTGTGTGTGTGTGTGTGTGTGTGTGTGTGTGTGTGTGTGAAATCACTATGGTCGAAACTTTCACACATTCAGGTCAATTTCTGAAGGTAAAGAACAAGATCACACCAATAATACAGTCTCCACCAGAAGTCTGTCATATGTGGAATGATTTAGCAGTTTTGTTCCTTTTACGCTGATATGGGGCAGCCGTTGTAGCTCAGTTGGTAGAGCGTCGGACTCGGTGTATCCTTGGGAAAGACACTTACTTTCTTCGGCATGATATTGTTAATCACTGATTAATAGTGCCGGTAAAACCAACAAACCAAACCGAAACAAACGCTGATATGGTCTGGCTTTCAAGACAAGATACAAAAATAGATGGAAATGGACAGTTCCAAAACAGTCAACCGGTTTAAACATCCTGGTACCCCTATACGTGAACATCTCTAGGGCACTTGCAAATTTCGAAAACAGCCAACCCATTGAAACCACTTAAAACACCTTCATATTTCTATACGAGAATATTCCTAGAACACTTGTAAATTTTTTAATCACTACCAACACACACTAATTGGGGACCACATTCAAATCTTTTGATTGTGCATTGAGTTTTAGTGGAAATGTTATGTACAACAGAAATAATGACACAAAGCTATTATGTCAAACATTCAACAGATTTCAGAGAGGTGCTAAAAGTATTTAATGAGTTTAACATAAAAGCAACAATGTCAGTATCGAGAGATAACGTAAATTTGTTTTCAAATTTTGGATGGGATAAAAGTATAGTCAAAGCTAGTTGTGTTGCAAAACAGCGTCCAAGAAAAATAAGTATGTTGATTTGTCTATTTCAAATATCTTTAAAGATATTCTGCAATGTTTTAGAAACGATGAAGATTTTCAAATAACATTCATTGATGATAACATCGAGACAAGCATTTATCAATCATTCTAGAAAGATTATAAAACAGTACGGTATGAATAAGGAATAAATTACGTACTCGACAAGAGTATGTACACACATTTGTATCTGGCCAAGTTTACAGTACAACTCGAAGATATCGGAAACTTAACAAAGTCAGTCTACAACGATTCCACAAAACAGAGATAGATTTAACGGAAAATAAAGTTCGATTTCAAACAGCATATGGTCACTCATTATATGAAGTAGCTGTTTCAGAATCAACCACAATAATCGCAAAATATTATATAAATTTGTAATCATATATACGTTTGAAATAATTGAAGAAATGTTGCAAATTGCTGAATGTTAAGTTCCCGTTTTAGATGGATGTCCTGGCTGCTAATTGATAGCTCCAAAGACAATTTGTCAAGTGTGAAGTATTATCTGGATGTTTATATACCGTTCGAAATTACTGACAAAGAACAGCATTTAAAACATGTTTACTACGATCCTGAAAGTCCAATTGCTTATACAAATATCAATCAATTGAGGGAACGAATTAAACGGGAAAAAAAGAAAAGAAATATGCTGAATTTAAATATTGGTTAACTGAACAATCTACCTACAAGTTACACAAGCAAGAGAGAAAAAGATTTCCATACATTGATTGTCATTGCAAACATGAAAAATAGTGATACCTATAAATTTTCAATAGTAAAACGTATCTGTCAACAAAAGCTTATTTGATATGTGGATACTAGATAACTCTTGGATACATAAACATTCAATAGTATCAGATATCTTAATACAATGCTAATGGTAAGCGTTTCCAGCAGTTAAAATCTTGGTTACTCCGAACATTGTTTTATATAAATTGAGTACCACATCAGTATCAAAAGTAAGCCACTCAAAAAGCAGCTCAAAATGTACACATAGCTAGGGATTAGACCTTTTAAATGAGACATTCAAATAAATAAATAAAACAAAATTAATCGTACGGATAACGTAATAGAAACTTGTCACAGCCTCTAGTGTACGTAAAATAGGTAATATATATTGCTAATATACAAAGCTTGACACCGGATCAAATATACACAAGAATAAAAAGGCATGCAAACAATAAAACAGAATTAATCGTATGGCTAACATAAAAGCATGCTTGACATAGGCTCTAGTGTATGCAAAACAATTAAGCACAAACTTTAATCCTGGAACGTAGAAGAAGATATGCAGTAAGAAATGTGACCACCATCTGGAGTGGTGGTTGGGTGATGGTAAGTATTTAAGCTTAAGGTACTGAATAATGTATGACAAAAGATAAATACAGTACAAATATTCATATATATATATATATATATATATATATATATATATATATATAAATATATATATATATATATATATATATATAAACAATTAGTAATCAAATATATATTGAAAATATTGCAATTGAAATAAATCTAGGATAAAGATCTTGTTTTCCCGATTTCAAAGTCAGGATACAAATTACAGGCATCTTTAATACGTTTTGACACAAGAAAATAGTTGAGATCTATGAATAAGTAAATTTAAACAGAATCATTACTAAAACGCGTAGAGATTCATTTAAGAGATATTTATATTAGTACAGATTTTACGGTGGTAACCATCAAGATTTGTATGTATTGAACCATACTTTAAAAAGATCATCATTCGGAAAATTAGACAGTGTGTTCTGTACAAGTACAGCTAAACGTGACGATCAGACTTATGAAGAGATCCACTCAAAAATGAGAGCATCAGTATATTTGGCGTTAGCTTTGGTATTGCTATCTGTAAATTTGTTCGGGTTTAATGCTGCTCGGGCTATGTGTGAAGCAATGAGGTGTTCGATCGAGGTGTTTAACTCCCTCATGTTTCTTTTTTATTATTATTATGAAGAGTTATGTCTTTACCGTAAAAAGACAAATACATGTGCTACAAAAACTTGTAGCAACATACACATTAACGCCAATCACAAGTGCCATGAATATGTATTCATGTTTTACTTGATCATTAGAAGGGTTTTTTCTCATTTGTTGAATACTTTTTCTATTTCGGCCAGACTACCTTGCACCACACCCATATTTCCAACCGGTTCTCTATCAGAATATTATTTTGTTTGTTTTAGATTGTTCTAAAATTCGGTGAATGTAACATCTTTTATCTTTTTGATCTTATCCTTCAAATCTGTAATAGATAAATTATAAATCTTTTCATAGATCTAATCGTCCTTTCGTTCACATTCATTTGGTTTCTTACATCCTCTCTCTTTTGTTATTGTTGTTTTGGTTGTTGTTATCTCTTTTAATTCGTTCTTTTCCTGCAGTTAGCTGTCAAAATAATTCCATATCTTTAAAGTATCTATCTATGTGATATCCTCTGCTCGAGCAGTTGTATATATTGTCTAACGTTATCTAAATTGTCTACTCTTTTTTTCACTATTTGTAAGGCTTGTATGGCAGTGAATAACGTGTTGAATCTCTGTTTGAGCAATTCCTGTGTATGTAAAATAGTTTTATGTTATCATCAGTCTGTTTTTGTAGTTCTGAGACTTTGCGCCCTGGAGGTAGTTGCACATGCCTACTTTAGGATACATCTCTGAATTAGATTCTGCAGTTTATTTTAGAAGTTTAATTTTTTAATTACTGCTCTTTATATATATATATATATATATATATATATATATATATATATATATATATATATATATATATATATATATATATATATATATCCTCCCCTATCAACTGATACTGATTATTTTCATGGTAAGTTTTGGTGATTCAAGGTTTTAAGGATGTGTTAAAATTGTTTACAGTAAACATTTTGTCCATGAAATATACATAGTTAATTGCTTTAATTGATTTACAAATCCACTTGCCCGACTCCCGGGACAAGCTCAAATTCGGTTCATGCAAGCTCAGGTTGGCTAGACACTTGCCCGCGGGCAAGTCAAAAAAATTGAGAGAGGGATACAAGATACAAGAAATTTTATTTAACGTCGGTGGTCTGGGTAAAATACATGAAACACTAGCTCTGTGCGAGATATTTCAACGACAATGGGTCGTGTTCAGTTCCTAAATGCTTTACGTTCTGCAAGTTTTACACCATGCGATCTCGCCACAGTACATATACCAGCACCTTTATTTAGCGTTTATATGTAGTCCATTCTTTTTCTACATAACTGGCCAACAGTTTATCTCATCTATTGTATGTGTCATTTCCACCGTGTAGTCAATGTCAGGGTCAGCCTCGCATTTTCTCGCGCAGACGTGATAATGTGAATATTTACTATCATTCTCAAAAGTCGGATTGTCAAATATTTTAATGCATGTCGCCGATTTCAAGTTGATATTTGTTAAGTAAATGGAGAAAATAAGTGTTTACAAATTATTCAGTTGTAAGTATAAATTATTCAGTTGTAAGTATAAATAAATCATTACAAACAGTCTCTCTCTCTCTCTCTCTCTCTCTCTCTCTCTCTCTCTCTCTCTCTCTCTCTCTCTCTCTCTTAATCTCTTACAAATCTAGCTATTTCGAAACTATTTTCGACCTATCCATTTATATGTCGATATCCATGTACATGTTTGCTTTAGGTCTTTGCTTGCTTTAGGTCTTCTAACTATATCTGCATTCTAACTCTTTCTAATCTACATATCTATCTACTTGTATTATTTACATATATATTTATGATAACTTTAATTATCTGCATATGGATTTAAGGTGCCAACAAAGTTAAAAAGAACACACAAGTTTAAATAAATATAACGCGACTTCCTTAAAAATATACCATATTTTATATTACCTTATTGTTTTACTCATGTTTTACTCATGTTGGGATATTATGTTTGGTGCAAGCTCAATTTTTCCTGGGGCAAGTTCAATTTTCCAGTCAACTTGCCCTGGGCAAGCTGACTTTAATGAGCATTTGTAAATCCCTTTATTTGTGTGAGCCGCTGATATATCTTTTCTGAATTAAATTTCAAACTAGTTTAAATGCCATAATAATTGCATCAACATCTGTGTAAATTTCTTTACCTGCTATTTTTTTCTTATCTCCTTGACAAACTTGTAGTGTTTTACGTTGTATTTGTCTTTCAGCTTTTTTGAGATGTAGTTGGAATCAGCTTCATATTTTAGAATGTTATCTCTTTTGACTTCTTCTCTAGTATCATTTTTACCACGCTAGGACATTGTCTACATTGTTGCCGCCCTACGACGCTTTACATGTTGTTTAACTGTGATGTATTTGGAAGTACTTTTTGTATTCCATCTGGTTTTGTGATCAACGAAATTTTCATTAAGTGTATCTTTTAACTCTTTAATTTTCTAATGCGCTGTTTTTATCACATGTTGCATTAAAAAAATCGTTATATTAAAAAAATTCAAAGTTTTCATGCTTCTTAATAATGCTATATATGTATTGTGCTTCCGTCATTTATTTTAAGGAATTATATTTTACGCTGGTTCCCAACAGTTAAATTATTCATCATATCCTTTCCATTTCACAGGTACATATTTTTGTTTACGTTTCATTCTTATGGTCTTCAAAGTCTGTTCAGCTTTGTACATGTCATCTTGTTTGTCGCATAGATATAACTCTTGTTCGTAATACACGCCCTCTGCATCCTCTTCCCTTAAGTCTTTAAATTTGTAAACTACCGCATCACCCAAATTTACTTGCCCAAATTTACTTAATATTTCCTCAGGAAAGTTAGGAAGATAGTCCTTTGCAAACATTGTTTTATATTTTGAAATTCTGACTGTTTCATCAATTTCGAATATAGGAGTTCCAAATGTTTTGGTTGTCAAAAACCGGAATAGATTCAACCATACGTTTGATCTGTTTTCTTCCTTGCTGACTGAAGTCATGTATATTGATGTGTGAAGATTTGTATTGTATCTATAAAATAGCGTTGGTAGAACATCAACTCATTTTCTGGTTTCATTTTGGGCGAAATACTTCCAAATTCTAGTTTTCTGATTTCTGATAAACCTTTCCACGACAGTTAGTTGTTTTTGTCTGAGGACGTTAACAAGTACAGTGTTTCACTTTTCTAGCACATCCTTAATTTTCCTGTTGCAAAACTCTTTTCCCTAATCAAACTGTATCTTTTCAAGCTTTCGGTCTATTAGGACTTCTCTGAGAGCATCGTGTATGTCGTCTCACATTTTCGTTTTTAATTTCTCAGCCCAGGTGTATTTTAAGAAGACATCTTTCACTGTGTAAATGTATTTGTATCCATCGTTGTATTTTTCATATGCTTGTATGTCAACAATGTCTGCATGCCACTGATCCTCCACGCGACTAACATAGACCCCTCTGTTAGGAAGTGATTTTCTCGCTTACTTGTTTAATGTGTAGATAGATTACTCAGTTAAACATTCTTTGGAATCAGTGTATTTAATTTCATATTTTGTCACTTTTAATGTGTTCCTACAGTTAATTTTTATCTATATAAGCAACTGGACTTTCGTGATCGTTGCAAAGATGCCTTAAAAACTGTTCTTTGTCAGCCATTTAGAACGGTATATAAACATCCAGAAAATACTTTACGCTTGACAAATGTTCTGTGGGCGTTATCAACAAGCCAACAAGACATCCATCTGCCACTTTTTTATATCAGCAATTTTGCAAAATTTCTTTAATTCCTTTCGAACGTATAAACGATTTTAGATTTATGTTAACGTTAGCCATTCAGATGTTTGATTCAAGACAGATGTTTCAGATATTGAGTCACTATGTGCTGCTTTGAACCGAACTTTGTTTTCCAATAAATCTATCTCTGTTTTTGTAGACTCGATGTAGTTTAACATTAAAAAGTTTATGAGAACTTTGAGTTGTACTGTAAATTTAACCGAACATAAATCTGCGTATTTACTTACTTCAAATGCATAATACGTTCTTTCTTCATACCGAACTTTTAAAACAACTTTTCTATCAGAATGTATGATGCATATTTCAAAGTTATCATCAGTCAATGTAATCTGTCTTTCCTTAACCTTTGCAGGATATCTCTATTTAATTTTTTTTAAATCGACAAATCAAGCATTTGTATTCTTTAGTATGTTATTATGTAAAACAAAGATCTTTGACCACACTTTTATACTATCCAAATTTGTAAATAAATACACATCATCTCTTGAGATTTACCTTTTGTGCTGTATTCATGAAACCGGGAATCTATCACAATGTAATTTTCTGCCTTTATTTATGTTGCACATTGTTTTCAAACTATTTGTCGCTCTACTAAATGTTCAATAAAGAAAATACAATGTGGTCTAGGAACTCGAGGGTATTTTGAGAAGTTACGAGGCGAAAGTCCCACGCCAAAAATATCGTACTATTGTAAATTTCACTTTGGTCAGTTTCTGTAAGCTTCATCACTACACACACACACACACACACACACACACACACACACACACACACACACACACACACACACACACACACACACACATATATATATATATATATATATATATATTTCTTGGAAAAAACTGCCTTCATATGTCCCAGATACAACGGACTATCTCAACAAAACACCGAAAACAAACCTTCCAGATAACACTCTCCTCGTAGCTATGGACGTCTGTTCCTTATACACCAACATCCCACACGAGGAAGGTATCACAGCCTGCAAGGAAGCATGGGACGGTCGACCTGATCCTTCCCCACCTACATACTATTTGGTCAAACTCCTAACACACGTTTTTAAGTTTAACAATTTTGAATTAAACAACCAACACTTCCTACAAATGAATCGAAGTGCAATGGGCACTAAAATGGCACCTTCGTATGCCAATATATTTATGGGAAGACTCGAGTAAAAGCTCCTCAACGAGACACCCTATAGACCTCTAAGCTGGTGCAGATTTATTGACGACGTACAATCAAAATGGATCGAAACGGGCCACAATTTCAAAATATTTCTTGAATTCGTCAATAACTTCCATCCTACTATTAAATTTACGTCAGAGTCATCAAACAGGTCAAACATCTTTTTGTATACTCAATCTACCCTCCTGGAGGGGAACATAAGAAACTGACCTGTATTCTAAACCAACTGACTCTCACCAGTATCTGCTCCCAAACAGCTGCCACCCCCAACACGTAATAAAAAATCTTCCTTACGGTATGTGTGTTCGGACCAAACGCATATGCTCTAATCCGGCTACCTTTGAAAAGAGACTGGGAGAGCTCAAGGGGCACCTTAGAAGGAAAGGATACAGAAATAGCTACATTGAGGAGGCTAGTAACAAAACTTGACTCCTCATTAGAGGAACCCTCCTGAAATATAAAACCAAGAAAACCAACAAACGCGTTCCCTTCGTAGTTACTTTCCATCCCGACGCATCAAAGTTACAACAGATAATTCGGAAGCACTGGAACCAGATTGAATCCTCCGAACATCTGAAGGGCATATTTCAAGAAGTTCCTATGGTTGCGTAACCTAGACCTAAAAATATGAAGGACCATCTGGCACGTGCTAAGGAAACTTCAAACAAGAGCACAGATTCAGGCATATATTGCTGCCAAGACAAGCGTTGCCTAATTTGCAAACATATGCCCGAGACCAAATCGTTCAGAAGTTCGACGACATGAGTTATCTACACTATCAATCAAAAGTTAGGATGCCGAACCAAAAATCTAATCTATCTTCTAACAGGCAAGTTAAGATCTGTGGCACTCAATATGTTGGCGAAACCGTTGATTTCAGAAAACGAATGAATAACCACAAGAGCCACAATTGCAACAAAGTCAACGCGAACTCGCCAATCACTACAACTCGTCTGGGCATTCAGTCGAATCACTCGATCACTCGAGATGCTACCAATTGATTCTAACCTGGAGTGGACCGATATAGAAAGCACACGTATGGAACGATACTGGATACTTCAATTGAAAACTCAGCAGGAGTTCGGCCTAAATGAAAAAGTCTAACCTTCTTATTTCAATCTTATCATAACCACAGCCAGGCATCAGTTTATCTGACGTACGCATTTTTGTGATTATATTTACCCAAGTAAATATTCCGTAACTCTTTACATGTATTATTGGTAATCTTCTTCTTCTTCTTCTTCTTCTTATAATTATTATTATTATTATTATTATTATTATTATTATTATTATTATTATTAATATTGTTGTTGTTGTTGTTGTTGTTATTATTATTATTATTATTATTATTATTATTAATATTGTTGTTGTTGTTGTTATTATTAATATTGTTGTTGTTGTTATTGTTATTATTATTATTATTGTTATTGATATTATTTTAATTCTTGTCCATTATCCCGCTATACCGTGCTCTTTACATACTTTTGTACCTTTGTACCTCCATGCATAACTTTACCGAGATATAAATTTCCTTTGCACATTTTGATGATGGCATTGATTTATCGCTGCGCATGGTGTCAGTCCGTTGTTCAAAGCCTGTAATTAAGTCAAAACACTTTGGTCCTCTGCGTGACACGCATGATAAACACTTTGAATTATTTTTACACAACTTTGTTGGGCTGATGGCAGCTTAACATGGATATGTAGTTTACCCGTTGTAGACCGTTTTTTCAAAATTTTGTCTTCTTTCTTTCTTCTATTGTGTATCCTTTGTTTGTTTATTTCCCCGTCATTGAAACATGTAGGAGTCAAGAATTTTTCTTGGCTTTTGTGTTTGGTGTTTGTTTTGTGGATGTAAATTGTTTCTCTCCCTGACGAAGAGCTTGTTTAGCTCGAAACGTTGGGAAACTGTTTTGTATTTACGCCGTTATCAATTTTCGTGTCTATATATATATATATATATATATATATATATATATATATATATATATATATATATATATATATATATATATATATATATATATATATATACATACATACATACATATATATATATATATATATATAAGTACCTGTACGCAGACAGACCGAGACTACATACATAGATACATAGATACATACATAGATACATAGATACATAGATACATACATACATACATACATACATACATACATACATACATACATACATACATACATACATACATACATACATACATACATACATACATACATACATAGAATTACACAATATTATCAGTTTATTTTTGTATGGCAATTTGTGAAAGCGGCGAGCGGGCATACAAGTTTAACAACGAAAATAAACAACAACATTATGAGACATTCGTAAAGCCGTGATTATCTTTATTTCCAACACAAGTGAAAAGTCGTTCCTGTTTTCATTCCGAAAGAAGGACCAAGGTCGGATCCAAAAATATCGTTTGGCGATGTGGTTGGGGGGCCATAAACAACCAGGCGAGGGGTCTGTGGGTCTGAATCCCCATCGGGATGAAGCCTCTGGGAGCTTCTGCATGATAATCTTTTTCTGGGCATAATTTTAACCATCTAACTGTAAATAAACTTACTCTACGAAATATTCCCGTTGTTTCGTGCTAATTTTGAGATGGGGGGGGGGGAGGCGGGGGGAACAGGTGTTAGTGCACTAAACGCGAAGGTCTCTCAACGTCGTCCGACTTGGCTCAAGGGAAATAAATAAGATTTTCAAAGCGCTATTTGTTACAGAAGAGTGTGTTCCCTTTAATTGCTTCAGCAATCGTTTTTACCAGCAAATGAATGACACCGGTTCGAAATATGTGCGCTGAAAACGAGGCGATGCAACTTTTCGAATTGACACGCACAAGTTACGACAAAGTAGCCTTGAAAACTGAGTAATGATTTATATTTAGTTCTTTAATTAAACGTTCTTCTCAAAACTTTTTCGACAATAATTTCAACAATGGGATCAAAGAAGGGTCCACAGATGTGCCAAGCGAGCACTTTGCCAGAACCTTGTGTACAAATGCTTATGAATGCATCGATAAATAAATAAACAAATAAATAAATAATGATAACTATGAAAAAAAAAGAGTAAATGCAAATAAAATTGTTTAGCCAAATCCTTCTTGAAAGTATATCGGTTGTTTTCAAAAGTTAAATAAGTTTTTTATTTAATTTTTTACATAAGCTGTTTTACGCTTTTAAGTCAGAAAATACCTGATCGGTAATATGCAGCTTCTATACTAGCAGAGTAGCCATCGTAAAAAATTCACTTTTTCATTCATGGATTTGTCTCAATGAAATTAAATAATAAGGGCGTTTAAGTCACTAATATTCAACAAATAAATAAATAAAAACACTGGCAAATGATCCTCAAGGAAAATTCCAAAAATATTTAATTTGTAAATTTGAGAAAGAAAAAAAATCCATAATTTAAAACATTGAAATTTCGTTTTGCGCGAATCACATTTTTGTTTTCAATTTAAGGAGCGCCAAGTTTTTCTCTTCCTAACGTAATTTAGCATTCACATGTACACGCTTACTAACTTTATCTATATTTTAATATCACAATCTACATGTAATTAATTTCCAAAGTAATTTCCTTGTGAGTCATCTTGAAAGTTTTACAACAGGAATACAACATGAAAATTATAAACAAATAAACTATTTTCTCAGTGTAAGATCCGTCACTGCGACTTAATCTAAGTTCTACGTTTTATATTTAATGACAAAAGGTGCGGAGAAAAATCTGTGGAGTTTTTGGTTTGTTTGTTTATTTGTTTTGTTTGTTTTTTAAATCTGCAACTTGCACAGAAAATTTGCAAAATATTGACATGTTTTCCGAAAATGCTAAAAATCTGGAAATTGTCAGTAATTTGCAATTGGAAATATAAAATTAAAAACCTGCATGTAAATTATTCTGAGTTTGGCAGTTATCAACGCCATCGAAAAATTAATTTACATTCTGTGGAGAAAGAAGAAAGGGACGTGATAAAGTTCGAAAATGTGACCCGTCAAAAAGTATTTCGATGTCTAAAATTGAACAAAGTAGGGTTATCATTTGTGATATATAAAAGAATGACAGAAAAAAAATATTTAAAAAAATTTAAGAAATGGAAATCACAAAGGTAGTTAACTCCGTTGAAAGATCTTCTCAACGAAGACAAATTTCGTGGGTGGGCATTCTACATTCGCGTGCACCGTTGACTTGTGTGGACTTTGCTCATTATCGATCGCCGGCATTCTATTTTCATTCAAGTATCGAAAATGACAGCGGTAAGTGTATTCTTTTCCTTTAGCCATTTATGCGTTTTTTAAGAAATTCCCGGATGATGAATGCTTAGGAAATCATTGTTTAATATCTCATTATTGTGCAACTGGTGCACGGCAAGACAAGATCTACTGTAAGTGTAAGATTGACCGTCCAACCGGTTTGTAGAGTAGAACCACCATGACTTAATCTTTGCCCTAGCAAAAGACATTGGATGTGGTAAAGTTGTCATGCTAAGTATAGTCAAATACACATATTTATTAAATAAAAATAATGAGCGTGATCATGGGCTTTGGGAACTGGCGGTACTACTGAGTACTGTTGAGCGGTGGATACGCTCAGTTCGAGCTCTAGCCTTAAGTCTCCGCCAAGACGACTTGGTGTTTTAAGAAGTGTGGACTTCGCACTGTATCGATAGGAGTTTCAGTCGAGACTGACTACACAACCTTAAAACGCTGAGTAAAAAGTAGAAATTATGCATGAATTGTCGACAAAACCGGTGGATAGAATCACCGGAACGGACTTCGAAATATTTGCAGGATGATTGTACTCAATATTATTTTTTTGTATTATACTATTCGCCTACTCTCCTGGCAGTTTGTACTTCTCTACCGATTTTAAAAATGAAAAGCCTATATATAAAAAAAAATGCACAAAACTTGGTAATTTCATTCATCAATGTATAATTTCTAACCTGAAAACTCAAACAAACGTTTCTTTACTAACACGGCGTCCGTATTTGTATGGGCAAGTATATGTTTTTAGACAACAGGAGTGAAGTAGTTCGATAAGCTCAGAATAATTCCATAATTTTCTGTAACTTTGGAAGTTGCATTCCATTGAACCCATGTGCATAAGAGTTGAACTGCTGGCCATTTTTGTTTTGTTCAGTTTTATTCAGAAATATTAAAACTCGACATTGGAAATATTGGATGCGGTCAACACAGGTTTTACCTTCAATGTACTAGGACCTTCACACATTCACTGAAAATGATCTTTTCCACGAACTGGAAAAGGACGGTGAATAGGTTCATTGTTTACATTGAAAACTCCCACAAACAAGATGACAGTGTTAGGGAGCCCCTGGCAACAGTCAGGTTAGAAATTATAAATTAATGAATGAAATGACTAAGTTTGGTGCATGTTTTATGTCCTTGATGCTTTTCATTTTTAAAATCACAAGGGGGCTACAAACTGCCGGGGGGGGGGGGGCAGGCGAAAACTAGGAGAGTGTGCAGTCAGTTATAAAAGCTAACTTTAAAAATGGAGACATTTTTTATATTTACTGAGCCGAAAACACACTTGCTTACAAAAGATCAAATAAAAGAAAACTCAATTGATTTTAAATAAAACTTAATAAAGAATCATACAGAAATAATAATAAATGCTTTTGCAGACATGGAAACTTGATTGAAATTTTTTTAAAAAGTAAGGACTTTCATGGACAAGTAAGAGAGATCCTTTTATAGTGATAAAATAAGATGGTCCGAAATTATGAGTAAAACATTTGTCCCATGAAGATAATAATAAATAATATCAAACAGTAACCCAAATTTATTTTCCTATAAATATTTAGAGCTGTAATAATAGAAAAATTAATATTGAATACAAACATCTTGCACATCATATGAAGAGTTCCAAGTCCATTCCGCTGATTACCTCCATTCTGGTCCTTTTCATGTACATTATTCTATCCCCCCCCCCCCCCCCAATGAAACTATATTTTTTTACATTTATAATATGCTATTTTTCCAAGACATGGTGCAAATTGAATGAATATACTGGCTCCACCCATGCAGTATATATATATGTATATGGTTAGAAACAAAATTACTACATCATACACAATATTCTAGAAATGTGATTGGTCAATTATCAAGACATAAAATACATTACTTCTGTTTACAATTATTCAAGCAGCATGTAAGAACTCTAGCAAGTTATTAAATAGATCATGTGATTTACAAGCATGTTGTAAGTCATCATCATCATCTTCCCTAATTGTATAAATGTGTGAGGTTAACGTGATGAATAAGTTATACACAGCTGGGTAAAATAAAATGGCTGACAACCTATTCTTTAAAAGTTAAAATGCAAATATATGATTTATTGTCCAAATGTATGAAAGGATTTTATAATATATAGAAATGAGATACTGTGCGGTCTATTATCCCCAAACAATGCTGATTTCTCATCTGTTTTGCAGGATTTTGTGGCTTAAGGGAGGTAACTGCTACAGCTAACATGCTGTTTACAATCATCTGCAGGCCAACAATGGTAGCTAAGAGATTCACAATGCACACTAAGAATTAATTTTTGTCCAAAGGTTTAGCATAGTTCCACAAAAAAGGTTTATAAAGTAATTAAATAAATTCATTACCATATATACTCAAGTATAGGTCAGATTCAACTTAAAACTGCATAGACCCAAATCTGCCATCGCATAATGCTCTGGCAGAGTTAGGTCTATATAGTTTGTTATTACACTGTAGTAATTAGTAGAACAGACAGCATAGACCCTGATCTGCCTACATATTATGCGATGGCAGATCAGGGTCTATGTTGTGTGCAGTGGATTCGATTTATACATGAGTATATACAGTACATGTTAGTTTACTGGGGTGTATGGAATGTTATTTGCATCTTTAAATCCGTACACCCTAGGGTTTAGAGTGTAGGCCCATCCGAGTTTCCTGACCTTTCCCACCGTACCCAGTGTAACATATTTGGACAGTAAACATCTACAGTAATAGAGGGTTGGCTTATAATGCAGTGATGTCAGACATACAGTTCCTTTGTCAACAGAGGTAAGGCACAGAGGTACACATTTTAAAAATAATTTGTTACAGGCATATTATCATTATCATAGGTGTGACAACTAAAAAATTATGTTTTAGTGATTCTTTTCTTCAAAAGCATGACATCTCGCTACAGGATCTTGCAATTTTATTTGTGGACACCTCTTGGACCTTGGACCTCTGGCAATATTAAGCTAAAAGGCCTTTGAAGTGACCCCCTTTTGTACCGAAAGGTTGTAATGGATTTTTTGTACCGAAAAGTTGTAAAGGATTTTATATCTGTGTGTCTCCTCCAAAGGTCTGTTATTGTGTGATCTTGCAAGCTAGCAATGATTGGCTCATTGTTTATCCTGCATTAACCTGCATTAATGACAATGACTGAGGGACATTTTAACAAAATAGTTCAGGAAGGCATAGCTTAAAATTCAGTGTTGTTGGCTTTTATATGATTTATTTATGTTGAGATGTAGCATGTACTAATTGGTGACATAAATTATGTCTTCAATTTGAAAATTTTTATTTTTTTTTTAAAAAAGGAATTTCTGAAAGCTGCTGAGGAAGCAAAGAGGCTGAAGAGCAAGCCTTCTAATGATGAAATGTTGGAGTTATATTCCCTGTACAAGCAAGCCACCATTGGGGATATCAATACAGGTATGCCATCTACAGCCAAAGTGGCTCAATAATGTTTCATCTGAAATGCAGATTTTGCTATCTCTTGTTGTTTGCAACTTTTATCATAGTTCATGTGTTATGCAGGCAGTAGCCATACATGTACTACAGCATGTGCTGGTACCATGTTCTCCAAATATTCTTCCCATGCTTCTGGATAAAAAAATCCAAGCAGATATTATGTTATTCTGCCTGTTTGTATGTCTGTCCATTAGTGTATTCCTTCCTACATCATTGAAGATACAGACTAGACTTTTGGTGTATGTAGGATTCTCACTTGGATTTAAAAAGTTAAGAATTCAGGTTTCAACAACCAGGAAAAAGTTGAAGTCCCAGATCAAACATTGGAGTCCCAATCCTAAAATTAGAATTACTATGAATAATTATTTACCTGTGAATTGTTATAGTGGTGTAAGCATTCATATTTAGTCCAGTTAATAAACTGAAATGTACGATTAATTGAGACCAGAATTGTAGTAGAAGTCACCTTTCAAGCAATGAGCAGTGAAGATTTTGCTATCAAATTTAGAACTGACCTGGCGTTCCCCAAAACCACACTTAACGTGTATTTGTAGCATTAACAATTATAATAAATAATTATGTTTTTGTGATTCTTTTCTTCATCACATGGCATCTCACTTTAGCAAAAAAAGTGATGTTACTGTCAACATAAAATTAACTTCATTATGAGTAATAACAATAATAGCCAAAAACATTTAATAAGTCTGCAGTGTTTTAATTGGATCTGCCAATCAATATTTGCCAAATCATCCATGTTAATACCTTCTTTGTTGCATTATAATATCTTGTATTCAAATTATTAAGTGACTGAACAAGGTTTTGACTATTTTTGTTTTCATACCTCGGCATTACTATCCATGGTCTTTTCTTATTGTCGGAACATCTGGGTTGGCACTGGAATTTTCCATTTGGTTCCATGAAACTTATTGACATGTAGTGCTAAAAAAAAAAAAAAAATCTTGATGCCCAGGGCCACTCTTAATTTAGATTAGGCGCCTCCCCTCAAAGTGAGTTGCCTGTTGTTCTCTTGATTATTTTTGCATTTCAAACTAATAATTCTTTGAGTTACCATAGCACTAAATTATTTATTTCTGCAATTTGCTTGCTTCAAAAATTGAATCTCTCATGTCATCAATTCACCCTCGAAAATACATTATGCAATTGGTTGGTTTGAAATATATTTCAGCAAACCAGAGGAGGACTTTTGAATTTTCCCTTTGTAAAATTTGTTTAAACCGAAATAAATCGTCATTTGAAACAAATGACCCATGTAGCGATATACACATCATCAATACTCTGATTCTCTTTTTTATGCATCCACACATAAAACATATGCACATTTTTACGCCATACTGTAGAAGCTTGCATATTATTAGTATGGTGTGTTGATGTGCACAACAGTTTTAAAAAAAAAATATTATTACCCCTGGGGGTTGGGAACGGTGGATTTCTTGAAATCTTAAAACAATTTCTAAACTATTGTAGATCTGAAAGTTGGCATGTGTCATTGTCATGGCCAGGTATGTAAAATATTGAATTGAATTTTGGATTACATCCATAGGTTTTTGCCCAAGGACAGGAGAATTCTGCCCCTGGATCATCGTTTGGGAACTGTTCCCCACTCTTAAACCTTAAATAGGTTTGAATGACATGAGACGAGATCAGACATACATCTGGTACAAAACTCGGTCATGCCACTGAGTATGGACCCTGGGCTTTTCCTAAAAATTAGGGCATTAGCAAGTACCACTCCTTCTGTTGATATGATGTTATTATGATTCAAATGATTCTCATAATCAATACTGTGGATTCTATGCAATGCACACTCGATTTTTATTTCCAGCAAACCAAAAATTGTACCATAGAAATAGTATTGTCACTTTCATAATTATACCTAGACCAATGAGATGTTTATTCTGAGGTCATTATCGATAACCACAAATCTGAATAACAAGCGTAAGATTGGTTGAGCATGGTGAACACTCTGGAGGCTATATTCTTATCAGATTTTTATCAGATTTGGATTGTAAGCTTATGTCATCAAAATCTTGAATGAGTTTAATTATGACCGACATCCACGCTGATTAATCTCGATTAAAGGTGGTCTTGCATCTGATTCGCTTAGCTTGTGAACACTCAAAAGACCATATTTCTGTACATATTTTTGACTAGACTTGCTATGTAAGCTGTATCATCAAGATCTCAGATGAGTTCGATTATGAGCGAAATCTTGCATTTTATGAGGTGATCTTGCATCTGCATGGTTGAGCTTGTGAACACTGTAGATACCAGATTTCTGAATAGATTTAAAATCATATTTGCTATGTAAGCTTATAGAATCAAGATCCTGGATGAGTTCGATTGTGAGTAACATCCACGCATATTAGCAAGGTGATTACAGTGATCTCGCATCGGGGTACGCGTGTTTGGGTCATAAAATGTTTTACAAAGCGCGTGTTAACGTCATAAAAGTGAAACAAATTAATATAAAGGAAATAAAAAGAAGTGCATATATTTACATAGTATTTTTTATTTACCTAAGTTATAACAGTAACAATGCATATCTCATTTATTTTTTAATTTAAATAAATGATATTCGTCTTTTCTTCATTTCACCATATAAACTGACTGCAACATCACAGTTAAAGTCTTTTAAGGGTTGTCCTTCAGTACTGATTGACATCAGGTAATTCAGTACCCTCTGTGACAACCTGTTCCTTAAAACACTCTTAATTCTATTCATTGAGGAGAATGACCTTTCACAATCTGAAAAAAATGGAACATAAAATTTATTAATGGATGTACAAAAAAGAGACAAATATACCTGAATCCTAATTAAGTTAATTACCATGGAAAAATTCTTCAGGTACAATTTACACAGCATACCTGCAAAATATATGTAATTACATAGTCTTATTTTCAAGAATTTGATATAGACCGGGTGGAATAAACTTTTGAGGTCATGACTTCACTGAATAATAAGTAAGAATATGGATGAAATTATTTTAGTTATATTTCCGTTTATTACTTGGATAGACAGAAAAGAGAAATGAGAAATTAATAGGGCAGCACTCACTTAAGTTAGCAATATGGAAAACTTATCATCCGATCCAGCAATTTGCACCCAAGGGAATAACGTCTTCCATTCATTATTACATCCCGTCCTTCGTTTCTTGATATCATTCTTTTTGGAAATCATGCTGGCACTATTCGTGACGCCAATTTCTGATTGTCGTAACCAGGCCAACATGGGGCTAGCCGGGCGCTGGGTAATTTTTCGTTTCTTGGAAGGTGGTGTGTTCATTTTTCACAATAATTTTAAATTTAATCAGTGTAACTGCTTTGGCTGTTAATGAAAATGACTGACATATATATAACACACTACCAGTAGACTCCATTGTTGCTGGCCAATCACGTGACTAGGTGCAGACGAAACTCTCACCAAAGGTCGCGCACCGGCGGTCACGCAAGCCATAATAATGGTTAAGGGAGTGAGCAATTATCCTGGATTATCTTAATAAAATACCCCATAAGAGGTAAGAGTAGGTGTCATTTGAGTGGGGCTTTGAATTAAGTGACAGGATGTTTGTTTAACAGATTAGTTTTATAAGGGTAGTGGGAAACATCAAAGCGTAGCGGCACAAGAGCATAGCGTAGTGGCAGGTTCTAAAGCGTCGGGGTTGTCGGAGTTTGAAACGATAGCGTAGTGGGCCCGCTACTGTAAAAGTCCCTCGGGAGAACACTGGATTATGCATCTAATTGGTTGAGCTTGTTACCACTTTAGAGACCTTATTTCTGATAAGATTTGTATCAGATTTGGCATGTAAGCTAATATCATCAGGATCAGGGTTGAGTTTGATTTTTGTTTATAGCACTTGATGAATGTCAGGAGATTCAGTTCTAGTAATTTCATATTGAAACCATGTATACATATGGAACAGTGCATGGAGTTTTGCCAGTTTGTATTGGAGTAAAGCATATTAACTAATGTTTGATAAGGACTATTTAGAATCATGGTTTTTATGCTGAGTTCTTCCCCTTGCAGACAAAACTTAAAACGCAAAATAATTTGTCAATACAAAATGCATAAACTTCAATAGAACAAGTTACACAAAACAAGAACACAATACATGTTATGGATTATAATGAATGATTTGTAATTTAAATGAAGAAAAATAGAAAATAACAAGTAATACTCTAAGTTGATAATAATTTGATAATATAATAATTATTATATTTGTAAGACATGTGTAAATTGCCAATAAATTATTGCAGTCTTATGGATGAAGATGTTTTTTTTCTATGTAAAAAAGCTGTGTGGGAATTTACTAATAATGCAGTGTATCCTCAAAGGTGAACAACTACATGGATCTCTCATATACATCAATACATGCATCTAGGGATGAAATGAACACCTCTGCTGCATATTGATACGATTCACGATATACAGCCTACGATGTGATACATCAACGATACACATATCAACTTGATAGTCTTTTCATCTTTAGAAGGTCTGTCAGTGATAGGGTGGTGCCATTAAATATGTGTTGGTATATTGGTTACATTTCCAGTATGTGAATTACAAACATACAGACTTCTCATCTGTTCATATGCCATTCTCATTCTTGACAAGATAAAAAAAAATACTTCCAAACAGACTACCTGTTAGTTGTCTGTGACTTTAATTCAACTTTTAAGGCCATTTCAGGCTGCTCCATTTGATCAGATGCAGGACTCATCTTGGTCACTACGCCATTTCTTTTGCATTGCATGAATGCTTTAAAAACATCTTATTACCAATTTCATGTCTTCACTTAAAGTTGGAAGGCATTATGGTGTTATCTTCAAAACAGAAGAAATAGTGCAAATTCCTCTTGCTAGGAAAATCTTATCTAGAACAAGTCCAAATGTATGAGCGGAGATAACTAACTACCAAATCATTCACATTGTACTTCCAGCAGATGCAAAACAACTGCTGCAGCCACAGGCGCTCGTTTCTCTCAGTGAAAAAGGAAATTATTGACAACACCCACTCCCCTTCTAAAAATTAATAAGGTGGCTATAACTCATAACTTGTGCGATTTGGAATCTGCCCCCTTGCTGATTCTGTGCTAATTTGTTCTTTTTTAATCCAGTCAGCACATTCAGTCGCTGTTTACATATATCAGCATAAAAGGAGACATTCCAAATTTGTTCCCCATGTACAATTTAAGTACTTTACAGATTATTTAAAAGCCACTTTTGCATGAAGTTTCTATGTTGCTTTGTGTCTGTTTGGATGCCAATACATTTGGTGTGCCATGCAGTGAACAAGCTACAGTTCTGATTGGTGGTTATTGTTTTACCTTGGACTTGAACAAACAATTGCCACCAATCAGAATTGAATGTAACATATTTCTCTGCATGACAAACCAGATGTGTAGCCTTCAAATTCATTCCAAGTAGACAAGATACAAAGCAACAGATAAACATTGCATACAAGTGTTTATTAAATGATCAGTAAAGTACTTAGATTAAAAATTGGAGAACAAATCTGGAAAGTCTCTTTACATTGATATATGTTATCAGTGGCTGAACATGCTGATGGGATAAAATAATTAGCATTGAATTGGCGTGGGGGGAGAGACTTTGAACCACATGAGTACAGAAATGAGTACATATGCCTGCTATGGCTGTCTCAGATGTATTCTCAATTTAAAGAATAAAAAGGCAAATGGCTAATAATTATTCACAGCTGGTGA
The DNA here is from genome assembly GCA_029931535.1 of Margaritifera margaritifera. Classification (NCBI taxonomy): domain Eukaryota; kingdom Metazoa; phylum Mollusca; class Bivalvia; order Unionida; family Margaritiferidae; genus Margaritifera; species Margaritifera margaritifera. The sequence continues at coordinate 2,971,714 of JAQPZY010001471.1, forward strand.
AGATTAAAGTAATTTGTATAGGGTAAGTATCATTTTGTATCGATTCTTCGCCTCTTGTATCGATATGGGTGTCGATATGGAAAAATTATTGATACAATGATTAATCGTTTCATCCCAACATGTATCAAAGTATCTGAATTTCTTTACAGATCTATTTGCAAGAAAAAGATTTTGCTTTAGGAACATACTTGTGTAAACCATATTCAATTTTATAAATGTATTTGTCGAGAAAATTGCTAAAAACTTGTCCATATTTGAAATTCTGGAATATTTTGAAGGAAGTTTGGTTAAATGGAGTTTGACATTTGCTTGTATTGCCATATTAAAGTGCCTTAAGCTTTTGGCATTTATATGTTATTACATGTATGGTACATTATTTTAAGGCATTTCATATATTCAGTGTCACTATACATACATTTTTTAAAATGTATATTTTGTATTTTTAGTTTTAAATATAAAAAAAATTTAAATAAATAAACCCAATATGTTTCCTCCAGAAATACTTCCAGATGTAATTACTAAGAGCAAATAAACCCACGACCTTAAATAAACTCCTGCGAAATATGGTAGTCGGTCCAGATGGTGAGAATTGAATCTACAACCTTCTGGTCACAAGTGAGTAGCCTTAACCACTGAGCCACCACAACGCCCTTGGGTGGGAATCTCAAAGGTTTTCAAGTTGTGACTCCAGGGGAGTAAAGATAGACACTGGAATCCATGATCACTGTACAGATTCACTCCTGTTGTAATGCCAAATAAGTGTATATACTTTAAGAGTGTGGTTATGAACAGTTTCTAAGTTATGAATCAGGACCTTGTCCCTAGGGGCAGGGAGAGATCCAGGGACAATGCTACTTGTATAAATGACTTTCCCCTTTAATGCTAAGAATTTGAACCTATATATATATATATACACACACACACACACATACTGGTAGTCCCTCCACAGTTTCAATACTTGTCTGAATTTGCGTTCACAATCTTATACATGTCAACTACGTAGGTGAGCAATGTCAGTCCCACTTGAGCGTCTTTCTAGTTTTCTCTCTGGTCCGTCTTTTTGATACTGTTTGGAAAGAAGCAGTGATAATACATTGTTTTCATCTGGAACACAATACATCTTGCTAAATTGTTAAATCAATCTCTTATTTATTTTGGCACAAAAACTTTGTAGTTCTTAAAGAAATTGGTTGCATTATTGTCAGATTTCAGGAGCCACACCAGTCTGACACCAAGACCGTATTATATACAAATGCTACTGTATAAGGCTAGTATGGTCATGGATCCCATTTCATTAACTAGTAGTAAAATTATATATCATGTACTTCATTACAGTATAAGGTGATCTCACTATAAGGCAGTATACATGTACTTTATGGCAGAGGTTTTCAAACTGGTCCAACCGTGGTCCGCAAGTTCCATTCATATCCTATATGAAACACTGTCTTTAATAGTTAAGTGGTCTGTGTACAAAACAAGTTTGAGAACCACTGCTCTATGGCTCCCATGGACAGCATTATAATGAGAGAGTACTGTATCATGTACTTCATTATAAGGTGGTCTCACTGTAAGGCAGTATAGTGTATGGCTCCCAATGACATTGTTATAATCAGGGAGTACTATATATATAAAACAGTGTCAGACTAACAATTAACAAATAATCTAGAAGCTATCATAAAATAAACCCACACAAAGTTCAATACATCATACATGAAAGTAAATTTGATGTAAAACTAGAACAATTTCATTATAACACTCTCCATAGGATTCATATATTATACTACCTTATAGTGAGAGACTGTCTTCTCAAGTTTTCTTATTTCAGAGAAGGACATATCAATGTTTTGTAATTAATTTCAACCATTTGATATGGTTATCATATGACATAAATTTGCTATATACCTTATAAGCTGATACCAACTGCAAACTGCGTAGACCCAGATCTGCCGGCATATAATGTGCCAGCACATCTGGGTCTATGCAGTTTGTAAGGACTAATCAGTAGAACAAACAACATAGACCCTGATCTGCCGGTGCATTATGCGACGGCAGATCTGGGTCTATGTTGTTTGCATTTGAACTTGGCTTATACACTAGTATATACAGTATTTTACCATAATTCAATGATTATTATCCCATTAATGATAAACCTATCCCTAATGTTTTACAATTTTGACAAATGCTGATCCTTTTGGAAAGCTTGTTCAAAGATAACCCCATCATATCCTTCTCAAATGATTTACACGGTAGGCTTCCTGGACTTACAGGAGAAATCCTGGACTTGCAGAAGAAATCCTGGACTTACAGGAGAAACACTGTATTACCATATAATACTGAGATCTCAGAATTGGCTGACTTTTGTTGTAAGCTACATGTACAAGTTCTCAAAAAATGTCTAGGTTACATTTGAATTCTTTTACTTCAGAGAGACCAGGGATGCTGGATCTGACAGGGAAAGCTAAGTGGGATGCCTGGGAGAAGAGAAAAGGTGAGCCTGCATGACCACACAATACATTCTGGTCATTCAGATAAAGAAAATATAGGTTATTATGCCAATAGCAGTCTTGACATTCGGCATGTAAAAACTCTAGTTGCAACAATAGAATCACTATTAAATAGTTAGATCTTGATATATATATATATATATATATATATATATATATATATATATATATATATATATATATATATATAGGGTAACCAGATATATTTCAGCATGTGGTACAAATGTCTTAAGAAAATCTTCTTATTATATACCAAACTTGCTCCTCACTCTTCAGCACACACACACACACACACACACCCTTTTGTATGTTCACTTTAATATCAATCACATTCATATACTGATCATAAATATATCAACAACTGATAATAAATATATCAACAAGTTAAGAGACTAGTACATTTGAGATGAGATAAGATGATCTGCAATAAATTACATTATTGATAATTTGTAAACAATTTTACTCTATCCAACCACAAATCAAATCCTTTCGAGCAATGCAGCTCATTGAATTTTGTAACATTTGTCGACAGCATAGAACAGGGGACATAACTCCATAGAGAAGTGGATGGTGGCAAGTCCAATATCTTCTGCAAAAATAATGTCCATGCCCGTGAGATAATGCATCTTCCATTTATTAAAAAAATTTCTTGCTACAAGTGTAACTTTTGTTAGCACACACAATCACATGTCACATGGCATGATAGGAAATCTTGTATTTTCACATGTCAAACTATAAAGATATATTTTTCACATCTGAAAATATAGGAATTAATAAAAAAAATATTTCAGCAATACTTTTATATATTTTACACTTAAATATATAATAAAGTATGATTTCCCTCATCAGACTCAGTTTACAATATTTTATTCAAGATATTGTTAAAACATAAAGTTTTCAGTATTGTCTTCATTCCATGAAGCGTCATGGCTTTATAACTTCTTAGCATTTTTGACAGTTCTCATGGAATATACTTCCAAAATTGTTGATTTTAGACCAATCAGAAAGTGTGTTACATTTGCAAATGAGGTATAATTGGCACCTACAACATAAAAAGACATATCGTATATACTCGCGTATAATCCGATACCAATGCGCCAACAGATCTGGGTCTATGCAGTTTGTAAGGTCTAATCAGTAGAACAAACACCATAGACCCTGATCTGATCAGGGTCTATGTTGTTTGCATTTGGATCCAGCTTATACATGAGTATATACAGTACTCACTTACCTGTTGCTGAGAGTACCCTATATATTTAATGGAGAGCCCACATTTGTAAAAAGTTGAAAGAGTTCAAAGTATAGTTCTCTGTACTTACTGTATGATGTTATAACATGGTGTAAATATATAGTGATATATAAGTATGCATCACAACACAGTCTGTATCGCAATTTGTACAAGTACAAATTCTTCCATACTGGTATTTTAACCCTAACTGTCTGTTATTTAGACTGGTTGTGGAATCATTTTGTTTACTCAAAATATTACGTGGTATTACAAAATAACTCTGTAACCAGTCAGACATGTGGTTTAGTAATGACTCATGGTCAGTAACTGTTGAATAAGCCTAAACCAGATCTTATACTCCATAAGCAGGCAAAGAGTGCAGTTTGGACTCACTTGGCTTTGAACACAAGGATGATTGTGAAATTGATAAATCATTAATATGTTCTAGATGCTTCATTAGCATGAACTTTTCTGAAGTCACTGCAAGTAATCTCCCCGCGTTGACATCATCCATCTGTGAAATTTGATAATTACTTATCTTTAAGCTGCAAACTCTCATATCTTACCAGGTCATACACGCAGTCCTTATATTTTCCCAAAATAAGGAGAAACACATCTGGTAGAACATCTTATTTATTATCATAAAAAGTTGCAGGCTCAGCAAATTATGCTGACAGTTGGTATCATCTGTGTTTTCAAAATGGTCAGCTTGGTAGCAATATGTATTGAAAATATTGCAATATGATCATTTATATCATAATTGATTGCAATGCAATTTCCGCTGGCAATACTCACCCCAAGCTATAACTGACTTGCGGCTGATGTGATTTGACTCACAACCAGTTGAAGCAAGTGAAACAGGTACAATCAATCCTGCTACAGCAAGCATCAGTATTTGAAGATTACATGTCTCTAAGGGCACATTTACAGGTGCTGTTACCACATAATTAAAAAAATATACCTGTATATAAAACCACCTGTTCATAAAGACCACTTCTAGATAACCCCATGTGTAGTTATTGTACAGAAGCTGCAGTTTGATTAAAATCTAGATCAAATTATCAATAAGTAGATCTGACAGGCACTAATACAATATCATGTTATGTTCTGTTGACCTTTTCATTCACCAATCAGACATCAGCTTTCATAATGCTGAAAGGGAAAAATGTCATTCTGAACATCTCATTGCTAATGATAACTCTCCCTAGCACAAAACGCACTTTATCTTATGGACTATTAAAACATGTGAAGAGGGAATTCCAGAGGTCACCAGAACGTGAACTTTTATCAATGCCTGTCAGATCTCTGTTTATGTCTGAGATCTCATTTTAATCATGTTGACTGAAGCTGTACTGTACAAGTCTAATTTGGAAATTCTTCTTCTTAGTTTATTGTCATCTTATTTCTTTGTATCTGCAGGAATGTCAAAAGCAGATGCAGAGAAAAGCTATATTCAGACAGTAGAAAAACTTAAAGGAAAATGTGGATTAGCATAATAAAACAAGGTGAGTTCACTGAAGAATATGTGATGTCATACTTGAAGGATTTTATCTATCTATAATATCAGTCTACCTAGCCAGCAATACATGCATACCAGGAATCCTGAAATTCTAATTGCTCTTACTGGACATTTTTCCCCCAAAATTAATGTGGTGGCCATATATGTGTGAAATATAATATAAAAACATTCAAGGAGATATAGTTGTGACAAAAAAGAAAACCTTGATATACCTAAATTATTAAATGTACCAGAAAATGAGTCATTTTCAGTTCTGGATTTGCTGCTGCTGCTGCTTTAGTATCAGTACATGTATTATCCTTCCCTGATTACGTGGTTTCTTCGTAATAAACTAATTATTTATAAAAATCATTTTTTCTTTCTTTCTGAAAAATATGCTATAGAATATCAGAAGAGCTTATGGGATGGTCATTTGTCTCTCATCCGTCTCTCCATTAGCACAAGTTTGTTATCGCTACTCCTAATAAATTAATTGGAGGATTGCCATGAAACTTTACACACACTTTCATTCCATGGTCTAGTTGGTAATAGATGAAAATGGTGCTGCTCAGATATCCGATATGACTGCCACAGTGGCCATCTTTAAAATCTTGTCGCTATTCCTCCTGAATGGATGGTCATATCAATATGGGGTTTTCACTAAACGACTCCTTATGATGTCTAGTTGGTCCTAGATGAAATGGGGTGGATCTGACATCCAATATGGCCGTCATTGTAGCCATCTTGAAAATCTTGTTATCGCTACTCCTCCTGAATTGATGGTCAAATCAACATGCGGTTTTCACTAGAAGACTTCTTATGATGTCTAGTTGGTCATAGATGAAAATGGTGCTGCTCTGATGTCCAATATGGCCACAATGGCAGCCATCTTGAAAATCTTGTTATCTCTACTCCTCCTGAATGGATGGACATATCAACATCAGGTTTTCACTGAAAGTCTCCTTATCATATCTACTTGGTCCTAAATGAAAATGGTGCTGATCTGTCATCCAATGTCTGTCCATCTGTTAGCACAAGTTTTTCATCACTACTCCCCCTAAACTACTTTAACTATTGCCTTGAAACTATATATATATATATATATATATATATATATATAGACAAACATATACATACATACACGTGCACATATAGATTAAGATCCCTGATCGTAACTATCAAGTCACTTGGAACATAATTTTTCATGGCTCTGTGAACTGTGACTTGCATTGCGTTTGAAAGAAGTCTCATCATGAATAGTTTTATTGTCTTCTACACTTTGATAAAGTATATCTGGGTCTACCTGGGGTTGGTGAGCGAAAGGTGTTAGAAGTGTTATATATTTAGGCACTCTGTGGCTTATGCCTGCCTGTGCAGGTGAAGGTGTAAATAAGTGGTGTCTTCCTTGGCTAGCACTACATGTACTTGGATTTTCATTATCTTGATTAGTGACATTGTCTTCTACAATTTGATGAAGTGTATCTGGGTCTACCAGGGTTAGGGGAGAGGGAGATGAAGTAATTAGGCCCTGTATATCTTGTGTCTACTTGAGCAAGCGAGTTTGTAATTATGGCTTTGCTTGGCAGGCACTGATAGGAATGGAGGTTATGAGTCAAGCTGAGGATGGCTGTGGTGACACAGTGCTGGTGTTAGATCTAGTGTTTATGTCTGAACACGGTTCAAGAAATCCATTACAAGTCCAAGCCAGGCATCCACTGCTCTGAAATAAAATTGTATTTGTTGGGAATACAGTACATTTTACTTTATTTTCATGTGAAGTAGTGATTTTTGACACATACCCATGTTGCTATGAGTATTTGTTCAGTTTGAAATTAGTCATATGTTCATTCATCTGCTTCAGTAATGAGTGGTTCCTGATATGGATAGGGATACTGTCTTTACTTCTTTGATGTGAATAAAATCTGGGATTACCTTTCTGCATGTATTTACTTCCACATCATGAATATCCTCTTGGGTGAATCCAAAGAACTCGAATAGACCGGATCCATTACAAATTTTCTACAGTATTGACATTGTTAGATTTACCATCATTTTATTTGTATGTAGAACTCTGGTAAGTATTTTCAAAAATAATAAAATTTGTAAAAGCATCAGTCACAATGAGGATTTACCGAAAGCACTTGAGTATTTAGATGAACAGTATCCATGATGAATAAATCCTAGATGAATGAATAATCATACGATATTCACTGATTTTGACAAAGTACTTTTAAGCAATTGTTTACCTGGCCATCATCTTGCAGCATGAATGAAATGATGCGAAACCACGTGTTTTCATCATTCAAAATGGTAGACATGGTTAAAAGGAAGAAATGGTCTTATCTTCATTTCCTGGAAAGTCTTTTCACCCAGTAGAGCATAAGTCTCTTTTAGGGACTCTTATTATATTGTGTCACGAACTTTAAGGTAAAATGATATTTTTGTCTTTTTTATTAATGTTGTCAAGCTAGATATAAACTAGTCAGTCATTTATTTATATTCTGTAATCTACAGGGGAATTTTCAGTGTTTTATAAATGTACATAGCTAAAGGCATGACCTCCATATATGCATCACTTTTGCTATTTGATCTGCATTTCTTTCATGAAGTATATCTGAATAGATTTGGGGGGGGGGAGAGAGAGAGATAGAGATGTACTTTGTGACTTTTACAAGAAATCTGTTTCATAGCAGGATTGCTCCAACATACTAAATTTGTATCATTCCAAGTATTTAATGCATGAATACAAAGCACATGGCAGGGTGACCACACATATTTAGCAGAAATCTATACTTTCATCTGCAGTTAAGGAATAAAATCTGCATTTAAAGGAAATCACCAAGGAGATTGGTAGAATTTAGGCAAAGTGGAATTATCTATCATTTTTATGGTATTTTGCTGTAATTTGTAATTTATACCTCCAGCTTGCATCAGTTTTTGAAGAGGAAATCAGGCAGTTTATACATACATTAAAAAAGTGGTAATTTGAACAATGTAAATTTTGATCATTCAAAAGTCTGCACTTTCACATTATCCACCAGTATTTCTACAGTTATAACAATATCTTTATAATCCGGGAAAAAATTAACATGTGGTCAGCCTGACATGGTAACTATAAAAAAAAATTATTCTTTGGATATTAATATAACATCTAATTTTTACAGCTAATAGGTTTTTTGTGTTATACTTTGCAGTGCTATCAAGTCCTCAAATGTTGATAGATGTAACAATTCTCATTTTTTAAAAATCATTAAATGCCTGTAATGAATTCCTTTATAGACGAAACCTAAATGCTGTTCATTCCTATTGGATATATTTGGAATACAGACCCAGATGGATCATACCAAATTTCCAAATGCTTAATAATTTGCAGTGTTAAAGAATGCTTGATACTTCATATGGACTTTTACTGAATTGGTTATTTCTATTGTCTTTTCAGATATCTGTCCAAGACATTACAATGTCCAGTTGTTGTGACTTTTAGGCTCTTATTATATTTAATCATCAATTAATCAGTTATTGAATCTGTTGTCAATTAATTGAATCTATAGTCTAAATAATTAATTGATTGTATTGTCCAATTAATTGTTGAGACTGCCAAGCAAAAGCTCAACATGATGATCATTATGTGTTAGTATGTGTGCTTGTGTACCTATTTCAGAGTGATCTCAAACATAATGAAAATTTTTTTGTTTTGCTTTAACTTTTTTAGACCCATTAAAACAACAGGGTGTCATGTGACTATTGTATTGTCAGAGAGTGTTGTATTTTTTTTTTTTTTTTTATATTTCATGCTTCTATTCCTGAATGGAATGTTATGTAGCGAAAATGAATTCTTTGAATTACAGTTTAAAACTCGGAATTGCAAATGCTAATCAAGCTCACATTTTCAAATTTTGGCCTATATATATATTCGCAAATTATTATTATTTTAGGCTAAATTTTATTTCAATGAGGAAGACAGTTTTATCATCTTGTTTTTTAGGAAATTGTTTGAAAAACTTTGTACATGGTATACTTAGTACTGTATTTAGACTAATATCTTGGTTGCTTTCATCATTTTGTATGTGATTATTCATTATGATTTATTTGTCTTTGATTACTTTAATTACTTTACATACAAACAAACTTAAATATTTTAAACCATATGAACAAACTTAAGTATTTTAAACCATGTCAATTGGGACCAAATCTGAGCTCAAATGTATCTACCTTGATTTTGTTCATTTTTAAATACATACATTTGCTCATAGCTGTCTTTTCTCTTTATTATAATTCAGGCTTGTACAGATTTGTATTCCGGAATGCATGGATCATTTTCTGAGAATGTTTCCAAGAAACAACTTTATGTGATTTATGCATTTTCAACTGTTAAATGAACAATTTAAAAATGGTGTTTACATGGTAAATTATTAATATCTCAAGCAAAGTAGTATCTCAGAGGAAATCACTCTTTTGTACTGTTCCTAATCACACCATTGTAATGGAATTACCAACAAAAAGACAAAAAAATTATTCTGTTCATGAATCGGCAATAATAGAACTTTTACATCTTGAAGGATAATATACCACATGATTATATCAAGGAAATAACATTTTAATCACTTATATTTTATAACACTTGCAATATGTGATTAAATAGCCAGCAGTGACTATTTATTATTGAACAAAATTTGTTTACATTCTTGGAATACTTTTGTATTGAGTCATTATCTTTAAATATTGTATAAAATATTAGGTACAAGAGACCTTTTTAAGAAATAATAGATGTATCAACAATGGCAGTTTAATTATATGTACTAAGCAATAAACTTGACAATTTTCAGTAAACATTGTTTCTTTACATTATTCTCAGTTTTTAAGCCTTTTTGTTTGGAGGAACAGTTGATGTAGATTTTGCTGTGAGGTTCTTGAATCATCATGCCCAAAACGTTTTTTTTATACACGAAGGTCAATGAAAAATGTATAAAGCATCGTGTAAATTGCCCAAATTTGACCCAGCCATGTTAATTTAAATTATTAGCAACATTACTTGCAGGAAATCTGTTTTTAAAAAGAAGATACTAGCATATATATATATATATATATATATATATATATATATATATATCCTGTATTAATAGTTTTTCACACTCTAAATTTTGGTCGATGCCTCATAAGAACAAGTCGGGAACTCCTCACATATCAGTATATAAACTTTAAACTTGTATTAATATTATTTCAGTTTAAGTTTAGTACAGCAACTGATGTTGAAGATATGTGACTTTGAAATATTTAACACAGACTTTAACATTGTTTACAATGATGAAATATGCTTTCTCCTTAAGTAGATGAGACAGGAAAAGACAGAAACTCTTAGCGTATCAGTGTATAAACTTTAGACCCACAGTAATATTATACCAAAGTTTCAGCTGAATACAGCAACAAATGTAAAAGATTTGTGACTTTTAAAGCAAAGAACATTAACATTGTTCACAATGATGAACTAAGCTTTCTGCTCAACCACGTGATACAAGCAAGACTAGAATTCCTAGCATATAAGTGTATAAACCTTAGACCTGTGGTAATATGATACCAAAATTTCAGTTGAATGCAGCAACAAATGTAGAAGATATGTGACTTTCAAAAACTTTAACGCAAAACTTTAATATCGTTCACAATGATGAACCAAGCTTTCTGCTTAAGCAGGCGAGACACACAAGATCGGAACTCCTAGCACATCACCGTATAAACTTTAAGCACATGATAATAGCCAATGATGAAGAAGATAGTGACTTTCAAAAACTTGAATGCAAAACTTTCATGAAGATGTCAATGCCATCTCTGCCACTGGTGGAAAAGTGACTTCTGTATCTTGCAATGCTTATGTATGTGAGGCAAAATATCACTGTGACCTTATTTCCCTTATGGGAATGGGCACAATGATGCATGGAACACCTGACAAATTACCATTTAAAGACTACATCATTTGCAGGGTTCAGTGGATTAGAAGATGGTTGATAGCAGACTGAGGAGTCAATTTTGTTCGTCTCGAGATAAAGTGATGGTTCATTTACCTCAACATAGAGGCTTCCTGAGGTCAGTTAAAAATGGCCACTAGAAGTATTGGATGTCATCAAGTCTTTGTTACATCAATAAAAGTATTATGATGCAATAACAACAATGGGCATGAGGGCAGTTCAAAATGGCCACTACACTTATTGAATGTCATCAAGTCTTTGTTACATCAGTAAAATTATTAAGATATAATATCAACAATGGGCATGAGGGCAGTTCAAAATGGCCACTACAAGTATTACATCCAATGTCTATGTCTAGCATGCAATAATGGAGTAAGTTCCAATTGAGGAGTTAACCAGACTGCAAACAGCACCAACAATGGAGTAAGTTCCAATTGAGGACTTAACCAGACTGCAAACAGCACCAACAATGGAGTAAGTTCCAATTGAGGACTTAACCAGACTGCAAACAGCACCAACAATGGAGTAAGTTCCAATTGAGGACTTAACCAGACTGCAAACAGCACCAACAATGGAGTAAGTTCCAATTGAGGACTTAACCAGACTGCAAACAGCACCAACAATGGAGTAAGTTCCAATTGAGGACTTAACCAGACTGCAAACAGTACCAACAATGGAGTAAGTTCCAATTGAGGACTTAACCAGACTGCAAACAGCACCAACAATGCTGATGGCATTGGGGATACAACATACAAGCTATACTTTAAAACTACTGGTACTCCATGATCATGGGACTAAAATATCATTCAAGTTGATGATGCATGGTATTAATAATAACTTGTACTGCATGATAAAGGTGCTAGTCTATAAAACATGCCAGTTGGAAATGGAAAAACCCGTCCTGATCATTTGGTGCGTCAGTTTTTAATAATACTCTTAAAAGCTTCTCAGAGATATACCACCTTCACCAAAACTTAACCATTACCATATATACACACATATAAGCCGATACCAACTGCAAACTGCATAGACCCAGACCTGCCATTGCCTAATGTGCCAGCAGATCTGAGTCTATGCAGTTTGTACGGACTAATCAGTAAAAAGAAACAACATAGATCCTGATCTGCTGGCGCATAATGCGCCAGCAGATCAGGGTCTATGTTGTTTGCATTTGATCTGGCTTATATGCGAGTATAGATGGTAATTGTCAAAGTGGCCATATTGAATTTACCAAAACTTTACCCAAAATATATATATACAAAGTGAATCATGTATCAGATTTTGCTTGGTCATTTAGTATTTCCCATAAAACTTGTTTTTTTGAGCATATATATTTAACTATGTGGTCAAGGTATAAGCTTCTTGTCATTTCACCATGTGTTTACAGTAACCTGGATGGCACACCAGTGCCAGTGGCTGTGTGAATTTTAGTTAGCAGGGCAGAATTTTCTTAATCATGATGGCCTGTTTTGGCAACCTTCCTTTGACATATACATGTAGATCAGAAAACTTGTTTGACACATTCTGTATTACCCAAGTTTGTGTCTGTGTATCTCTCAGTTATCTGCATATGTAATGCTTAATGCTTTGTTTAAAATATTCAAAAAATGTTCCTTTACTTAAAACTTCTCTAAATCTAAACTTTGAAACCTCGGGTTCTCTTGTAGCCCAGCAAATCTCTTTTTTCCCTATGGAGCACTCAACTGTTTTGGTGCACAGACTTGTGTCATGTTTATTTACTGTTTTAACTATCTGCCTACTACAAATAATACACCCCAATCTTTGTCACTATGTTGGTTAATATTTTACCAAGCTTGAGGCAATTCAGTTCAATACTGTAGTAGTAGAAACCATAACAGAATGATGTACTGACAGACAGACAGAAATAGAAGCCTGTTGTTACATGATACTAAAAACTTTCACAGAAAAGAGGACCACCAAAAATTCTCCATACACAAAAGGTCATTGTGCCATTTTCATATAGCAGTTGAGGGCTCTTACAAGTGCTTCTACGTATACAATTTGAGACCTGCACAACCAACAGTAGTAAAGAGTGCACAAATACAGTCAAACTTGCCTTTTAGGTGACCTCTATTAAGCAATCACTTGTTCTTAAACAGACACTTTTTGCAGGTTCCTTACACCAAACTTTTGTAAAAATAAACCTCTTTTAAGCAACCACCTGTCAGATGAGACCATCTCTTCCAGAGGTGGCTGCATAAAATGGGCCCGACTGAATACCAAATGTAGGAATGCCAAAAAATGTCTGCATGGACAATTCTATATCCCTGGCAACAGTATCAGAAATACAACAACTAATGGATACAAAACTTTCTAAAAAAAATGTCCAAGGAATATTTAATCTATAATGTAAACTAAAGTCATGCTAAGCTTATAATTTTCAAACATTTAATTACAGTTGTGACAGTGTTGATAAAAATGACATCATCAACAAAAGTGCTCCCTATATCATGCTATAAGGAAACAACTAAAACAAAAAGCCATTTCTGGATTCATCAGAGGCCTTCATAGAACAACCATTAAATTCTACACCATTAAGGCATAAAGGGATATATAAAAAAGTCACAACAAAAATATTATTTTTAAAAATTATTTAATCTTTTTTAAAATATATCTCGGGGGGGCTATACAAAAATATAAAATAGAAGGCAGAATCAATCATACAAAATGATAGCTTATAAATGATGGTCTTCAATTATGAAAAAAAGAAAAAGAAAAAATCACTATCTACTTAAGTCTGCTGGCGATACTTTTATATGACTCACAAGTACCTGCAATAAACAAACTCATAACTTCACTTATTTCAGATGAATGCAGAATTCTTCTTTTATGAAAAGAAGGATAATGCTAGACTAATGTAAATGGATAGCTACGAATTTTATTCTATAATTATTACTTGTTTGCAGCAGTTATTTAATAAGAAAGAGTATGTGCATTGTGAAGAAAGAGTTCAAATGTGATAAACCTAGTACTTCCACAAAATTGTTGGAAATTGATTTAAGATTACAAAATTTATCTAACACAATGCCTATCTACCCCAATACAAAGTCAGACTGAGCGATGTACTGTGGTACTTCATTATAAGGAACATCAGTATAATGGTCCCCTTTATAATGAGGTGTGGTCATGCATGGATGCCATACATTCTGTTAAAGTAATACTATGCATAATGCATCCCAGTATAAGGTGACCTCATTTATAACACAGTACATTTGTATGGCTTCCTTGAACAGTGTTAAAGTGATGTATTTCACTGTACTATGCATAATGTATCCCAGTATAAAGTAACCTCACTTATAATGCAGTATACTTGCATGGTTTCCTTAAACAGCATTTATTTTTAATAATTAGGAATCATTGTACTATGTATAATGTACCCAACATAAGATGACCCTACTTTTAACATTGTACACTGTTATGACTCCTCTGAACAGTGTTATAATGAGAAATCACTGTACCATGTATAATGTACCCAGTGACCTCGCTTATGGTACACTTTTATGACTTCCTTAACAGTGTTAAAGTGAGGAATCCCTGTACATGTACTATCTATAACAGGCATCCTCCTGCAAAAAGCAGCACAGACTCAGATCTGTCATCAAACAGCACAGACTCTGATCTGTCATCAAACGGCACATACTCAGATCTGTCATCAAACAGCACAGACTCTGATCTCTCATCAAACAATGCGCTAGGAGATCTGAGTCTGTGGTCTTTGCAGCTGTATCTGCATACTTCAGAAATATGCCAATAATACTGATAAATAAGAAAACTGATGATGGCATGGCCAGATTGCGAAGCTTTGTTTGGTCTCGATGGTTTAGTGTTCTTTATGATGCATCTATGTACTTGATTTACCATGTTAGATTGCTCTGTATCCAATAGTGTCCAACAAACTGAACTAAACACACTGCAGGCCACCGGAGCATGTAAGTCACAGTGACCTAGTTCTGACTAAAGGACATAAAACTCATGCATTTACACACTGAGTTGTATGATTCTGCTAGTAATTGTATCTGAAAATTAGCTAAATGCGAAAGTTAATGCAGGTGACAGGAACATGAAATATAGAGCACAGTGACCTAGTTTTGACTGAAAGGTGTAACACTTATCATGAAACATTTACATGCCAACTTAAGTGACACAACAAACAATAGTGTCTGAGAAAATTAACAATACAAAACCCTAATATACAGAAACTAAGCTGAATGCAAAGGTAAACACATGTTTTTTAACTATAAAATATTGCTCAATTACCTAGTTTTCATTGATGGCTGTAGTACTCTTCATGAAACACTTAAATGACACTGTTCTGTTGAATTTTGTACTTGTTTGTTTAGTTTAACCTCAAGAGCTTGACATGAACTGCAATATTTTTTTATAACAAAACTTGTATCATTTTGTTTCACTCGCAGGTCCTATTATCTGACATGAAGAAAGGACAATGGCAAGCAGAATCGAGACAAACATAAAGATCGTAACTGATTACTGTGTATGCCCTCAAACAAAGAGAGCAGGGGATTCAATCCAGGTCTGATCTAGCACTTGCATTTTGTCAACTTTCAATTCACTGCCTCTTCTAAGAAAAAGTCATATATTCACAGTGGCATCTAACGGTAAAAACTGAAAATCTGTCTATTGCATATAATACATTTTTTAAGTGAACATTTCAGAAAACTGTAAAACACTCGTACAGTTAATTGTGTGATTCTAATGTAGAGAAACAAAGATGGCAACTATCCATCCTTGTCTTCCTTGCCATTTGATAATATGATATAGAAATGAAAAATCATCTCAATTTTTATAGACAAAATATTCTTATGATTATCTGATGCAAAGCTGTTGTGTATCATGTAAACTGCTTTGCAATCTGGCCAAAAGGATGATGGAAGATTTCTCATTATTGCAAATGTGATATTTCTTGGATGGCTGACTTTCTTAAGCATGTTATATAACAGAATACTGATGCTATAGTCTCTACTATGCTATAGTCTCTACTACACACATCTTAAATGACTGTCCAGTACACTGTGGTAGAATTATCAGATTTTCTCATGTTTGCAAACGTAATCACTTTGCTAGTTGTTCTCAATAACTAAACATAAATTTACCACCAGAATAATCAATATTCATTCTGTGTAATACCATGCAACATCACAACCTACGAACATATGTAGCAAGTAAATTGTGTATAAATAAACAAGTTTCCCTCAAAAGGACTGACACTCTACTGGCCAAAACGAATTTCCAGGAATCCAACATAAAATCGATTCTTCTTTTTAACTGCTGAGAGCTGACACCATCTCTGATATTCTTGAGCGACAACAAGATTTTCACAATGGCCACCATGGTAACCATATTGGATGTAACAGCAGTACCATCTTAAATTAGTACTAACTAGACCATCATAGGAAGTCTTTTGGTGAAAACCTTATGTCGATATTGCCATCCATTCAGGATGAGTATCGATATCAAGACTTTCAAGATGGCCATCATGGCAGCCATACTGAATGTAAGATCAGCACCATTTTGATTTAGGACAAACTAGATATCATAAGAAGTCTTTTCTGATGAAAAGCCCATGTTGACATGACCATCCATTCTGGAAGAGTAATGATAAGATTTTCTCTATATTGGATGTCTGGGCAGCATCATTTTATTTAGGACCAACTAGACTTTGGGATGAATGTGTGTGTGAAGTTTCATGACAATCCTCCAAGTTTAGGAGGAGTAGCAATAACAAACATAATGGACAGAGTGACGATAGACAACAGGCCATCCCATAAGCTCCTCTGTTCTATGACCAGTAGAGCTAAAAATGTTGAAAAGGTACATTTTTTGCAATTTGTCAGTTTCTGCATTTTTATAGTATAGAGTTTAATGGCACGCCAGCACACTACTGGCTATATAGTGCATCTCATAAAATGGCTGTAGTTTCTACAAATTTGATATGCCTTTATGGACGTATCATTGATGATAACCAATTTTTCAATTCTATGATAAGATATGAATAATAATATAATTACTAACTTGCAAAATAAAAGAAAGTGTTGGAAGTATCTACATAACACATTTCTGTTGGACAAAGGAATACAAACTGTAGAGACGTAAAGACTTGCATATATTTCAATATTTGCCTTTTCTCTCTCTCTCTCTCTTTTCAAATTTCTAAATATTCAATTTTCATGCATTTATCCATATTAACAGAAAAAGAATTTATGAGATTTTCTCAATTCTAAATGCACAACATATGCTAGACCTTCCAATATATTCAAAAACAAAATCTAAAACACAAGGAGCTCTAGGATTTTTCTCCTGTGGAAGACTTTGATACTGGGCGTAGGTACGATAACAAAATAACAGGGCAGTAACAAAATAATGCTGATTACATGATGATACAAATGTACATATCAGACAAACAACACCCATATGAGACTGCCTACTTGTCTTAAAGCGTTGCAGACAGGAAGTTATGCTTCATCTGCCGGGATCAAATTATGCATTGCCTGCCTTGGTTAATATTAAGACATGGCTATCACTAGCTGAGGATGCACGAGTTCAAAATGACGATCTTTGACTTCTTGATGTTCAACGTTAGAATTAAGATCCATGGTGTTACAAAATCTTATAAAATTCCCAGATCGCTCACAAATTTGGAAGTCTCTGATGGAATAATTGTTAATGTAACATGAACCACCAAGAAACTCCATGAGTATGTTCTCCAATCATTTCTTAGCTTATTCCCTGAAAAAGGTGGCTTGTCACATCTGTGCAGGGTTTAACAATACAAACTTCAGCAGGCAGAGTAATTACAGCTCACCTGTCTGTTTGTTTAGCTGCTCAGATGCAAACAAGAGCCTCATGTGAGCCTCAAATCGCTCACCATCGCATAATGAGCCGGCAGATTTGTAAGGACTAATCAGTAGAACAAACAACATAGACCCTGATCTGCTGGCACATTATGTGATGGCAGATCAGGGTCTATGTTGTTTACATTTGGACTCGGCTTATATGCGAGTATATATGGTACAAATTTTTTTAAAAACTTGTACTGCCAAGGTAGATAAAATTTTAATGCTATCAGCCTGGACTAAATGGGTTGACTCTAATCTACCAAGATATGGTAAGCAAGATTTAATATGAAACGATCAATGAGACTGCTATATTGGTCGACCCTCTGCTTTATTAACTCATTCAAATTCTTAATTTTGAGATATCTGGTTGTTTTTTAAGGTAGCATTTAATTGTATGCACCCCAATCCCCCAAATATCTAAAGGATAACAAAAAGATTTGGAAATAAAGCTCATATGAACTTTGGATTTTTTACAATTTTACAAATATGGAAACCCTGACTAGATTATGTAACTGTAACAATGACTGATGCTAAACAAATGGTGCAAAACCTAATTAAAAGTATATAACTTTTAAAACAAATTTTTGCCTGTGAATATTACAAAAAGTCCTTGTCCATTTAAAGGAACTTTGTTTTCCTTTGTTCAATACAGGATTTACCATATATACTCACGTATAAGTCGATAACTGCAAACTGCATAGACCCAGATCTGCTGTCGCATAATGCGCCAGCAGATCTGGGTCTATGCAGTTTGTGGGGATTAATCAGTAGAACAAACAACATAGACTCTGATCTGTCAGTACATTATATGACAGCAGATCAGGATCTATGTTGTTTGCATTTGGACTCAGATTATATGTGAGTACATTCTGTAATACACTAATATTCAACAACTGAATATATATCAACAAGAATTAGGAGGTATGAATTATAAGCACACATGCATGAACCTCGATATAAAAGCTTAATGTCATGCTTAAAGATGCTTTGATATGCATAAACTTTAAAACATTTCATTTATTCTGAAAATGTAATGAATTTAAGGATTTCAGTATTTGAGCAATGTGAAAAAGAACTGACACCATTTTGTTTCCTTCATGAAAAGGCCTGGGCATAGATTTTATATTTCTTAATGTTGTTTGAGAAACTTTTGTGTCAAAATACCGTATATAATCAGATACCAACTGCAAACTGCATAGACCCAGATCTGCCGTCGCATAATGCACCGGCAGATCTGTGTCTATGCAGTTTGTAAGGACTAATCAGTAGAACAAACAACATAGATCCTGATCTGCCGGTGCATTATGCAATGGCAGATCAGGGTCTATGTTGTTTGCATTTGGACCCGGCTTATACGTGGGTATATACGGTATGTAAAAGGATGTGTTTTTAATGCTATACTAGTAAAAGTCTTATTGTATAGCATGACATAAGGATTATGTATGTAATATATCTCAACAGTTTTAAATATTGACAAATTCCCAATATTCACCTACCTACCACAAGACAATCATTTACTAATACCGTATATACTTGCATATAACCCGGGTCCAAATACAAACAGCATAGACCCTGATCTGTCATCACATAATGCGCCGGCAGATCAGGGTCTACGTTGTTTGTTCTACTGATTAGTCCTTACAAACTGCATAGACCCAGATCTGGGTCTATGCAATTTGCAGTTGGTATCGCCTTATACGCGAGTATATATGGTATTTCAATGGGCCACTGCCCACTCTCCCTCTGTAGCAACTGTACATTTTTACTTGCCTTTGCATCAAGTATTTTGATCAAAATTGCATCTTGTAATGCAGGAATTTTTTTTTAGAAGTTATTAGTTCATGAAGGTTCTACTTTCATGATGGGTTTTCCAGGTTTCTATATATAGCCTGATAACCACATAACGGAACATGTACATGTTTGTAAATGAAGCCTCAAAGATAAAAGATCACAAAATTTAATCCACAAAAGGGTATTTGATTTCAGAAAATAAACAAAAAAAATAAAGGTTAATGGTTAACGATCTTATCACACACAACTAAATTCATGGTTCATGTAAACTTTTGGTTTCAAGATCTCCAAAATGACATCTTATTGTAAACATGTAAATCTGCAGGGTTTCTAGATTACCCTGATGATGTTTGTGAGTTTAGAAGCCCTTCTTGTGTGCTTTGACAATATTTGTACAGAAAGTTCAGAATTTTTTTTCCCCAATTTATGTTATTATTTTTATGACTATTCATAATTATAAGAATTGAACTTCACATTTTACACAATTCATGAAGTCATGAAGCTAGAAAATCAAATACACTATACATGAACAGCCTTTGATACAGCTATTCATGCTGAGTGTAATTGATTTTTAAGCTTCATGCAGGGCTCGAAATTAGAATTTTTTCCACTGACCCACAAAATCACCAAAATAAATTTTTTACTGATCGTGCCTAAATTTCACTGATCCTGCTAAAAATCTAACAGAAGCCAGTTCAGTTTGTAATTCAACATTTATTATTCATTCTCAAAGTCTGGAATAGATGAGATGTTCAAGCTCTTCAAGATGTTCTTATTCAAAGATGCCACAATTTTCTCTGCTTCTGATGAACCACCTTTCTGTTTTGATTTCACATATCCGTCTGCCATTATATGTAGGAAGCTTGTATTATGTGATTCTTGGGACAATTTATGAAAATTGTTACGCCAATCAATGAATGAAGTACCCCATGCACTTTCATATTTCTCTGAATACTCGGTGCAGAAAGTTCCCAACATCGCACCCTGTCCATTTGTCCACCATTTATGGTACTTTCTTTGTCTCTTCCCCCGATCATATTTGCGATCGTGCTCTCTCTTGTCATCATCTAATTTCTGCTGCTTCGATGGCAGCTGTGGATGTTGCAAATATTTCCACATATTTACATTTGTTACCGCACAATGCATTGAATGTTTAGCAGCAACGACATAAATTTTAAATCACATTGTTTGGTATCATTCTGGATTATTCACGACCTTTTCAGATTGGTCAATACTAGCCCGAGACCCTACACCTTTTGTTATCATGAGTAATTAAATCATTACTTGGGGGCAGTACACCAAGCTAATTCCACATTCATAAAGACTGTTTTGACAATAATCACACTAATTTATCTGACGAGTGGATGAGTGGCTTAACACCTGTCCATTTGCACTGCAGTTATTGTTCCTCGTCAATTGCAGGATGTTGGTAGGTACTCGATTATCACAATAAACAGATCAATTAACCATTAAAGGAAAGGCTGACTCATGACCACTTCTTAACTGCTATGATAGGTGACTGGTGATCAATTTTACTGCCCCAACAGATTAGTGACTGCCGGGTTTGACTGATCTACCAGCAAAAATCACTAACCACAGGTTAGTGGGTTAGCATTAATTTTGAGCCCTGCTTCATGACTTAACGAATCCTGTAAAATAAAAATTCTTAAATAACATCTGGGGTGCTCAGCTTGTCTGACCGTAGAACGACCTGGTTAACTGATGGTCTGTTGGCCAACTTTACTACATAATATGTAGAAATTCAAACTGTTATAATTTCAATATCTTTCACCCAATTTTTGTGAAATGAATCCAAAATTGATTTAAAATAAAAGTAGTAGCATGGTTATATCTAAATTGTCGATTCATCAATATACAAGTTAATCATAAGATCTGTCCATTTATAAAGTGTACCCATCTGTGACACAGCACAGGCCCTGATCTGCTACCACATAATAAGACAGAAGATCTGGGTCTGTGCAGCTTGCTAAAAATGACAAGTAGAACAGACAGCATGGATGATCTATTATTGCACTACTAGACGGCAGATCTGTGTCCTGACTGTCCACACTTGGATATGTATTACACAGGGATATAACAATATAGTAAAGTGTATCAGGAATATCAGAATTTTCATGACAATATATCCCATCGTCACTCCCATATCATGATATGCACAAGACAACAACCTTAGAATTTAATATAATTATTTAAATTTTAATTATGTAATTTTATAAAGTCAGTCAGACTTGAAATCAGATAATTATGTAGAATGTATTGACTTACCTTGCATTTTTTTTATACTGTATCAATTTTCTTTTAAATTTGATGATATTATCACTAGTTTCGATAACGAAAGACACTTTGCATTTATTCATATATTTAAAAAGCAAGTAATACTAGGGTGGTACTGAATGCTGATGATATAATGAAGTTTATCATGCATTGTTTACATGAAAATAAACTTAGGATATGTATCTATACACATACTGAAACTAGACCTACATATCATGATATGTATCCACACACATAATGTCTCAAGACCTATGTATCATGGTATGTCTCCATACACATACTGTATCAAGACCTACATATTATGATATGTATCCACACACAAAATGTATCAAGACCTACATATTATATGTATCCACACACAAAATGTATCAAGACCTACATATCATGATATGTATCCAGAGACAATAATGTTTCAAGACCTACATATCATGGTATGTCTCCATACAAATACTGTATCAAGACCTACATATTATGATATGTATCCACACACAAAATGTATCAAGATCTATGTATCATGATATATATAATTGCAAAGTTTGTATCAAGACTTATGTATAATATGTATCCATAAACATATTGTATCAAGGCCTATGTATCATGATATATATTCACACGTATACTGCATCAGGACCTATGTATCATGATATATATCCACACATATACTGTATCAGGACCTATGTAATTTGATATATATCCACACATATACTGTATCAGGACCGATGTATCATGATATATATCCACACATATACTGTATCAGGACCTATGTATCATTGTATCATGATATATATGCACACACATACTGTATCAAGACCTACATATCATGATATATATCATATTGCAAAAACAGTGGTGACCCCCCCCCCCCCCCCCCCAAGTTATGCACTAGCCAATACAGTAACAAAGTTGGAAAAAAAGCGGTCAATATGACTACCAATACAATAATTTTTGGAAGGATTAAATTTGACAAAACATACAGACACTTTGTCATAAGCTTCACAACAGAAGATGAACAAAAATCGGATAAATGTTCCTTGTAATGATTTCACAACACAGTTTCAGATATTACAGAAAATAAATACCTAGCTCCTCACAACATTTGTTATTTGCATTATAAATTCAAGTTGAATTTATCATCACTAAAATGTCGTAGATAAAGCCATCAAATGCTTTGCCATCACAGCAAAAATTCAGCACGAGCTCACGTTTTTTTCTTACCCTTTATCTTACGCAATTTATACACATATTCTCTCATGCGTTTTAATTTAAAATGGAGTTCTGATATCTACTTCCTGTATAATTACACTTAACAATTGCACAATCATATAATTGTCATATTCATGTATATGAATATTTTAAATTTACTAAAATCAACATGTACATAGTACACATGCATCTACATCATTGCTTATGAGTATATGAATACTGCTAAAAATGTGATAAAAAATTTGGATTAATATATATTCGTTTAATCCAATTAATATGAAACTAATCAATAACTAGTCTGTCAACTATTGCAATTGGAATTCAAACCAATTTTGACTTGATTCTGCCATGTCTTATAACAGAATGAAACGCATTTAAATGGCTACTCAATGGTGAGATACCTTCACATGTATATGTACATATTCAAATTCTCATACATAAATTCTTATAACCATTCCAAAGGTATCTTTTGGAAGTATTAAATGAGGCAAAAACATTGTGCTCATATCAAAAGTCAAAAGCAGGTTAGAAGATTTTTGCTACATCTTAAGAGCTACTACAAAAATAATTTGCAAAACTGTGTTCCCTTTTCACCAGATAATCGGAACACATGCTGTTTGCAGAGGACATAAAAATGTGGATGGTAAAATATTTATTTGAACCTGATAATTTTTGTTGTTCTCTGGCATACAGAATCTATGATAAATATGATGCTAAAATCATGAAGAATGCATAATTCCTGAACACAAAAGTTTGGCCCCCTCTCCTGTTAAAGTTCTTCTTACAACAGACTTTGCTTCATGGCTAAAACTTGGCCTTATGCAAGTCAAACAAGATATCCTGAATATTACATGTCCATAATAGCATTGCTTGTGTATTGTCAGGAACAGAAAAATGTCTTGAATAACACATCTCTATTACTAATATTCTATTAGTAACAGTCATCCATCACACATAACCAAGGTTTCTATTAAGTTTTCCCACGAGACCCTTCGGTGAAATATGCACATGGACATTTCTGAACCTCCTCTATGGTCATATTTTGCCCTCTTTTTCATATTTCAAATAATTCTGCACTTCATACTGGTCCACAACAGATATCACCATACTGGCCATTCCATGTCTGGAGCATGAAAACAACATCCTTATGAACTCGTGTTTTTTTCTCTTTCATCTCACTACAACATGCAACTAAATCCTTCTTAAGTTTTTCCACTTGTCATACTTTTGCTGAGTTTGGCTGTGATAAAGTCTGAACTGTCCTTTTTCCTGCCATTGCAGAGTGAACAGGATCCCTATATGCCATATTTGGGTTACCATAGTAACCAACAGTAGGTGGCATATCAGTCCGTCTTGGAAGAACATTTCTTTGTATTTCTGAATCTTCAGCATACCTCCACTGTTCAGCAGCAGAGTTATGTCCCCTTGATGGGGGTCTTTGTGAAAAGTAATCAGGAGTCATTCTACTATGTATGTCGCCATGGTGATGGTTACTATAGTTATTAATCTCATTGTAGTCCTGATAATTCGCATGGTTAGATTGCTCAGGGTATGCAAGACGACTGTTTGGCCTGAAAAACATTAACATGAAAACCAATTAATTCTTTGTTAACTTTTGTTCCCATTCCACGATTTTCACATACAGGCTTGAGTCCTGTTTCTGATACTGACAACATGCAGTTTACTCAGATCCTGCCCTAAGAGTTTCAAAAGCTATACTCAAAGAATTTCTGAAAATTAACCCTGAAAGATTTTGGGAATAGATGTTAACTAATTATTGATGATATACACATTATGTCATACAACTAAACAGCCATGCTAAAAGGATTTTTCATCATCAGTTAAAGCACCTAAAGTATTAAACACAGAGTAAATCACCTCTTCAAATGAATAATACAATCAAACTACGATATAAGCGATATAAGTGGTGACATAATGGTAAACTTATGGATATATTATCATGCCAATATTTTCATGTTGCTGGGAATTTCATTTAGGGTGATTGGGCCTAGGACCATCATCAAGAAAAAAGAAGAAATTAACTGAAAATATAAAAAATTTCAGGATTAAAAAATGGTAATTGTCAATTCTGAATGATATGAAAAATATTTTAATTTGGGATGAAGCCCATTTATACTGAGATAGAGGCCAATTTTGTTCCACTAAAGATCCGAGTTAGACCTCTGTTGTTCCCCTGAAGATCCTAGTTAGACCTCTGTTGTTCCAACATACATAACTGTATAATAAAACCCTGTATGAATTTAAAGCCTACACATTTTTAAAAGCAAATCATCTGTGAAAACAAGAGGCACAAGATATGCCCGTCTCATGAAATTTTCACCACTAATGACCCTGGCCTTTCAGCTAGGGACTTGACTATTGTAGGATAAGGTGAGGACCTGGTTAAAGTTTCATCAAAATATCTGCTGGGATTCAAAGTGATAGTCTGGATAAGGAAACAGGGCACTGACTTACATTATCCCTTGTTGTGACCTTAAAGTCTCGGCAGGGGGTATGACTGAATAAATACAACACTATAAAGTCCAGATATTACAAAAGGTAAAAGTTGCACTAAAATATTTTTATTGGTTTAAAAGTTATACATGGTTCATACAGCCCGAGAGTTTTTGGCAAGGATTTTTCAAGGACTTCCAAAAGATTTAAAGGAGTATTTTTTCTTATGGAAATTATATTTTCTCCACATGTTTACTTTGTTTATCACTGTATAAACAGGTACAAATGATGAAGAAAAAACACATACCGTATATGCTCGTGTATAATCCGGGTCCAAATGTAAACAACATAGACCCTGATCTGCCATTGCATAATGCGCTGGCAGATCAGGGTCTATGTTGTTTGTTCTACTGATCAGTCCTTACAAACTGCATAGACCCAGATCTGCTGGCGCATTATGCGACAGCAGATCTGGGTCTATGCAGTTTGAAGTTGGTATAAGCTGATACGCGAGTATATACAGTAAATAATTAGATTGCCACTACAGCAAAGGGATCCTACTCCATCTGATAACTATCTGTGTCATGTATCATTTGAGCCACCCAATTTTCTCCCATTGTATTTATTTTATTTGGGGGGGGGGGGATATGTAAATAACAACATTTCTGAATTTATACATTTTTAAAGTTTTATATTCACTCAGAGAAATTCAAGGAGTACTGGGCAAAATCAAGGAGTTTTCAAGGATACAATTCAAGAATTTGTAAGGTTGTACAAACTGCATATACCCATACATGGATAGCTGTCACTGATTTATTTTTTCCCTTACCATGACCTTAACCTTGAGGCAGGTAACATGGCTATAAAATGTGACACTGTCTAGTCATGATACATAACTGATTAAAGTTTCATCAAAATATGTTCAGAGGTTCAAAAGTTATACTCCAGACATGGATACAAGTCACAAAATTACATTTTTCCTTTACTTTTCCTTGTCCCTGAGGCAGGGGGCATGGCTATGGTATGTGACACACCATCTATACATGAGATATAACTGGCCAAAGTTTCATTAAAATATCTGACTATTCTTATGAAAATAAGTTGTGCTGAAGTAATTTCCCTTGGGTGTTCCTTTGGAAAATCTGCAAAGTATCAGATAAAACATTCTCAACTCCATTGACACTTTTCATTAGGAAATTCTGTATAAACTGGAATGCTTGTCAAGATGATGGGGAGGGGAGGGTGGGGGTGGGTTGATAAGGGAAATTAATCTGAAAGAAACTGAATAATTTAAACAATGCAAGTTCTAAGAGTTCATACAAGAGGCCCAAGTGGACCTGATATCCCTCATCTGACTTAACAGTTGACCATTCACCAAGCATGCTTATGTAGTATTTCAAGAACACAACCTGTGTAAACTATCTCCCATACTTTATTACAGTCTGATAAAAAAAATCCAAAGATAAAGGCATAATTAATATACTCATTCCCTTGCTCAAAACCGAACTCATCCAAGATCTTGATGATATAAAGCAATTTACAATGTTTATATTGAAATTGGGTGAGAAATAAAATCTCTACATCTAGAGAGGTAACAAGCTCAACCAATCAGATGCAAGATCATCCCATTAATATGCACATATTTCACTTATTATACAACCTAAGACAATGATGATTTAAGCTTATTTACCAAGTTGGAGACAATCTGATTGAAATTCAGTCTCCAAAATAGTGACAAGCTCAGCCAATCAGATATGAGATTTTCTCAAAAATATATGTAAATCTTAGCATGTCTAATCAATCTATCTATAATAGGAAATATATTTTGCCGGAGTGTTGACAAGCTAAGCCAATCAAACGCAAGATCATGTCTCTATATATGCATGGATCTCACTCAACAGAGATCCTGATGATAATTACCAAATTTGATCAAACTTCTAAAAAAAAATATAGTCTCTAGAGTGGTGAAAAACTAAACCAACCAGATGCAAGATCACCTCATAAATATACATAGGTCTCACTAATAATTTAACTCATCAGCATCTTGATAAGATTTGCCACTTTACCTTAATTTTCATTAATCATGTCAGAAACACTGTCTTCCAAGTGGCAGAAGGGCCTACCAATCAAATGCAAGATCACCTCATTTACTATGTGCACATCTTACCCATAATAAAACTCACTGGATATATTGATGATAGAAGTGTATTTACCAAGTTTGATAAATATTTGATCAGAAATAGAGTGGCTAAAGTGTTGACAAGCTCAGCCAATCAGATGCATGACCACCTCATTAATATGCATGGATCTCGCTCATAATTGTAACCATTTAAGATTTTGATGGTTTAGAAGGTTTACTCAGAACTGGATCAGCCAATCAAATGCAAGATCTAGCTCATTACTGAAATCCTCAGAGAACTTAACAATATATTAAGCCCACATTTCAAGCTTGAACAAAATCAGATCAGAAATATGGTCTCCAGGATGGAAAAAAACTCAGCAAATCCAATGCAAGATCGCCTCATTAATATGCATGGATCTCGCTCATTATTGAACTCATATGAGATCCTGATGATATATACACCCATATTCCAAGTTTGAACAAAATTAGATCAGAAATATGGTCTCCAGAGTGGTAACAAACTCATCCAATCAGATGTAAGATCACCAAATTAATATGCATCGATCACACTCATTATTGAACTCTTTTGAGATCATTATAATATAAGCCCATATTCCAAGTCTGATCAAAATCAGATCAGAAATATGATCTCCAGAGTGAAAAAAGCTCAGCAAATTAAATGCAAGATCACCTCATTTATATGCATGACTCACATATTATCAAACTTGTCTGAGATCTTGATGATACAAGTCCAAATTCCAAGTTTTATCGAAATCAGATCAGAAATATGGTCTCCAAAGTAGAAAAAAGCAAACTGTTGATGGATGTACAATAGATGACAAACACAGGACCATATGGTAAGCTCACTTGGCCATATGGCCAGGTAAGCTAATTAAAAAAAAAAAACTACTTTAAATGTTTTCAATTTTTACAGGTTTTATGTTAGATACATAAATTGTAACATAATATATACAAAGTCAACAGGATGAAATTTCTCTAACTTTACTTTTTTTTTTTCAAAAGCTAATAATGTGTTCACAAAACATGGATGCCCCACCACAGTGCATGAAAACTGACCTAAATGCAAAAATTAACCAAGGTGTCATGTACAGACAGCTGGCTGGATGGCTGGATGGATAAGGCTAACACTACATGCCCTACCATTTCATGGTGGGGTATACCTACCATTTCATGGTGGGGTATACCAAGTATTTGGACCATAGCACTAAGAACAATGATTGCTATTTTCTTCTATTTATATCAACTCATAGTGACACAAAGGCATGCATTTTTTAAAATTCATCTACTAGAATACATTCCAATAACCTTGGGCAATTTTTAAAAATATGCAAAAACTTGAAGTGTGGTGTGACCCATGCTGTCTTTGGAATGTCAGATAAAACATTTAATCAACAAATGAAATCAATGATTTTTTAAAACCTTCCATATCTACCTTTCAATCTGATTTCGGCTCTGTGGTCTTGACCTTTGACCAGCATATTCTCCCGAGTATATTGCACTTTGCCCAGACCTCTGTAAATGTACATGAATACATTTTATGAAAGGCTCAAAACAAACTTATAATTATTTATTTCTATTGTAATTTAAAATAACAAGAGTCCCTTGAAGGATCTAATGCTCTACTGGCCAAAAAGAATTTCCAGGAAATCAAAGATAAGTCTGTTTCTAATATTAACTGCTTAGTGTTGAGGCCATCTCTGATATTCTTGAGCAATAAAAGGACTATCAAGATGGAAGCTGTGGCAGCCATATTGGATGTAAGATCGGCACCATTTTCATTTAGGACCAACCAGACATTATAAGAAGTCTTCTGGTGAAAACCTTATGTCAGTATGACCATCCATTCAAGAAGAGTAGCTATAACAAGATTTTCAAGATGGTCATTAAATTGTGACCATGTTGTATGTAATGCCAGCAACATTTTCATTTAGGATCAACTAGATATCACAAGAAATCTTTTGGTGAAAATCCCATGCTGATATGACCATCCATTCAAGAGGAGGATCAGTTACAAGATTTTCAAGATGGCTGCCATGGTGGCCCTACTGGATGTCAGATTGACATCATTTTCATTTAAGACCAACTAGACACCATAAGAAGTCTTCTAGTGAAAGCCACATGTCAATATGACTTTCTGTTTAGGAGAAGTAGCAATAACAAGATTTTCAAGATGGCCACCAATATGGCCATATTGGATGTTAGCTCATCACTATTTTCATTTAAAACCAACTAGACATCATAAGAAGTCATTTGGTGAAAACCCCATGTTGATTTGATCATTCATCCAGAAGGACTAGCGATAACAAGATTTTCAAGATGGCCACCATGGTGGTCAGATTAGCACCATTTTAATTTAGGACCAACTAGACATTATAAGAAGTCTCCTGGTGAAGACTCAATGTTGATATGACTTGCTGTTCAGGTAAAGTAGCATCAAGGAGATTTTCAAGATGGATGCCACAGTGGCCATATTGAATGTCAGGTTGCCAATATTTTAATTTAGAACCAACAAGACATCATAAGAAGTCTTTTAGTGAAAACCCAATATTGAGAAGACCATCTGTTCAGGAGAAGCGATAAGATTTTCAAAATGGCCACTGTGGCAGCCATACTGGATGTCCATGTGGCACCATTTTCATTTAGGACCAACTAGACCTTGGGATGAATGTGTGTAAAGTTTCATGGCAATCCTCTTAACAGTTTGATGGAGTAGCAATAGAAAATTTGTGCTAACCGATAGAGAGATGATGGATGACAGAAAATAGGCCATCCCATAATCTCTTCTAGTCTATAACCACCAGTACAGCTAAAATTTGAAATACTATTAATTATAATTCATGGGATACCAACTTTGGTGGATTTTTGCTGGAAACTAAATAATGCTGCATTTATAAAAAATTTTGGATCATCCCATCTATTGGTATATCTTCAAAAGTATGAAATGTGAGTGATATAGAGAAATGTTGGGCATGGGTTGTCAACTGAGATTAAGATTTTGAGACCGAGTTAAGGCAAGGGTTGTCAAACTGAGATTCTGAGGAGTTAAGGCATGGGTTGTCAAACAAAGATTTTGAGAATGAGTTAAGGCATGAGTTGTCAAA
Organism: Margaritifera margaritifera; assembly: GCA_029931535.1. Lineage (NCBI taxonomy): Eukaryota > Metazoa > Mollusca > Bivalvia > Unionida > Margaritiferidae > Margaritifera > Margaritifera margaritifera. The sequence goes on from JAQPZY010001471.1 coordinate 3,002,766, forward strand.
CTGAGATTTTTATGATGAGTTATGGCATGGGTTGTTAAACTGAGAAACGGAGATTTTGAGAATAAGTTAAGACATGGGTTGTTAAACAATCTGAAATTAAGATTTTGAGAATGAGTTCAATATTTTGGCTCATCTTCATAACTACAGGACTGAATGCCCATTATGACCAGCAATTCCATGGTGAAAGCAGTATAATGATAATTAGTTTACTTAACAGTGTCAAACTGTAAAAAAAGAGTTACATGATATATGTTTTCTAATTAGCACATTAAATATTCTTAAATAATTTGAAAATCCACACACAATCATCTTGATTGATTCCTTTGACTTGTGTCTTAAAATAAGGTACATAGGAAATTATGTGCATTCAAACAAAACCAAGAGTTACACAACCTCTAAAAAGTTTTTTCACCTGTGTTATTTCCTGATCCTGTAACAACCTCTCATAAAACTCCTCTTTGTCCTCATTTGGGTAAACCCCTTGTCTTTCCTGGTGTTTCCGCTGATGTTCTGTCCGCAACTGCTGGATCTTATCGGCCCGAAAAGTCACAGGTCGTTCTGCTGGAGGTACCACTTGTCGGTCCTGGGGATAGCTGCTGTGTGAATCATAGCCAAGGTGAGTTGATGATGCTGGGAGTGGCACCGAGTGCTGCTGATACAGCTGTCTTTGATTTGGATATGGTGGTTGATCAAAAGACCCTTTGTATGGGTCTAATCTATTCATTCTGTTTATGAATAAATATACGACAAGATAAATTAATAACTCAATTTTCTGGATTCATTTTGATGACAAGAATTTAATTTAGATACCAGACTGTGTAGTAAAATGATAATTACTTCAAGAAGAAATATACTCAATAAGTAAAACTGAATTACAAAATAGTCATACTAGTTATCCTCTGGAAAATGAAGGATTATTTCAGTAGCACAGCAGTAAAGTGCTTATTTGGTACATCCAAGGGTTATTATGCCACCATCCAATGTCAGTGGTATCCCTGAATAATCTCTGGTTTCCTCTGGTCTCTTCAACAACAAAGACAACTCTATGCCAAAATTGGAGCTGTTGAAAGTATACTTTAACAAAATTTTAGAACTTCTGTACAATCAAATTAAAATAAAGGAAGTTTAAATTTATTATATTGTGCTACTTACTAGGAAAAGTAATTTGCCATTTCAGTTTCAGCCATATGGAGCATAAAGTTATAAAAGATGACAGAAGACCTGGTGACATATTCTCAAAACGTTATGCGCAAGAAGCTCAATCTCAAACTTCAAAAACTTTGACAGTCGATAACTTTAATTAGAATAAAGTTAATATCACAGAATTTCCTCTGCTACACACTCAAATTCTGATGACATAGGTGCACCCTAAGCATCATATCTGACCTTGGGATCATGAGCTTCTTGTTCAAAGGTTTTGAGAATATGGGGCCCAGTCAAGCAAGTCTGCCATACTGTACATCAGGCACTCAGATGACACTTGTGCAAAACAGAACAAGTAGATCATTCTCAAGTGCTCTCAAGTAAGGATTATACAACAGGATTAGAAATATTCCTTTCAATACCACTTAACATTCATCTATTGAAGACAGGGTTTTTAGTAAAATGATTCACGATGTTGTTTGGAGCACTCACTCCTGCAGCAATAACTATAAAACTCTCCAAGAGGTCAGCCACACTGTATTCCTTGTCTTTACATTCAAAGATAATATCCGAGTACTTTCCCTTGTTACTACATTTAATATGAAGAAATGTCAAGGACACATATTTTACTTCAGCACCATTTCTCTGTGGATAACAGTGAACAATAATAAAGCAAACCAAGGTATTTCTCTTTGAAGATGACCAAAAGTCATTAGAAGAGTGATACAAAATTATGCAAGATCACCAAACAATAGCAGAAATGAATCTATAGTGGACTTCCGTTTCCAACCTTTGATCCTCAGCAGACTGTGCTCTGATTTCCTCCTCCCGGTGCTGCTGCTCAAGTTCTCTTCGCCGAGTTTCATCTTCCTCCACTTTGGTTGTCTCTCCTTTTGTCAAATGTTCATCTGGTGTCTTTCTACCCTTACCAAACCTAATTTGTAAACAAAAAAAGTATTGTGTAGGATTATTTCATAGATGGCACTTAAAGAATCTCCTATAATTGCACAGAGTATCTGCCTGTGATTTAAGATAGCAACAGTGGCTCAGTGGCTCTGTGCCAGACTTGTAACCAAAAGAGTGCAGGTTCAAATCCTACCATTGGATCAGTCCACAATGGCTACTGTGGTGTGTCCCTGGGTAAGGCACTTTATTTCAACTGCCTTAGTACTAAATAACCCTTATGTGTCGGTGCATCATCAGAAGCCCACGTGTGATGGAGTGGTAATGGAATCGATCACACATGGATTTCCGACAATGGTATTGCTGTGATGTAAAACAACAAAACCAAACCAAACCCAAACATCTCCTGAGATCCAGATATTCTTTACCACAAGACATGGGACTTGGATTATACAGTGCTTAAAAGACTTACTCTGCACCTTTGAATACAAGGGCTTGATCTGTTGTGCTGTTCACTGCATATGGTCCAACTTTTGTTGATTACCATCAAGAAGTCAGGCGATAAATTCAACAGCATTTGGTTAACTTTAGGTTGTCAGTGCTCCAATTGTATCAAATCATCTTGCTTCATCAAAGCTCTCATCTCCAGTTGTATCAAATCATCTTGCTTCATCAAAGCTCTCATCTCCAGTTGTATCAAATCCTCTTGCTTCATCAAAGCTCTCATCACCAATTGTATCAAATCCTCTTGCTTCATCAAAGCTCTCATCTCCAGTTGTATCAAATCATCTTGCTTCATCAAAGCTCTCATCTCCAGTTGTATCAAATCATCTTGCTTCATCAAAGCTCTCATCACCAGTTGTATCAAATCATCTTGCTTCATCAAAGCTCTCATCTCCAGTTGTATCAAATCATCTTGCTTCATCAAAGCTCTCATCTCCAGTTGTATCAAATCCTCTTGCTTCATCAAAGCTCTCATCTCCAGTTGTATCAAATCCTCTTGCTTCATCAAAGCTCTCATCTCCAGTTGTATCAAATCATCTTGCTTCATCAAAGCTCTCATCTCCAGTTGTATCAAATCCTCTTGCTTCATCAAAGCTCTCATCTCCAGTTGTATCAAATTCTCTTGCTTCATCAAAGCTCTCATCTCCAATTGTATCAAATCATCTTGCTTCATCAAAGCTCTCATCTCCTGTTGTATCAAATCATCTTGCTTCATCAAAGCTCTCATCTCCAGTTGTATCAAATCATCTTGCTTCATCAAAGCTCTCATCTCCAATTGTATTAAATCATCTTGCTTCATCAAAGCTCTCATCTCCAGTTGTATCAAATCATCTTGCTTCATCAAAGCTCTCATCTCCAGTTGTATCAAATCATCTTGCTTCATCAAAGCTCTCATCTCCGTATGGACCAAAGTCTCTTATGTAAATCTACTCTTGTCTAATTGCTTGTCTAATTGCTTGCCATTTCATTATAAGTACCACTTGATGCTACCACTTTTTGGAAAGCACTCTAAAGGGACATGGCCCTCTGAAGAGGACCTATACACATTCTGAGTTGAAAAACACTGGCAAGAACTATTCACTACTGAATACATGCAAGGTACAAATCTAGTACTGTTTCTAAATAATCCAGATGCAAAAGCTACAATCATCCAAGTGTCTGAACTACAGAATGCTTTAACAGCTTAACATCTGATGCTTGTGCTCTGATAAATCTATCATCTGCACCTTTGTAAAACACCAATTTATTTCAAAAGTTTCCTCCCCTTAGGAAGTATTCCACAATGACTGATACTGGAATAAAGAGGAAAAGGAAATCAGTTATTATTTATTCCTAACAGAATGAAAATATGAATTTTCACCCTTTCAAGTACTTGTGCATGCTGTATGGGATATGCATAATCACATCCCACCATTACATTTTCTTTTAATTTGTTGACTACAAACTTAAGTACATGAGGAAATGCAAGTTTAAACAGAGCAGCAGATGATTATGACATTGATGCCACTGATGTGGAAACAGAGTAATTACAACAATAATGCACTTAATGTGGACACAGAATACTTACAACGCTGATACCCTTGATGTGGAAATGGACATTGACACTGATATCATTCTGGTGGAAATGGACATTGACACTGATACCCTTCTGGTGGAAATGGAGTACATTGACACTGATACCCTTCTGGTGGAAATGGACATTGACACTGATACCCTTGTGGTGGAAATGGAGATCACTGACACTGATACCCTTCTGGTGGAAATGGACATTGACACAGATACCCTTCTGGTGGAAATGGAGTACATTGACACTGATACCCTTGTGGTGGAAATGGAGTACATTAACACTGATACCCTTGTGGTGGAAATGGAGTACATTGACACTGATACCCTTGTGGTGGAAATGGACATTGACACTGATACCCTTGTGGTGGAAATGGAGTATATTGACACTGATACCCTTGTGGTGGAAATGGAGTACATTGACACTGATACCCTTGTGGTGGAAATGGAGTACATTGACACTGATGCACTTGATGTGGAAACAGAGTACTTACAACACTGATGCCCTTGATGTGGAAATGGAGTACACTGACACTGATACCCTTGTGGTGGAAATGGAGCACATTGACACTGATGCCTTTGATGTGGAAACAGAGTACTTACAACACTGATACCCTTGATGTGGAAATGGAGTACATTGACACTGATGCCCTTGATGTGTAAACAGAGTACTTACAACACTGATACCCTTGATGTGGAAATGGGGTACTTACAACACTGATACCCTTGATGTGGAAATGGAGTACACTGACACTGATGCCCTTGATGTGTAAACAGAGTACTTACAACACTGATGCCCTTGATGTGTAAACATAGTACTTACAACACTGATGCCCTTGATGTGTAAACAGAGTACTTACAACACTGATGCCCTTGATGCATAAACAGAGTACTTATGACACTGATGCCCTATATGTGTAAACAGAATACTTATGACACTGATGCCCTTAATGTGGAAAGTTACTTACAACACTGATGCCCTTGATGCCGAAACTGAGTACTTATGACACTGATGCCCTTGGATAGTTACTTACGACACTGATGTCCTTGATGCGGAAACGGTTTCACTTCATGTGAACATAGTAGATGATACAGCCATATATTTTGATTAAAGGTGTAAATTTGGTATATATCCTTTTCTCTGATGTCTATGTACAGATTTAGGCACTACAATAACTTATTTATATTTACACTGTGAGAGGCATAATGGACAAAGCCAAGTCTTTCTCTTCATCAAATGTTCAGTCATTCACAGTTGCACATTACATCGGACCTATGGAGCCAAAATTGTGTATGTAATAAACTGACTTGTCTTCTTATGGTCTTAGCAAGTAACATTAAGATTTACATGCATATACAAATACTGCAGAATCAGAAATATCTGTGGAGAATTTAATTTCATTTTTGCACATACCTAAATATTCACAGTATATTTACAGGATCCCTTGCCAAAATAGTTAGTTTTCCATACTGAAATATTTAGTATTCCACACCTAAATATTCACAGTATCTGATAACTAAATATTCACAGTATCCCATACCTAAATATTTAGTCTCCCATACCTAAATATTCACATAATACCTAAATATTCACAGTATCCCATACCTAAATATTCAGTATCCCATACCTAAATATTTAGTTTCCCATATCTAATATTCAGTCTCCCATACCTAAATATTCACTTTATCTCATATCTAAATATTCTCAGAATCTAATACCTAATATTAACAGCATCCCATACCTAAATATACCCTACTGAGATATTTACAGAATCTACCACCTAAATTATTCAGTATCCCATACCTCTATACTTACAGTATCCCATATAAGGCTGCAGTGTTTAGATGTGTAAATGAACATGCTTGTGACTGTCAGTGACACAGGAACTACCCATTCCAAATGAATTATATACATGCACAACTCTGCTTAAGAGGACTGTTCAGTAGGATTTTTCTGTTAATTCTTTTCTTAAAGTATGTATGATTTTCACATTGAATACGGCTTCACTTTGAAAAAGTAAAAGTTGAAAATAATGGTTGTAGCGCACATTGCACAACATTACACACAAGGCTGATTTACTGATAATGCTGATAAAAAAAAATCTTGAACTCATTAACCCTGCATGCCATGTTTATGCGTCATGAAGCAGTACCCTCCTTCTCAGTTCTGTAACATCAACATCACTTACGATACACCAATGCAGGTGGTATTACCAAAAAGGGGAAAGATCTAGTTGTATAATTATATCAAATAATGTAGACTTTCTACTTGTGTGAAAAAATACAGTGACAAAAAATAATTTTTGAGACCCGATTTTTTTGTAGGCTTAAAATTACTTGTTTTGGACCTGGAGTTTTTGTCTGATTTTAGAATTTTTGGCTTAGATCTAAATCAGACCAGTCTGAATTGCACACTGACAGATGAACCTCTGCAAAAAGTAGGATAGGTTTCAGATTTGGAGTTACATGGGGCCAGGACCCAAAAATCGTAGGTCCAATATGGATTATAAAAAAAAAATAACAAAATAACAAAATTCACCATTCTGCACATGCACAGCCGAAATAGCCAATCAAAAATAATGTCTTTGATACACCTAAGCATCCAGTTACATGAAAATCTATTGGAAACAGATGTGTTTCGATCCATTCAGAAGTAACCCCCAAAATGCATTTCCTACTCCCAATTCAGGCAAAAATGACAAGAATTTCCAGGGGGCAACGAGTTAAACTGCATTTTTTACCTTTGAAACACATGTTTATTAACAGAACCTTTGATTAGTAACATTGTAATTTTTAAAGAAACACTGTTTCAAGTTTATAAGCCACTGCATAGTTTCTTAGTCATTGTTGATCTGACAAAAGCATCCTATGCACATGTCCAGGCAGTACATAGACAAATTTTATTTAGAGTCGGCTGCCATTTGCATAATATGAAACAAAAGCCCAGTTGCATTATCAATTTTGTTATCATGTACATATAAGTAGCATCTGGAAACAATATCAGGTCAATTCTAGGGATGTTTTACTGAAAATGTCAATGCAATCGCACATTGAACAAGGTACAGCATGCACATTATAATAACTGTCAGCTGTTCAATAAACCTACAGTGTAGACAGAGGGAAAGGTTGAGTTTCTAATCATTTTGATTAAACAACATTGTTTCATTTGTTGTAAACAATGTATATGTTTAAAAATGTTGGTAAATGCTGCTGCTTTAATCCCCTACCTAAATATTTTAAGAATCTAACATCTAAATATTTACAATATCCGATACCTTAATATTCACAGTATCCCATACCTAAATATTCACAGAATCTAATACCTAGAAATTAACAGTATCCAATACCTAAATATATACAGTATGCCTTAGCTATTTACAAACTGTTACACCTAAATTATTCAGTATCCCATACCTAAATATATACAGTATGCCTTACCTAGATATTTACAGAATCTAACACCTAAATTATTCATAGTATCCCATACCTATATCTTACAGTATTCGATACTTAAATATTCAGTATCCCATACTTAATACTAAAGTATTTAGTTTCCCCATACGTAAATATTAACAGTATTTCAGACCTAAATATTCACAATATTTCATACTCTTATATTTAGAGAATCTAACACCTAAATATTTACAGTACCTCATACCTAATATTTATAGTATCCCATACCTAAATATTCCTTTTAATATCCCTGAGGTAGATTTCTTGTCTTTTCCTTTTTTCCCTTTCCGCTTTCCATGTGAATCATCTGTGTTTTCACTGCTTAGAGAGGACCTGGCAGAGTTTTGTTCCCTTGAAAAGGCAGATCCATTCTCACTACTTTCCTCCTCCACTGAAAAGAGTATAACAAATTTATCACAAATACTATGTAAATAAAGTAACTTTTATAAATCAAAACAGTGATGTGCTAAAATAGTAGTTATTCCTGTACTGACAGAGATCTGCTTTACAACTTTTTCGACAATCATTTTTAAACCAGCCCCTGATGTAAAATAAGTTAGGAGAAAAAGAAAAAGATGAGCTCATTGCTTAGAACTTCAATGTCTGATCCTAAATTTGAGATCATTAGTCATGTACAGAAACTGTAGAAGTGTGACCAGGTTTCCTGAGTGATGTGTGGGTCATAGTCAGACCAATTGTTTTATAAGATAAGATGAAACCATTGTCTATCAATATTTATGACTTTTGTATATATATTCGAAAATATATTTACTGTGTGTACTGTATATATTTTCAATATATTTACTGTGTATTGTATATATTTGCAATATATTTATTGTGTGTACTGTATATATTTGCAATATATTTACTGTGTATTGTATATATTTGCAATATATGTATATATTTTCAATATATTTACTGTGTTGTATATATCTGCAATATATTTATTGTGTGTTCTGTACATATTTGTAATATATACTGTATATATTATGTGTACTGTATATATTTGCAATATATTTACTGTGTACTATATATATTTGCAATATATATATAGAGGATATTTGCTTGAAACGAATGAATAACAGATATATTTTATTGAGTGGGTGAAAAACTCAGTATTTTCATAAGTAGCAAAGCCACAAGTGAAAATACTTAAGTTTTTCACCCACGAGATGAAATATATCCGTTATTCACTTGGAGCAAGCAATTTTTATTTTATGCTCAAGCGTATTGTCTAGCAATTTGTATAAAACACTGAAGTAGCTGATTCTTACTGTACCCGCTTGATAATGTCAGTGGTTTACCGTTTATGTTATGCTCTGTTTTGTGTATATTTGCACATCAAATATCAGTAGTTACATAATGCTCCTTCCCAATTTGAGGTAAAACTGCAGATAAAAACAAAATGAAAAAAAAATAAAAATTGCCGATTGCTGGATTTTAACCCAGTTCGTTTGGATGTGAGGTGGCCATATTTACCTTCACACCACGCAAGTGTCTTACAAAAGTTTGAAATTTCTTAGTCATAATGTTATCAATGTCTATTGACATCCAGTGAAAAAATATATTTTTTCACTCCAGTGAAATTTCAATTTACCTTCACACAACGCAAGCGTCTTACAAAAGTTTGAAATTTCTTAGTCATAATGTTATCAATGTCTATTGACATCCAGTGAAAAAATATATTTTTTCACTCCAGTGAAATTTCAAAATTCTTTCACTTGGAAAATTCAGTAATTCACTGCCTAGCATAAAATAAATAATGCATATTGTATATATTTGCAATATATTTACTGTGTACTGAATATATGTGCAATATATGTCCTGTGTATTGTATATATTTGCAATATATTTACTGTATGTACTGTATTTATTTGCAATACATTTACTGTGTACTGCATATATGTGCAATATATTTAGTGTAATATATATATCTGCAATATATTTACTGTGTGTACTGTATATACTTGCAATATATTTACTGTGTACTGTATATATTTGCAATATATTTACTGTGTATTGTATATATTTACAATATATTTACTGTGTACTGTATATATTTGCAATATATTTACTGTGTGTACTGTATACATTTGCAATATATTTACTGTGTACTGTATATATTTGCAATATATTTACTGTGTGTACTGTATACATTTGCAATATATTTACTGTGTACTATATATATTTACAATATATTTACTGTGTACTGTATATATTTGCAATATATTTACTGTGTATTGTATTTGCAATATATTTACTGTGTACTATATATATTTACAATATATTTACTGTGTACTGTATATATTTGCAATATATTTACTGTGTATTGTATTTGCAATATATTTACTGTGTATTGTATATATTTGCAATATATTTACTGTGTACTGTATATATTTGCAATATATTTACTGTGTACTTCTTTGTATTTGCAATACATTTACTGTTTATTTACTGTGTATTGTATATATTTGCAATATATTTACTGTGTACTGTCTATATTTGCAATATATTTACTGTGTATTTTATATATTTGCAATATATTTACTGTGTAATATATATATATATATATATTTGCAATATATTTACTGTGTGTACTGTATATATTTGCAATATATTTACCGTGTACTGTATATATTTGCAATATATTTACTGTGTATTGTATTTGCAATATATTTACTGTGTATTGTATATATTTGCAATATATTTACTGTGTAATATATATATATTTGCAATATATTTACTGTGTATTGTATTTGCAATATATTTACCATGTACTGTATATATTTGCAATAAATTTACTGTGTGTAATAAACTGCACTGAAGTTGATATTAACATCATGCAAAATTCAAAAGAAGGGAACAATATCTTGCATCATCCAAGCATAGAATGTACACCTAAAAAGACTGCTTTTCACATGTCTAATACAAGAGAGCTGGATATGTGTTAAGATCAGCACATTCGTAAAGGTATTTTCCATATTTGTGGTATAACATATTGTCTAATATATAAAATCTTAAAATATTTTAATTTTTCATACACAATTTATCTATACAATCAGATATTTTTCATATAAATTATTTTTTTCTTATGAAGGTCTCGCACAAATAATTGAATTCTCTATATATTATTTTATACAAGTTATTTCAAAATTAAAAACAGACAAAATCTCCAAAAATTCTTACTGTACCTCTATTGGCAGATTTTTTTAAGACACATAAAATGGCAAACAGAAAATCCTATATAGTGCAGTACTTTAATGAAGTTATGACCTTATGAAATGGTCCATCATCGAAACTGCTTGTACATATGGTACCAGAAGTGATCCACCGTTAAAACTGCTTGTAAATATGGTACCAGATGTGATCCATCGTTAAAACTGCTTGTAAATATGGTACCAGAAGTGATCCACCGTTAAAACTGCTTGTAAATATGGTACCAGAAGTGATCCACCGTTAAAACTGCTTGTAAATATGGTACCAGATGTGATCCACTGTTAAAACTGATTGTAAATATGGTACCAGAAGTGATCCACCGTTAAAACTGCTTGTAAATATGGTACCAGATGTGATCCACCGTTAAAACTGCTTGTAAATATGGTACCAAATGTGATCCACCATTAAAACTGCTTGTAAATATGGTACCAGATGTGATCCACCATTAAAACTGCTTGTAAATATGGTACCAGATGTGATCCACCGTTAAAACTGCTTGTAAATATGGTACCAGATGTGATCCACCATTAAAACTGCTTGTAAATATGGTACCAGAAGTGATCCACCGTTAAAACTGCTTGTAAATATGGTACCAGATGTGATCCACCATTAGAACAGCTTGTAAATATGGTAAAAGAAGTGGTCCACCATTAAAACTGCTTGTAAATATGGCACCAGAAGTGATCCACCATCAAAACTGCTTGTAAATATGGTACCAGATGTGATCCACCATTAGAACTGCTTGTAAATATGGTAAAAGAAGTGGTCCACCATTAAAACTGCTTGTAAATATGGCACCAGAAGTGATCCACCATCAAAACTGCTTGTAAATATGGTACCAGAAGTGGGGTTTTTACACCACACTTTGAACATATCCAAAATCTAACAGTACCAGCACCACAAGTGTAGTGTAAACATCTACATATGAATAACAAAATTTGAAAGCACCCAGTTTTTTTCTAAGCTTTTTACCACATTATAAAAAAAAATTCGGCACAATGTTCTTTTGGACATGTTACAAAGGCCAGCAGAAAACTGCATTATTTCATTAGTTGCAGGATACCAAAAAAGTTTACCCATTCCAGTATTAAAGAAGAAGCTGAAAATTATTATCAATAATTTCACTTTGGAAAAGATAATTAGTGCATGAGCAATTACAAACAATACAGGAAATACAAATATAACTTAATTGTTAGCCACCTGCATGGTAAAGAATTTTAAAATGTGTCAACAGGACACAGATGCCCCTGCCCCCCCCCCCTTTGCGTCAATTAGTGGTACAAGTAGAAAACAGCAATAATGCTGGCAGAATATATGCATGTATGTATGAACATGCAAATATTTAAAATGGATAAAAAATAAATGGCTGCATGACTCTTAAAAAATATCATCAGAGCATGATAACAGAACATAAGCACCTAAAGTCAATAATGTCTGCTCCTGCAAGAATTCTTACATATACATTTAACATCAAAAATGGGTATAACTCTGTGAAAGAAAATAAAAGCGCGAGAACAATGCCCATGTTCACCTGATGTCAACAATGTCTGCCAAGTTTCCATGCAATTCATAAAAGGCTGTGGGACTAGTTGCAAGCTAGAATTATAATATACAATATATACATTTAACACTGGCATGGGGCATAACTCTGGAAAAAAAAACATCCGAGCATGAAAACATAACAATAAAGCCCATGTTGCCCTTATGTTAATAATACTATCAAATTTTCAGGGCAATTCATCAAAAACTGTGGGACTATTACCACTTACAAGAATTGTCATATACAGTACATGTACTGAACACCAAAAAAAGGGGCATAACTCTGGAGAACTCCATGAAAGAATGACAGAACAACATGCGCATGTTGACCTCATGTCAATAATATATGCCAAGTTTCAATATAGTCCATGGAAAAATACGGGAATAGTTGCACACACAAGAATTTTAGGTTATATAGCATTCCCTCATTATAATGCTGTCCATGGGAGCCATGAAGTATACCATCTTACAGTGAGACAATCTTATAATGAAGTACATGATACAATACTCCCTCACTATAATGTTGTATGTGGGAGCCATGGAGTATACCATCTTATAGAGACTGCATTATAATGAAGTACATGATACAGTAGTCCCTCATTATATTGCTGTCTATGGGAGCCATGGAATATATCATCTTACAGTGACACCATCTTGTAATGAAGTACATGATACAGTACTACCTCATTATAATGTATGTGGAAGCCATGGAGTATACCATCTTATATAGACTGCATAATAATGAAGTACATGATACAGTAGTCCCTCATTACAATGCTGTCTATGGGAGCCATGGAATATACCATCTTACAGTGAGACCACCTTATAATGAAGTACATGATACAGTACCTCTCATTATAATGCTGTCCATGGGAGCCATGGAGTATACCATCTTACAGTGAGACTACCTTATAATGAAGTATATGATACAGTACTCCCTCATTATAATGTATGTGGGAGCCATGGAGTATGCCATCTTACAGTGAGACCATCTTATAATGAAGTGCATGATACAGTGCTCCCTCATTATAATGTTGTATGTGGGAGCCATGGAGTATGCCATCTTACAGTGAGACCGTCCTATAATGAAGTGCATGATACAGTGCTCCCTCATTATAATGTTGTATGTGGAAGCCATGGAGTATGCCATCTTACAGTGAGACCGTCTTATAATGAAGTGTATGATACAATGCTCCCTCATTATAATGTTGTATGTGGGAGCCATGGAGTATGCCATCTTACAGTGAGACCGTCTTATAATGAAGTGCATGATACAGTGCTCCCTCATTATAATGTTGTATGTGGGAGCCATGGAGTATGCCATCTTACAGTGAGACCGTCTTATAATGAAGTGCATGATAGTGCTCCCTCATTATAATGCTGTCAATGGAAGCCATAGAATATACTGCCTTACAGTGAGATAACCTTATAATGAAGGACATTATACAGTGTATATATATATATATATATATATATATATATATATATATATATATATATATATATATATATATATATATATATATATATATATATATATATATATATATATATATATATATGGGCTGGACAGACACTAAGCCTAATGCAATATGTCCATGCCATATTCATGACATGGCATAAAAAGCAACAAGTTTGATTATTTTGAAACCAATCCCAACTGTTTGGGAAATTTTTTTATACTTGTCAAAGACCTTGAAAGGAAAACACTTTGTGAAGTTTATTCAAAAGAAATATAAGACGTCATTCGTAATTCGCTAACAATTTCAAAAGTGACATTTTCTTGTATTTTGTTATTTTGTCTTGTTTCATATATGACTGATATGACTGGTAAGTCAGTTTACTTTGTACAATGTCAATCCTTGTTTTGCATGAAGCTAAATTCTCAATCATTACAAGACACACAGTCATCCACAAAACAATCATTACGAACAGAAAGAATCAAGACTTCATAATAAATTGTAACTTTTCCAATCAAGATTAAAATCTGAAAGTTCATGAATCTCGATAAAAGTTTATACATTCAAACCTGTCATAGGCAAACACCTCTGGGAAGTGAGAAAACTAACCTCAGAAGATGATTGTTGAAGACAGGTTTGTAGCTATACCCAACAAAACAAGAAAGGTATCACTTTAAACAAATTTAATTTCCTATTTTACATGTGCTTGTCAAAATTATTTGTATTAAGTCTATCAGTATGCATGCTGGTTTTGTCAATGGTCGAGATGTTTTTGAAACCATTCAGACATAACAAGTACAAATGACGATTATGAATATACGAGTGGATTCATATTCAGCATGCTCATCGTAACTAGACAAGACTTATCTACATGCGTGATCTGGAAATCATACGCTGTGAGAAGAAAACCCCACTTTGTTAAAATTCAAACTTGATTTTCTTGTCTAAATGATTAATACAGTGAGATCACTGATCTCAGACCTGGTCTAGTTATGATGCATATGCTTTCCCTGATTATGATTATGATCATATTGCATAATGGTCATTTCTGCCTCATATGTTTGACTGATATATGTACCAACTGACCTTCAGCAAACATGAGATAACTACGACACCATCGATTTAAATTATCATTTCCAAGAGGCCTCCCCATACTTGGACATTTACTTGAGGTGGATACAGAAAAAAGTGTGAATTTGTGCTATATTTAGTATTTTCTATACTTTAACAATCATTGCAAGGCATGCCTTTGCAGCAAAACTTTCACAATTTGGGTAGGGAAATGTATTTAAGTTAATGACAAAAACAATTTTTCAAAACAAATTTGCATATAAAACTCATTAGAGACTGTGGTTAATGGTTATATATGAAGTGCATGTGACTCACATGTAGACTGTTTGGCAGTTTATTGAGATATCTTCAGACTTCAATGCTTATCAACATAATGAGAATCCTTGTAAAAATAATTATTTAACAAAATATTTAAAACGATAAACTGTGTCAGTTGGTAAGAGCAAGACCAATCAACATTTGTACTATACAAACAATGCATAAACAGAATTCATCGCTGACGGTGTTATTTTTATAGATTCCTATTATGTTTTTCTAATCACCACTAAGAATTCATCGCTGACGGTGTTATTTTTATAGATTCCTATTATGTTTTTCTAATCACCACTAGGAACAGATGACTTTTCAAAAACTGAAAGCTTATGGATGTTACATTCTTAATTTTATTACATATATTAAAAAATACTTTACAAATAGCTGGTGTGTATTATGGCACTTGTTACAACTTGACAAGGAAAATAAGAGGTGTCAGATTTACACATAACTGCATGCATCAAAATACAAACTTTGAGAGTCTGGGTTTTCAAAATTATATTTTAATCTAAATTTTTTAAAAGCTTGCGTTAGACACAACTAAACAAAATACTTTTGACAAAAATTAAAATTTTTAGTCACTGTCTTTATGATAAAAGCATTGTGTGACTGCATCAATCAGCTCATCTAAAGATGGTATTTCCCCAAAATAAATCCAGATTTTAAAAAAAAAAAAAAGCAACAAAGATTTGAAGTGGATAATGTTCTCAGTATCTCTTAACGACAAAAATCCGAGTAACTGGTTTCTAAATCCATCCCGAGCCAATTTTCTGCATTGTCTGATTATCATTCTAACACTGTTCCATTTGCTAGATAGTGGAAAATGTCTGGAATCTCCAGGTATTGTTGATATTATGCTATATCCACTCCCTATGGCCCAAGCATGCTCCGCACTGAATGGTCAATCACCTTGTCAATCTCTAGCTTGCCGAAGGGTTAATTGAAAAATCAACAAGCAAACCAAAGGGGAAATTAAACAATTTTGACAAGCAAATGCAAAAATTTAATATGAAATTTTGAATATTTTTAATTAATGCCTTTATTTTTCTGTCAAATATACAATACAGAAGTGTACAAGGGCTTGAAAAAAATGGCTGTTTAAGATGAGTGATTGCTTAATACTTCATGGCAGTTCTGACTTGTGTCAAGCAATGGTACACATATATGTAAAAATGAAATTAGAAATGTTTACTATCTAGACAAGATGCAGCTGTTAATATCTCATGCACAACAGATTAAAAAATACATTATGTTGCCTTTACAGACAAAACATTTGTGTTAAACATAAGAGTTCAACAAGTGTACTCATGATTATATACAAGTGCATTACAATAAAATTATATGCAATTTATAACAAAATATTGTGAGAAACGTGTAACCATAAATACTTCTTTTCTTTCTTGAAGAAGTCAAATAAACATGACCAATTAATACAACTAATTAGAGACCTAATATTGTTGTATTCTGTGTCAAGGGAAAAGGGTCCTCGAACTATCATTAAACGACTGAAAAATGGTCCACAACCAGATTGAGTGTCTAGTTGAAATTAAGAACATATTATCTTGCCTGTAAATGTTACTCTATGTGACCTTGATCTTTGACCTTTGACCTGCAGTCAGATATATTCCATGTCTACTTTTTGAACAAATTTAAATTATGAAAGCAAACAGAAAACATTTTATTTTTAAAAAATCTTTACATAAAGTGACTCAGAGCAGATGGTAGATAATGGATATATGGACAATACTGTGTCCATTGTGTCTACTTAGAGTGATATTAACTTATGGATAAATTTGATAAGTATGGGTCAGTGTATTTGTAAAAGGATCTTGTTATATGTCAGTTATGTACCACTATTTCATGCAATTTATGGTAGTAAACTACAATAACTACAGGGGACCATTCACAATACAGAATATTTACAGACAACTTAATAGAAAAAGTAAAAACTTGATGGGAAAAAAAACTATTTCCATACCATTTCGTCCCTTTTGTGTAATTTTGCCTTGAGTATCTAGATAATCAAGAGTTAGAGTTAGCATGACCATGACCCAATTCAAGTTTTAATCCTGCTTATATATGGTGCAAAAGGAAAACTTTTTGAAAGGAATCATTGAATGAGCAGGTAGATTATATGTAACTAAGTCAATTATACGTAAGATAAATTAGATGTAACTAAGAAAGAAATACAGTCAAACCTGTATATCATGATCACTCACGGGACCAGACAAAAGTGGTCTTTATACATAGTTGGTCTTTATGTAAGGTGAGAGTCATGTAGATGGATATGAAAGAAATGATAAAGCAAACATAGACAGATAGATCAACAGGTAGAATGAAAGAAAGAAAGAAAAAAGATAAAAAGACCGCAATTAAAGCATAAACCAGACATTAACTGCAAGTAAATTACGATCACCAATCACTATATGCAGCAGCATTTTTAAGGGAACTAAAACAAGGCGGTTGCTTTGCGCAGGCAGTCACTAGATCAGGTTTGACTGTACTCTATTATTTTGTTGAGCTAAAAAAGAAACAGAATTTTTTTTCTCGAATGAACAGAGAGCTTTCATACCCTGTCTAACAAACTGTGCATGTTTTCTCTTTTTTGAATAAAATGTGGTGCATAAAGTTGATAGAAGCATGGAATAATATAATTCAACTAGTATAACAAGATCCATGACCATACCCATGTTATCCCATGTTATATCATGGACTGTGTTAAAAAGATAAATACCTGCTTGCAATGCTGCAATTTAAAATAATCCCAAAGAAAGTCAACATAAGGAATTATGTAAACAAAAAGGCTAGTGCCTGCATTTCAAGGTCTTGATCAAAGCATTGCTGTAAAACAAGTGACCTTGACCCCAAGGTTGAAACATTGAGTGAGCATATCAGCAAATGAATTGTCTTAGCTTTATAATGATTCATTCATTCAGATTATGAAGAAACCCATCAAGGGGTTTAGGAAATATAAACAGATAATAAAAAACTTAAAACCAAAACCTTAACACAAATTTTCTATGACTGTGACCTTGACCTCAAGGTCAAAGGGGCAAGTGAGCACTTCACAGAATTAACTGCTTTACATTCATAATGATTCAACCCAAGTATGAAGAAAATCCATGAATGGGTTTAGCAAATGTATGCAAATGAATAACTTTAACCAAAACCTTAACTGCTGACAATGACAGAAAAGTGACTGCTATGTTGTGCTTTACGCTAATGTGGGCTCAACAAAAATTGCAACTCTGAAAACAGGTATTTACCTAGTGAAAAAGATATATACCCCTCTTTAAGTCAATATTTTGATTCTAACATGAAATATTACCAAAATTCTGCTTGTTTAGACTGACACAACTTTGTTGACCTAGTACCACAGTATGCAATTGTCTTGCTCAACCATTAACTGTACTTCTGTGATGATATAGCAATGTTACATCCTTGTAAGTGTTACTGTGATGATATAGCAATGTTAAATTCTGTGATGATATAGCAATGTTACATCTTTGTAAGTGTTACTGTGATGATATAGCAATGTTACATCCTTGTAAGTGTTACTGTGATGATATAGCAATGTTACATCCTTGTAAGTGTTACTGTGATGATATAGCAATGTTACATCCTTGTAAGTGTTACTGTGATGATATAGCAATGTTACATCCTTGTAAGTGTTACTGTGATGATATAGCAATGTTACATCCTTGTAAGTGTTACTGTGATGATATAGCAATGTTAAATTCCGTGTTGATATAGCAATGTTAAATTCTGTGTTGATATAGCAATGTTACATCCTTGTAAGTGTTACTGTGATGATATAGCAATGTTAAATTCTGTGTTGATATAGCAATGTTACATCCTTGTAAGAGTTACTGTTGGTGACACATGCTTTCAAAGCGGTATCTATTGTGCAAGATAATATCTCTTTTTTCTCCATTGGTTGCAATGAGATGAAAATGGTTCATGTTGGAATATGCAATATAAATTGTTAGATCTGAACATAAATGAAGATTTAAGCTGTTGAACTAATCCTAATTACATTCCTTAAAGGCGTTATTTTTTCAATACTTAGCCATCCTAAGCTCTGTATCGTGATGACATACCAGTTTCCATGTTTGATTCCATTGGTGGGACTGGGTCATATGACCTATCCACTGCTGCGCGAAAACTTTCATTGCAACCACGACCACGTGTCATCCGAGTCATGTGGGGGCTTGGTGGAGAAGATTCATCCTCCTCCATGCTCTGACTAAGGTCCAAATCATGTGTGGTGGCCAAATTTTCCAGTGAGCTGAAGCGCTTCAGGTTTGTTGGTGGTGGCGGAGCATGCACGTGAGCTGTTAAAGATATTTTTTAAAATGATAAATAGTTTGCAAAACCTGTTTGTAAAACTTTATTATATTATTTTTCGAGGAAAAAAAAATGATTTTACCTTAAGGTCTGGGATTTATGAGGTCTCTTCAAGTTTCATCTAAAACTGTGATTTACATACTATTAAATTAACATGTGTCATTATACAAAATATTCATACTATTATTTCAAATTCCTCAACAAGACAATTCATTATATATTTGCTACTGACAGCATTACTGTAAATGAAATTTTCAAATATACAAAGATAATTTGTACAAATGCAATAGTTTTGTAATAAACATGCATTATGAAATAATACAGACTATGATGGTATTTATTACAAGGAATTATGTAATTGATTTAAAAAAGAACAGTTAATACATCATACCACAATAAATTAATTAGATTGACTTTGTGTAATACAGCAGATCTCATTTTAGAAATAACCTATCATATAAAAAAATGTATTTTTAAAAAAAAGATGCACTCATTTAAAAGAACTTTGTTCTCTCTATCAACAGCATCAAAACTGATTGATTAAAATAATTCCAACACAAATCCAACATCTCAATCTTCATAACTACAAAACAAAACTACTGTACAAAACATAATAAAATACACGAAGTGAAAAGCGCTCACGAAAATTGTCCAACTCAAACTGAAAAGTACTGTCTCTACTTGTGTATAAGCTAATACCAACTGCGAACCACATAGACCCATATCTGCCATTGTTTAATGCGTTCTAGTGTGTAAGGACTAATCAGTAGAACAAACAACATAGACCCTGATCTGCCAGCGCATTATGCGACAGCAGATCAGGGTCTCTGTTGTTTGTATTTGGACTCAGCTTATACACGAGTATATATGGTAAATGTGACAATGTAACAAAGACCAACAAATGAAAACATTGTATTTCACAAGAGTCTTTTTAAAAAAAAAAACAATTTACCATTTTATGAACTACATGCTTATTAGGTCACAACACCAACCTAAAACTAAAAGAACCACAAGGTTAGCTCAAGGTGATGAAATTCTCAACATCTGCACTTTTCAGATTT
Organism: Margaritifera margaritifera; assembly: GCA_029931535.1. Classification (NCBI taxonomy): domain Eukaryota; kingdom Metazoa; phylum Mollusca; class Bivalvia; order Unionida; family Margaritiferidae; genus Margaritifera; species Margaritifera margaritifera. Next base: position 3,023,338 of record JAQPZY010001471.1, read on the forward strand.
CTGACATGGGTGTAGATGCCTTTCAGCACTGCAGACATGTGCCTGCAGGGACAGGATAGAAGCCCTTTTCAAAAAGTCCCCCACAGCCCTGGCCTTCTTTAAAAAAATTCTAGATATGCCTGCACATTGTTTCAGACTAAACTACACCTCTGTCTAATAACAAGCTTCCACTGCAACAGCAATTTGGTCACATATGCCCCTTATTCCAGACTGGTTTGGATGCTATTTAGTTTTTGACGTAAGATTTTATAGTATTTCTTCCAAGAGAAAACCAGGGAACCAGCCCAATAAATTTGTCAAAAAAGAGGGGTGGGTTAATTATCAGACAAAGATATACTTAGTAAATACTGTCCAATTTTGAAAATGGAGGTGGGCTCATCAGCGGATAAATATGGTATGTAGTTTACTTAAATCACACCTATAGCTGATTTGCCCCTGCTGACTGCAGCTGGAAGCTGATATGCAGTTTCAACTGCAGATGTATGGAATTGATGCTGAAAAAATAAAACTAAATTAAAGTGAAGGTTATAGTAATTAGTTAATACACATGCATTAAGTGTCCAAAGGGTCAAAAAATGTTACATGCCACAATGTGTGATCTTTCAAATGGCAAAAAATGGACTGACTGATATTAGCTGAATTCTTCTGTTTATAAATATTAACAGATTGTATGTATAAAGGGACTGACACTCTACTGACAGAATATAATTTCTTGGAATCCATGACTAGACCGTTTCTTATGTCCTTTTATTCTTTTTAACTACCAAGTATTGAAACCATCTGTGATATCCCTGAGCATTCCCAATGAACTAAATTTGGTAACAAGATTTTTCCTATATGTTTGAGTTAACATGTTCACAAAATATCTGTAAGTGCAGTACAAAACTATATGTCATGGCTTTTAACTTAAACTTGATATAACAGACAGAAGATTGCTGAATTTGTTTCGGATAATCTCAATATATACCCAGATGCTAAGTTTGGTTAAATATATAAACAATATTTTCTTGGTGAAAAAAAACAAGAAGTTACTAAAATGAACTAATTCAAGGTATTCCTCAGATATATCCACAAACTGGGTTTAATAAAAATCCAGTCATATATTTTTTTGTTATCATGCACACAAGTCAGTACAGCTAAAAACCAGAGTCAAAGCCTTTGACATTAAAATCAACGTCAGAGTGCTGACTATCAACTTCTTTACTTCTTTACTGGAATGCAACTAAATACAAAGTCTGGTCAAAAAAGCATTTACATATGTACAAGTCACTGTGTTCATAAGCTCAATGAAGTACAAAAATGCCAGCAATGATCTCTGACTTCACCTGAAGGTCAATTAAGCCTTTTTTTCAAACTCCTTCACAAAACTGCAGATATGCTGGTAGTTAGATCTGTATCATTTGCATTCAGAACCAACTACATATCGCAAGTAATGTTTTAATGAAAACCCCATGTCAATGCCACCATTCATGCAAGAGAAGTGGTAATAACAATCTTAGCGATGGCTGCTATGGTACCATGCTGGAGGTCAGATAAGCACCATTTTTCATTAGAACCAGCTACATATTTATGTGGTCTTTAAAAGAAAAGCCCATGTTAATAGGGAGATTTTCATGATGACCAGTAAGAAAGCCATTTTGGAGATTGGATCAGCATCATTTTAATATTGGAACAACTATATACTGCATTTTTTTAAATTTTTTTTTTTCAAGCATCATTATGGCCATTCAATCAGAAGAACTAGCTGTAATGAGATTTTTCACATGGGGGGAGCACATCATCACTATTTTCATTTAGGACCAGCTACATATATATTGGAAATGCTGTATTGAAATCCCATATCAATACAACCATCCCTTCAAGAGAAGTAGTGACAACAAGATTTATAAGATGACAAACATAGCCATCGTGTTGGAGCTCTGATCAGCATAATATTTTGGACCAACTAGATATCGTAAGAAGTCTTTTAATTAAAATTCCATATCTATTGGACCATATGTTCAGGAGAAGTAGCAATGACAACATTTATCAAGGCAGCAATCCTGATGGCCACATTGGAGGTCTAATTGGTACCATTCTCATTTAGGACCAACTAGATATCATAAGAAATCCTGTAGTGAAAACACCATGTCGATATGACCATCCATTCAGGAGAACTTGCAAAGTACCATGCTGGCCATTTTGGAGGTCTGATTGGCACCATTTTTATTTAAGATCAACTGCATATCATGAAAATACTTATATATATAGTATATATATACTTATATAGTCAATATGACTATAAATTGAGGAGATCCAGATTGGCTGTCAGACCTGTACCATTCACATTTAGGACCAACTATACATCATAAGAAGCCATTTCGTGGAAACCACGTGTTCATACAACCATCCATTCATCAGAAGTAGCAATAACAAGATTTTCAAGATGGCAATATTGATAGTCAAATTGGATGTTAGATTGGCACCATTTTCATATAGGACCAACTAAACATTATAAGAAGTCTTTTAGCAAAAACCCCATGTCAATACATCCCCCTATTCAGGAATAGTACCCATAGTAAGATTTTGAAGATGGCCACCATAGCAGTCATACTGGATGTCTGATGGGCACCAATTTCATTTAGGATCAACTAGACCTGGGGTGTCAAACTCATTTGCTATGGCAGCCCAGATTTGACATAAATAATAATAAATAATGAGTCTGGCGGGCCGTATGTTTGAGACCCCTGAACTAGACTTTAGGATGAATGTGTGTGCAAGGTTTCATGGCAATCCTACCATTAGTTTACGAGTAGCGATAACAAACTTGTGCTGATGGACAGATGAATGATGGATGAAGGAAGACAGACCATCACATAAGCTCTTCTGATCTTTACAAAATAGTAATCTCTGTGTTAAATATAAACTATGTTCACGAATGATTAAAATAATTTTTCCGATTGTTGAGAAGCAAAAAAGCAGGTCAATGTGACCCAATTAAGCATTGTAATATGAGTGAATCACTTCTTTTGCCATTTGCTAGCTGATGCATTGAATTGTTTGTTTTGTTGAGTCTTGACAAAAATGTCATGCCAAAATGTATTCAGTGAATATATACAGTATTTTTCACTTTCTTCCCTTTCTTAAATTTTTTTTTTTATCTATATACACATTTTGTATACATATACCATTTGATACATTGTTAATCAGGTCAACATATTTTCATATTAGGTAGCTAATATGAATTTTTTTTCAAAATTGTCAAGATTCAACACAAATTTCTGAGAAATGCACTGAATCGTTTCGTTCGTTCATTGGATTAACGACGTGTGCGGCCATTCGGCCATTTACGTCGACTGCACTGAATTAGAATTACACCATAATTTTTCAACACAAAGCAACAAAAAGAAAGCCAAAGGTAAACATTTTTAAAAAATTTAAATTCACCTTGGAATGAACAAAACATCCAAATCATGCAAATGATGATATTCTCAATTCAGTGCTTCAGCATTTTATCAACAATTTACAACATTTACCATATATACTCGCTTATAAGTAGAGTCCAAGTGCAAACTGCATAGACCCAGATCTGTCACCACATAATGTGCCAGCAAATCTAGGTGTATGCTGTTTGTTATGACTAATCAGTAGAACACAGACCCTAATCTGTCAGTGCATTCTGTAATGGCAGATCAGGGTCTAGGTCACTTGCAGTTGGACTTGACTTGTACGCAAGTATATCACACAATCCTTAAAATCTCCTTGAACTAATATCATTCATAACAATAAATTAATTTAAATGATCGACCCACCTCATATTAATGATAAACAACTGGTAGTACTTTAGAGTAAAATAAATTCACCAAGTATCACAGGATTGTGGAAGTAAACAAAATAATTAGTTTAATCAGAAGTGAATTAGGTACAGTGAATTAATTCATTTTAGTGGGTACCAATTTTTTGGGATTTTCAAAAACTGGCATTTTTTGTCAGTACTTACATCCATGGATTGTTTTTACATAAGGATCATTATTCGTTGGGTTATTAAATTCATGATTTATAGAAACCATGACATCCCAAAAAATTGGAGCTCTTGAAAAATTGTGAATTTATACTATCATCAGGAGTATTCACATCAGAAAAAGGTATTGTATAAAAAGATAAGATTTCTATTTAACATGTATTATTTTTCCACTACTGACACCTCATAGAACACAAAAATATACAAGTAGTCCATGTGCACCTGATATTACTCACCTGGTTTACATAATGGCTGATGATTTCACTAAGCAGTTTACGTATTATTGTAAGAATGCAACCCGATGTAAACAATCTCCCAGCCTTTATATCATGCTGATTTTTATCTATTAAATATTCTTTCCTAACATAATGGCACAATGAATATTTGTAGATCTTGTTCATTTTAAATCTTAATGATATAAACCTAAGTTTTATCAAAACTGAACAAGAAATATAGTCTCCAGAGAAGGAGAAAGCTCATATAATCAAAATATGCAATATCACCTCATTAATATGCATAGATCTCATTTACTATAGAACCTGTCTAAAACCATTGTGGTTAAGACCTTTTTTTTACCAATATTAGGCTAAATCTGAGTGGAATTCAGCCTTCATAGGAGTTACATGTAGCCAATCAGATACAAGATCATCTCATTAATACACACAGATCTCACTTATTACAGAACCTAAGACCATGATGGTAAATGCCTTTTTTTTACCAACACTGCACAAAATCTAACTGAAATTCAGCCTTCACAGTGGTAACAGTCTTGGCCAATCAGATACAAGATCACCTCATTAATATGCACAGATCTGACTTATTATAGAACCTGTCTAAGACATGATGATAAATGCTTATTTACCAACATTGGGCAAAATCTGATTGATATTCAACCTTCATAGTGGTAACAGTCTTAGCCAATCAGATACAAGATCACCTCATTAATATGCACAGATCTGACTTACTATAGAATGTGTCTAAGTCTGATGGTAAGTGCTTATTTACCAACATTGGGCAAAATCTGAATGATATTCAACCTTCATAGTGGTAACAGTCTTGGCCAATCAGATACAAGATCACCTCATTAATATGCACAGATCTGACTTATTATAGAACCTGTCTAAGACATGATGATAAATGCTTATTTACCAACATTGGGCAAAATCTGAATGATATTCAACCTTCATAGTGGTAACAGTCTTAGCCAATCAGATACAAGATTACCTCATAACTGACCTGTTTACTTCTTAGCCAATCAGATACAAGATTACCTCATAACTGACCTGTTTACCCTGACAGATTTCTAACAGTAGTTTTTAAAGTCCAATCCATAATTTTTGCCACCTGTCTGTAGTTTACCATACCAACACTGACAGCTGGTCAAACAATTAACAGTTTCTGAAGTAACTCGCATAAGATGCATGTGGCTATTTCAGGCAGTCCTGATCCTCTAATTAGGTGACAAACCTTTCTATACAAACAGCAGTTTACATGAATTGGCTGCTGCAAGGTAACAATTCTTTCTTAAGACTGTATCATCTGTTATTCAGTAATCATACAAATGCTTCAAAGTAGTACAGCATTCTCATGCACTTCATTGAAAGGCTCAACAGCCTAGGATAATAATAGAACTTTGGCATGCAGCATCTCTGCAGAAAAAGACTCAGCTCAAAAACATTTATACCCTGAACCATAGTTATTATTTTTGTGAAATATTCCCAAAAAATAGCAGTGAAATCATGGCAGGAAACAGCTCTCATAAATATGCAAAGATCTTGCTCAAGATCAAACTCATCCAACAGCTTGATAATGTCAGCTAATTAGCAAGTATTATCAAAATCTTATCAGAAATAATGTGTCAACAAGCTCAGCCAATCAGATGCAAGATCACCTCATTAATATAGGTGGATCTCACTCATGATCATACTCATCTGAAATCCTAATATATGCCTATTTACCAAGTTTAATCACAATCCTAATATATGCCTATTTACCAAGTTTAATCAAAATCCTGTCCAAAATATACTTTCTAGAGTAGTAACATGACAATTAGCCAATCAGATAAAAAAATCACCTCATTAATTTGTGAAGGTCTCGTTCATAAAAACTCATCCAACAGCTTGATATTAGAAAATTAACCAAGTCTTATCAAATTTGGGTAAGAAGTACTAATTTTTTAGTGGTAAGACAGTCATCAAATTAGCTGCAAAATCACCTCAATAATATGCATCAATGTCGCTCATAACAAAACCCATTTAACATCTTGATAGCATAAGTATATTTACCAAATTTGATCAAAACCGGAGCACAAATACCATCTCAGAAGTGATAACAAGCCCCGTCAATCAAATGCATCACCACCTCATTATTATGCATGGGATTTTAATTATTATGGAATCTGACTGATATTTTGATCACATAAATTCCACGTTTGATCAAAATCTGCCCAGAAATATTGCCTCCATAGTGCTATAGTGCTAAAAAGCTCAGCCAATTGGATACATAATCACCTGATTTACATGTGTGGATCTTGCTAATCATATATTCTACATTGGATCATAATCAGAAATATGGTCTCCAGAGTGGAAAAAAGCTCAGCCAGTCACCTGTCAATATGCATGGATATTGTTGATTATCAAACTCATCTGAAATCTTGATGATATACACTTATATATGAAGTTTTAATCAAAATCTAATGAGAAATATGGTCTCCATACTGGCAGCAAGCCTGGGGAAACAGATGCAAGATCACCTCATTAACATGCATGGATACTGCTCTTGATCATAGAGATCTGAGATCGTGAAGATTTATGCCGTAATTGCAAGTTTGATCAAAATTGGTTCAGAAATATGTCCTCCAGAGCAGCCACACACTCAGCCAATCAGATGCAAGATAACTTATATTCCAAGTTGATCAAAGTCAAATCAGAAAAATGATTAAAACAAATTGTTGACGATTGGATGGATGACACGAGATGATGCATGCAGGGCCATATCATAAGCTCACTTAGCCTTAAGGCGAGGTGAGCTAATAAAACCAACATATATCTACGATATAATGGAATTTAAATATTAATATTTTGTAAAGTAGTATACTGCTTTGTGTTGCCAAGGAAAAAATTACACTACATTACAGCTATTCATGGCATGTTTTCTAATCTAATGATTCTGTACATGACATCTGAAGGAAGCATTAAAAAAGTTAATTTACAGAATTTTGAAAACATCCAATCTTGAAGGTGGAAAATTACTTCAGTGCCATTTTTGTGTAATATCTGAAATCACACACATATCTCTTCATTTTTATTTTATTTCTATTCTTGGACTTAACTGTCTGCACATTTAAAAACTTGGGGACATTTTTAATTGTTTAGGACTGATGATACAATACAAACTCTGAAGCCTTGTGAAAACTCCTGCTTATCAACAAGTTAGGGGCACCACACCACACCATCAGGGTCACAAGGGGAGATAACTCTAATACTACCAAGTCTCCATGGAAAACGTGAAACTGTGTGAACGGGTGGGAGTGGTGGAAGATGTCTATACATACTGAAAGGCTTGTCATGCACGTGCTGACGAGTACGACCATAATGCAAGTGACTGCTAGATCGGCTTGCAATGGATTCAGCCGATCCAACCCTAACGAGGCGCCCTCTTGGTGGCAATAGAGCACCATGGCTGAGGGAGGCATGCAAACCTGTCAAATGAGTAGATTGAATGATCAACATTGCTTGCTAAAATAATGTGATACTAAATTATTTTTTTTAAAACAAAAAGACTGCCTAGGAAAGGCTGTATTGACCAGAGATGTCAAAACTATGAGAAAAAATCATGAGCCCTTGGATGCAGTTACATGTATTTAGGAAGAAAAAAACCCATACATAATCAAAATGGATGCATTTAAAATAAGGACACATGAATAAGATAAAACTAAAATATAGCAGCATCTGATATACTTTAGGAATGTTGTTATGATTTCAGTTGCTAATGTTTCTTTTTTTAAATATTGTAACTTTTGTGCATTTATCATTTTAAGGTTTCACTCTGCAATTAAAGCTCTCATAGACATAGTTTCATTGGCAATACAGGTAATTCAAATTCCCTAAATGCCTATGTTAGAGTGAGATAGATGGGGGGGGGGTCATCAGTTCCTTCCCCCACCCCCATTTCAAGTTTCACACAGACCTTTAATGAAGATTTGCATTTATTTTTTAAGAAAGTTTTTTGAACAATTTCATCAGAATCCTTATTTCTGCAATCATATTTTTTATTTAGATATAAGTGAAAGTTCCTTTACCTAGCACTTCAAAGGGATATCACTAACAATGTGTACAAAATGAATAGAAAATACATGTAGTTAAAAAAAAACAAAAAAACTCTGCTTCCTTATTAGAACAGTTGTCTTGTATAAATGAGACAGCTATTTTATCACACTGTACAATATATAAAGTTAGATAAGGCATAAGTATAATCAAAGGGAATGACCAGTGTAGGTATAATGTAATACATTATACAAATACTTCTGATATATAAAACACCATAACCAGAGTAGGTTGTGATGCATTTGTAAGAATGTTTCATTACAATACATCCAATACATTTATGTTTAATGTGCTATACTCTAAATCTTGTCTTATATGGCTTTTCTTAAACAATAATCAAGCTGAATATCCATGTATTAATCAAGGCTGAATATACATGTATTAATCAAGCTGAATATACATGTACATATTTTGAGACGTCAATCATTCAGATTTAACAATACTAAAAACAATTCAGTAAAAAATCTGTAAAGGATTTGTTCTTATGGATCAAGTTTTAACAAGTGAAAACAGTGAATGTATGTCCCCCCGTCTACCACGGTGTGGTCACTGAAAATATACAATGATGACTGTGATCTTCATGACCGAGTTATAGTTACTGGGCAGTAATGGAAAATAACCAAGCTTCATGGATCTATCTCAAGGCGCATAAGGCTCAAAGTGCAGAAAAGAGAGGAAAAATGTATCACTGACCTTGACCTTCAAGATAAAACTGTGACTTTGATACAAGAAATGTTATCAAATTAAGAAACAGAAGTGTGCCATGGTTCATTCTTGTACCTCCAACAGCTTTTACGATATAATGCTGACTCTAAAACCTTAAAATATTGACCTTTGACACTGACCTTGAAGATTGCACCCCAAACATTGAATACAAAATATCTTCTGGTGAGAAAAAATAAGTGTAGCAAATTTAATCCATTTATTTTAATCCATTTAATCCATTTATTTTAATCCATTTAATCCATTTATTTTAAATAGCTCTTGAGCTATAAATCAGAACGGAAAATGTGACTGAAACCTAAGTACTGACTGATGACCTTCTAAGTACTGACTGATGACCTTCTAAGTACTGACTGATGACCTTGTGCTTAAAGACAGACATTCCAATGTGGTATACCACGCACCTTCTAATGATGATATATAAGTATACCAAGTTTCAACCCTTAATCTCAAATTTTTCTAAAGTTATAGAAAAGAAATTAAACTGTTATGGATAATTTAAAATACTGAACCATAACCTTAATTATGTAGACAGGACTCCAATTGTGGTACGCGACACCTTCTAAGGATGATGGATAATTATACCAAGTTTCATCCCTTAATCTCCAATTGCTCAAAAGTTACAGTAGAGAGAAGATAGTGTGACGGAAAATGTAAACCGAGTTGTAACCTTGACCTGAAATACATAACCTAATATGATATGCAATACACCTTCTAATAATGATGTATGAATATATACAAAGTTTCATCCCTTCATCTCCAATGGCTTTAAAGTTATGAAGCAGAAAGGAAAGTGTGAGGAATTTTTTTATTATTACATCATGACCTTGATCTTTTAAACCAGACTCCCAATATGGCATGCAATGCACCTTCTAATAATGACATACAAGTATACCAAGTTTCATTCCTTAATCTTAGTTGGCTCTAAAGTTACAGAATGGGGTTGGTTGCTTTTGGTGCTTTATGGCATAGTGACACAAGTAGAATATTTGGTGCCAAGGCAATTGGAGCAAAGTGCCTTGCCCAAGGACACACCAATGTAGGTGAGTCATGCTGGCCAATGGAAGGACTCTGACCCGCACCCTTTTGGTCCAGAGTCTGGCACACTAACCACCGAGGAAAGGAAAGTGATGCAAAAACATAAAATATTAAGTTATGACCTTAACTTGGAAGATTAAAGCCCCAATATCTTACATGACACACCCTCTAATAATATGCCCCCCCCCCCCCCTTTTTTTTCATGAAAAGGCAGGGACAATGAACAATTACGAGTTAATTTCCAGGATGATTTTTGTGAAATAGTAAATTTAAAAGAATTACAGTTGATGAATACTGACTTTGTCAGTGTGGCTTCATAGAAAATAAGGTCTGTATCACTGAGAATTGACACCATATTTATTTTGTACATTTCCTCTAAATATGTATTTAAGCTGAAGCAATAAGTCTCAACTGCACACTTTTTAAAAATAATATACAAGTCCTAATTAACTGGAATTCTGTAAATGAAATGAAATTAGTGTGCAAAATCCATTCCAAAAAAAGGTTCTAAGAAAGAAGATGAAGTAATCATTCAAAGGGGAATAAATCTTAACAGAATCCACTTACGATACATCTAAAGCAAGCATGGTTTAAGTTGAGTTCTTAGAGATAAAGCTAAATAAAATGTCTCAACAAACTGTAATTCTGATCCATGCTGCATTGCAAACTTTAACCATGCTTGCCATTGTAGTTACCAACATTACATGTTGCCATGGTATTAAAATCATCAAATTTACCATAATAACCTAGGAACTTCTTTGGTAACTACAGTATAACCATGCAAGACCAAACCCTGGTATACATGAGCAAGTATTTAAACTACATAGAAGAACTGAAGCATTTTCATTTAATTGTAAAAAAAAGGAGCCATAATTGATTTTTTTGTGTGATCCGATTTGATTTTTATAAACATGGCTTTCGAATGCAGGCATATTGGGCTGTGAATTCTGCCTTGTAATGTTTTTGGAGAGTGCCTATGCACTTTTTGAAGAAAGTACCTAGTAGTAATTGAAAGAGAGTGTGCAATCATGAATATAAATAATTTCAGAAGCAGAAAAATCTGGAAAAAGAAATCAATAACTATCTCAGAATCTCAATTAAAGTAATTAACTCTTGGGCATATATTTACAGAAAATATGATTGGTGGCATTAAGTTATTATTGAATATGAAGAAAGTAGACAGGAAATGATTTTATCTTGTCGCTAATAAGCAATGCATACTAAAACATATAATCCTGGGTAATTTCTTCATTTTTTTTAAACCATGATAAACACTAAAATTTTGAAATAATACAATTATCCATGCAAGTTAAATAAATTTGACACAACATTAACAGAACTCTGCAAACTGAGTGCTTCTTCATGATTAAACATAAAATCTCCATTGTTCCAGATTTTATGTCGGAACCAGAAGATCCAAGATACTATGTTTTGTCTAGATACCCCCAATAAACCTCGAGTTTTGCCCCAGTGAGATTCTGAATTTTTCCAGAGCCCCTCTACTTCCAAAGAAACATGAAATTTTACCAGGGTAAGGTCTGAACAGGACAAACAGTTCACAAGTGTAACCAATGAGAACATTACAAACAAATCTCCTCGATATTTTGATAGCTTTTTGTATGATTAGGGCAGCAAGAGAGTTGCCAATGTTTGAAAAAGTAAACACAGAGTTTTTATATCAAAATCTGATCCCTTTATGTCTTCATCAACATTTTTTTTCAGAATGAGGTTGATAAAGCTTTATGATAAAAAAAATTGGACCCAAATGGATGGAAATTAAAGCTAGCATTTTTTAGCTGATCTGTTTAATGGTTGCAATGAAATTTTAAAAATTGCCAGCTTGCCCTGCACCTATTTTTTTTTTGCAGCATTTCTTGCTGCATTATATTTAAATGCACCTGATGAAAAAGCAGTCCAAATATTTACAGAACAGGCCAATGAAATATGCTGACAACAGAAATTTTTAAAACAAACTTTCAACAAAATAGATGCATTTGTAATGTGCTCTTTGGTACTCAATGACACCGCTGTAGCAGTTCAAGGGTGGGATACAAAAAATCTCCAGCCAGCTGCCTGCAGCAATGGTGAATACCTGTTACATTGAATGAGACTGCACGACGGCTCTTTGATGCATCCACTGGCAGAGAGGAAATCGGGGTATGGAGCTCAGATTAGCATTTACAAATCAAAATGTTCTCCTTTCAACATCACAGTTTTGCTACAACCTTCTAAACATTTATAAAAACTTAAGACAGAAAGTTTTTATAAAAAATAAATATTTCAGATCTTGTCTCTGATTACAGATGATATTCAATTTCGGAATCTTATCTCAGACTACAGCTACAGTCTAACCACATTAATCTGACTTTGTGCACCCATCACTTTTAATATAAATTACTGAACTGATTGGAACTACTTATTTATGCTAGATCATTCTAAATGTCATCTATTTATAAAGTTTTTTCAGTATTATAGATCAATTTACAATTGTCCCAATAAGACATAAAAGTTACATCCCTTAGCAATAGGTCAGAGGTCACTGGGGTAACTGCATTATGCTCAGAAAAACAGAAATGCACAAAGTATGTAAGGATCCAGTCTTACTTCAAAGTAGACATAAACTTTTACATAACATATTTAAAATTATGCTTCATTTCAGTGTATAATTGCAGAAACCACTTCTACACATAGACTTTTTTTTATCCCAAATGACCGCTGACTTTGAAGCTCTTTAATGCATAAAGTGTAAGATTGGTTGTAACGGCATCAAAAGTGACAATTCACGTATTTACTGCAATGATTTCTTTTGGATTAAACATAATAGAATGTGTAAGAAAAGATGACCTTAAAAAAGATGAAATGTTTTTACTCATGTGAAATCTAACCATAACATCAGAAAATATAGTGTAATTGACAATTTAAGAAACTAGGACCACTTAACTGCAAATACATGTCTGCATTTAGTGTTAGACCACAACACCTGTCAATTATGAGCACATTCTTAATGCACTGATAAATATTGTTGACAGTCCACCTGTCCCCACGGACCATTACTGGCAAAAGGGATGGTATCTCAATACCAAGACATGATGCAAAATTCTAACCCTGAAGTGGAATTTTCCTATCCTACACTGACGCATATGAAGGGTTCTATTAAGTTTAGGCTTGCGTTCTGCACACTGGCAAATGCATATCAAATATATGATGCATACAACAAATTTACTATTTCAATCATTAAAAATGTATGATAGAAAAACTACACTATAAGTACGAAGCATGAGCAGGATTCTATAGGGTAAATCCTGAACTAAACATTTATAAATATGTTGAATGGAGAAAAAAGAAACTTCTTCAAAAAGAATGTTCTATTTTTATAGATATGATAGTACCCAATCTGACTTTAATCTAAGTGTGTAGTTATATTAAAAAAGTTTCAACAATACAAGTTTTCTTTAATTCTGGAAAATAGTCTTAAACTGGACGAGTGGTGGGCAACATACCCCTGCCTCTCCCACAACCCACATCTACCCTATGATGGATAAGAAACTATAGTCAAAAATCGTGCAATTACAATGATTGGTCAACATGCATATCTTCGGATGATGACCATAATATGTACTCAGTTTCACAGCAATCCAATGAAAACTGCAAGAGAAGTTGCATTCACAAAATTTTGTCATATCCTGCATCCAGCTGCAACTTAAAATGGGAAATAACACTTACAAAAATCAAGGTGCACAAAGATTTGCCTATATGCGTATCTTTATTTGATGACCATAATATTTACCAAGCTTCAAAGTGATCCCTAAAAAACTGCAGATCAAGTTGCCTTTACAGGATTGTGTCTTACAATGCAGTCAGCTGAGACAAATAGGGCAATAACTCAAAGTTTTCAAAAGCAAAGTGATCTGTCCTAATGCACATCTTCAGATGATGGCCAATACATATCCAAATTTTCATGGCAATTCACTATTTACATTTACAAGATTCTGTCATACACTATATCCAGCTCGAAGTCTAAATGAGCAATAACAAAAATTGCAGATGCACTGTGATTAATCAATATGCACATCTTCAGACAATGACCATTACAGGTACCAAGTTCGCAGTGATCCATCAGAAACTGCACAACCAGTCACATTCACAAGATTCTGCCATACACTGCATTCAGCTGCATGTCAAAAAGGGCAATAACTCTAACATAAATAGCAGCAGGACAATAATTTGTCAATATGTGCGTCTTCAAATGATGACCATAACATGTACAAAACTTTCATGGTGATCCAATGAATTCTGTGAGACTAGATGCATTCAAAAGTCTGTCATACACTACATCAGGCTCCAAGTCAGCAAGGGCAATAACTCTTAAAACAATTGCTGGTGTACTGTGAGTTGTCAATATGTGCATCTTCGGATGATAACCAAAATATTTTCATGGCAATCCATCAAAAATTGGCGGGCTAGTTGTGCTAAAAAGACTGTGTGCTGGATGGAAGGACAAATGGATGGACACAAGAATTTCAATATATACCCTTGCCTCTATAGAGGCATGGTATAACTAAGAAACATGTCCAAGAAAAATATAGGAAAGCAAAATATCACAAGAAACAACCTTCCAACTTATTCAGTCTTCAACTAAATATACATAATATGGGACCATTTTTCTCAAATTCTGCAGGATCATCAACCCACCTTTCTGTCCTCCCTCTTTGGTCCCTTTTGCTCGTTGATAAAATTCACTCCCCCGAGGATCAATGTGTGCCTTTCTTTTCTCTGACATGCTCTGTCTTCCAAACCCCTCCCTTAGAAAGGTTCCTGTAGGACTCCTGCAAGTAATGTCCAAAATATTTAGTGTAAATCTTTCAAATAAAAACACTATACATTTTATGCAAATAAATTAATAAAGGGTTGGAGAAATACATTAATATTGTTTGATTTTATGTGAACAATGATCAAGTTATTCAGGAAAGAATCTGTGGTCTTTATAAATCTAATGGCTTAAACTCACCAGAAGATTCAAAGTAAATTCAAGGTTAATATTTTTTACTTCCTACTGTAATTACACATATATACCAGTCCACAATTAAAGTAGTCATGTCTTTAACTGCTTATTATCATTGTCCAATAATTTCTTAAAAATGTAACTGAATATCTAACACAATACAGTGGTGCCACACCATAAAGTACTTCAGTATGACATGATTCCTGGATTCCATATACAGTGATCCCTTGCTATAAAGCACTTCATTATGACATGGTCCCTGGATTCCATATACAGTGATCCCTTGCTATAAAGTACTTCAGTATGGTATGGTTTCTGGCTTCCATATACAGTGATCCCTTGCTATAAAGCACTTCAGTATGGCATGGTCCCTGGATTCCATATACAGTGATCCCTTGCTATAAAGCACTTCATTATGCATGGTCCCTGGATTCCATATACAGTGATTCCTTGCTATAAAGCACTTCAGTATGGCATGGTCCCTGGATTCCATATACAGCGATACCTTGCTATTAAGCACCTCAGTATAACACAGTCCCTGATATAACATGTGTAATGGTCATTGATCTCATTATAAAGCACTTCAGAATAACACAGTCCCTGATATAACACATGTAATGGTCATCGATCTCATTATAAAGCACTTTACTATACCATTATCCCTTATATAATACGTGTGGTCATGGATCTGACTATAAAGCATCTCAGTATAATGTGGTCCCTGATATAACACATGTATGGTCATGGATCTCACTATAAAGCATCTCAATATAACATGGTCCCTATTATAACACAAGTATGATCATGGCTCCCATTATACTGTTGGAATTATATTTTTCCATGCAATGTATCCCAGTATAAGGTGACCTTGCCTATATCATGGCACTTTTTGTGGCTTTCCTGAACTTCATTATTCTTCCGATTTCTACCGGTTCACTCTACCATATTGTATTTGCTCACATCATCCTGCACACTTTTGAATGCATGTATTAGTGTGTAACATATATATTTTATCTCCTCCTATACAGTTTATATCATATGATACATATGAGGGTTATTATAGATGTGGTCAAAGAGGATGTACTGCTTTGCTACAGTTTATATCATATGATACATATGAGGGTTATTATAGATGTGGTCAAAGAGGATGTACTGCTTTGCTACAGTTTATATCATATGATACATTTGAGGGTTATTATAGATGTGGTCAAAGAGGATGTACTGCTTTGCTACAGTTTATATCATATGATACATCTGAGGGTTATTATAGATGTGGTCAAAGAGGATGTACTGCTTTGCTACAGTTTATATCATATGATACATCTGAGGGTTATTATAGATGTGGTCAAAGAGGATGTACTGCTTTGCTACAGTTTATATCATATGATACATCTGAGGGTTATTATAGATGTGGTCAAAGAGGATGTACTGCTTTGCTACAGACTTCACCTGACATTTAACTTGTTCACATCATCCTGGCCACTTGTGAATGTATGCATTAGTGTGTGACTGACACTTGTGAATTTATGCATTAGTGTGTGACTGACACTTGTGAATGTATGCATTAGTGTGACTGACACTTGCGAATGTATGCATTAGTGTGTGACTGACACTTGTGAATGTATGCATTAGTGTGTGACTGACACTTGTGAATGTATGCATTAGTGTGTGACTGACACTTGTGAATGATTAATATTCTGTAACTCTTCATATACAGTTTGTACTTTATGATACATTTTAGAGTTATTTATAGATATGCACATTGGTCATAGAACTTTCATCTGCCCTCTTATGCTGGGGAAAATGGACAAATGAGAAAAAAATTACTCAGAAGAACAGGGAGATGATGCAGATTCAGCTGCTGATTCTACCTGAATAAATATGACCTGTAACCTCGTTTCCATTCAGATGTAGCGAATTAACATCACACTTACGACGAATGTTGAAACCATTTTTTTTTTATCTGGACCATACGTACTTAAACTTGTATCATACAGAAATGTGATACCACATACAGAGTCACAACTGTCTTTAAAGATCACCCTTTATAAGTAGATGAACATCTATATCTAGCTAAATATACAAAACTTACGTTATATGCAGGTGGCTGCTACATAGGGTGACCACTATAGCAGGTTAGACTGAAGTATCTCATTATAGAGAAACAATATTACACATTTCTGAATATAGCGATCTTCTTCATTCACTGTGACTTTTTTAAAGGGGTTTTCAAGAACCCCCCCCCCCCCCAATTTCATATAATAAAAACAAGGGTCAACTGTACGAACTTGCATACAACATGCACCATTCTGCACATGTCAGCAACTCAGTGGGGGGGGGGGGGGAGAGCAGTGCCATTAGACAATTGTGTGGATACATGTAATCAAACTGCATGCCCCCCCCCCAAAAAAAAAAACAACTTTTTTCAATATTTTCTGTCCCCAAAAAAAGACCCCAAATTTTCAACCTGTCTCTGGAGCTGTCTGGCACACACCTCTCTGGAGCTGTCTGGCAAGCACCAAATGATTTCGGACAATGGCACTGAACACATACAAGTCCAGTTGGGGCACTTGCAGTTACATAGGGTTTTAAATTTTTCACTTGGTCAGTGCCAAAAGACCTGTCTTTTTATGACCGTTAAATTCTGAAAGATCCCCTATTTCTAATCCACCAGGGCACATACCCACCCATCGAGAGGGGTAGTACCCCACAACCTCTTCTGGAAGACTCAGATCTACCATCACATAATGCTCTGGCTGATCAGGATCAACACTGTATGCTCAATTTATGACTTCAGTTAATAGATATAAGTATCAATGTATGTATGTAAACTTTTTCTTGGCTCATCAGCACAATCCTGGCAATATACTGCAAAGTAAAAGTTAGGCAGTAAAAATGTTGAAGGTAAAAAACCTTGCTAAAATTCTTCAGGAAGATAAACCCTTCCAACTAAAGTAAATAAGTACTATGAGATAAAAAATAAAAACAAAAGATTTTTTTTAAAAAAGGTATATATATATATATATATATATATATATATATATATATATATATATATACCATTTTCTTTTAAAAAGTCTAAGATCTATTCAGGTGGAACATCATCTAAAAGCTTCTTAATCAAGTTTACATCCAACAAATTTTGTCTCACAGGGTGGAAGTGGATAAGGTTCATCTTTCAGGAGGTTAGCGTGAGTCAGTTATACATGACCTATATGTGAGCCACACAATACCACCTCATCTCTATGATTTGTTCTATATAAGAAATTTGTTCTGTACAAGGGATGCCACTCTGCTGATGTCCCAAAGCTTGCTCACAGAGTTTTATTGCACATATTTTGCCAAGTACATGAAACATGCAGATAAATATAATTATTAAAGTCACTATGAGGATTCTTTAGCTCAGATACATGTGGCTGCTGGGCAGCTTTGGCTGCTTTATCTTGTCTGCTCTTACCCTTAATACCAATATGGCCTAGACAGCCAACAGTAGAGGATACTTTTCTGGATTTTACAAGCATGTCATGTTTCTGTAAGACTGTGGATATTAAAGGTTTACTGAATTTGTGGTTTTGCAATGCTTTCAGTGTGGATTGGGTTGCTGGTTCTTTGTTTGTTTGGTTGGATGGTTGCTTGGTTTTTAATTACACTTTTAACAAATTATTGGCAATTCCATGCTGAGTAAATGGAAGCTATGTGCTTTTCACAACGACACACCGAGGCAGGCAACCTGAGCTGGCCTGGGTGGATATTGAACACATGAACTTGGGATTAGGAGTCTGACACTCTAAAAACTGAGCTCCTAGTGTGGTCTGGGAATCTAAACAATAAAACTGAATAGCAACAGTATAGTCCTTGATGTTCCAGTGCATCATGTGAGGACAGATGTGGGACCATACATTATACACAGATTAAAACATCATTGAAATTATTCACTGAATAGCAACCACAGAGAACTTTGTTTTTAAGCTGCTTTGTTTGTCTAGTATGGTAAGATTATGATGCTGTAATACTTACAAGTCCTCTTCTGTTGTTTGATCAGAATGCCTGGACCAATCAGGGCCCTGTAACCAAGGTGGTGGCTGTGGATGCAGGTCCTCGGAGCTAGAACTCTGGGAATTCTGGGAGGATGCTATCTTTGAGATATCAAGTGTGGAGGGTGGAAAATTCTTCTGCAATATAAAGTGATTTAGATGTAAAACTTTTCAATATCTAGAAATGGGCTACTGATGCAAAATATCAAACAAGAATTTGGGGAATTCTATATTTTACCTGCTTTGTTCATGGAACATAAATGCTGCACCACAGTGCCTGAAAACAGACCTAAATGCAAAACCTAACTGAGGTGTGCTGAATGGATGGATGGACAGACAAGGGTCAACTTATATGCTCTCACCTCTGATGTGGTGGGGTATAAAAATATAACACTGACCTAAAAGAGTACATAACTATTTTGCAAAATGGACATAATTGCATAGATTTAATATAGACACTGGTGTCTGAAAAGTATGTTACTGTGAACTACTTTTGCTAAAAATGAATAGTACTCCTCAAGATGAACACAAACACAAAGATTCAAGACTACATAAGCAACAGTTCCAGAGAAAAACACATGAATGAACATGTGCTGAAGAGTTCTCTATGTAGGCACTAGCAAGGCATGGTTAACTCTGGAGATTATTGGCCAATGGGTCTCAAAGACTGGACCTTTGGTCAGTGTATGTGGTCATGAAATAAACCCACCATTCAGAAACTATTTTTTTTCATTAGACCTAACATGACTGTAACCTTTGATCTTTAGACCCCAGAATCTATAGGTCTTTTATTTATTACCCTAAGTGCAAGCCATCCACAAAGTTTGGTCAAGGAACTTATGCTAGAACAAAAATAATAGCGCAAAACTCATTTTTCTTTTGAACTACACTGACCTTGACCTTTAACCTTTTTAGCCCAAGATCAACAGCCCTATTCCAAACCAGAAGTGCAAGCCCTCCACATACTGTGGTGACGGTACATGGTCTAGAACCAAAGTTATTATGCAAAAACCATTCACTTCTTTTAGCCAGTGACCTTGATCTCTGACCTTGTGACACCAAAATCAATAGGTTTCTTTCTTACCCAAGGTCTAAGTCATCCACAAACTTTGGCGAAGGTACACAGTTAAAAACAAAAATATTGGAGCAAAAACCATTTTTCTTCTTTCAGTCACATCATGATCCTGACCTTTAATTTTTTTACCCCAAATAAAAAACCTTTTTCTTTACACCAAGTGCAAGCCATCACAAAGTTTGGTCCAGGTCTGTGATGCAGAACTAATGTAATTGTGCAGAAACCGTTTTTCTTCTTTTGGTCACAGTGACCCTGACCTTTGGCATTTTGACTGCAAAATGAATACGCTTCTTCCTTACCCCAAGTGAATGCCATCTACACAGTTTAGTCCAGGTATGTTATGTAGAACTAACATTATTGTCTGTAAACCATTTTTCTACTTTCAGTCACAGTGACCTTAACCTTGTACCTTTTGACCTGAAAATCCCATGGGCATGCCATCTACTAAGAACAGTAAATGCAGATGGTTGAGATCTAGAGTTAATGTGCAGAAATGAAATTGGTAACAGACAGAGAGACAACATCATAACATAATCCACTCCACCTTATAGCTGGGGTATAAAAAGAACCCGGACACTTATGGGCATAACAACAACAACAACAATGCTGTAAGGAAAGCGATACCTATGTCCCACATAAGACCATGCAGAAAAAAGAATGATGGAACTGAAACAATTTTTGCTCGAAACAATCCTTCATTTCTTATAAATAAATCTTGAAACATCTGACAGATATTTAAATCTTGGAAGAAAGGAATTGATAACTATAGTCCCTTGAAGGGACTGATGTTCTACTGGGTGAAAAGAATTTCCAGGAATTCAAGATATGACTATTTCTTCCTCTTAACTTCTAAATGTCGTAAGAAGTCTTTTAGCAAAAACCTCATGTTGATACAACCTTCCATTCTGGAGGAGTAGCAATACCAAGATTTTCAAGATGGCCACTGTGGGGCAGCCATATTGGATGTCAGATAGGCACCATTTTCATTTAACTAGATGTGAAAACTTCATGTTGATACAACCATCCATTCAGGAGGAGTAGCGATAACAAGATTTTCAAGATGGCTACAGTGTGGTGGCCATATTGGATGTCAGATTGGCACCATTTCCATTTCAGACCAACAAGGCATCATAAGAAGTCTTTTAGTGAAAACCCCATGCTGATACGACCATCCATTCAGTAGAGGTATCAAAAACAAGATTTTTCAAGATGGCCACCATGGTGGACATAATGTACATCAGATCAGCACCATTTTCAGTTCGTACCAACTAGACACCATAAGAAATCTTTAAGTGAAACCCCATGTTGATATGACCATCTATTCATGAGAAGTAGCGATAAGATTTTCAAGATGGCCACTATGGTGGCCATATTGGATGTCCAAGCAGCACCATTTTTTTTACGACCACCTAGACCATGGGATGAATGTGTGTGTCAAGTTTCAAAGCAATCCTCTAAGTAGTTTAGGAGGAGTAGCGATAATTAACTTGTGCTAACAGACAGATGGACATCGGATGACAGATGACAGACCATCCCATAAGCTCTTCTGGTCTATGACCACTAGAGCTAAATACAGACCATGAGAACTGTGCCTGAAAAGAATCTAGATCATACCTTATGACTGGCATCTTCCTCAAGAATTATCTCCTTTTTCTCATTATTGTTTATCTCACTATGAGGTTTTGAAGGGGAAGGAATTAATGAACCATCAATAAAGCTATCACCGGTAGCAATATTGTATGATTCATTTCTTAATCCATTTCCAGTTAAAATCCTTTCTAAGAATGGGTTGGGAGATTTTGTTTGTCTATTTATGATCAAATTTCCCAAACCGTCCAACTGATCATTTTCGTCTTCCCTTGAGGAGCTATGGTCCATTTCATAACTATAACTATAATTTTCCTCTTCTTCAGTCATATTCTCCCCTTTTTGATTTTCAAGACTGAAAACCATATTCGGTCCTTCACTGAATGGGGAGGGGGAGGGTGCACCAATTCTCCGGGCAACCTTTAGGTTTATGTGGCCTGGCACTGGTTCATCCTTTTGCATGGCTTTCCGAAGTTTTTCCATTGCTTCAGTATTTGGGAGATTTGCCAACACTTCATTATTCACCTCTATCAGCTGATCATTAACCATTAGTCTACCATCCTGAAATTAAATAGGTTTATTACATGAATTTTGAAATAACAATTGAAATTAAAATTAATATCACTAATATGATTGATCAACAGATAATACATGTACTTGGGGTCTTGTGTGAATCACAAGCCACTGTCTGCATGTACCCTTGAGATCAACAGAATGTTTTCTTTTAAGATTCAAATTCAGTCATTTTCTTCAATACATTCATAGTCCAAAGCCTCCACTGTACAAAGAGAATGCAACAGCCACTGTGCTGTCCAGACAACATGCCAGTATGTGGATCCAGTCCAAAGCCTCAACTGTACAAAGAGAATGCAACAGCCACTGTGCTGTCCAGACAACATGCCAGTATGTGGATCCAGTCCAAAGCCTCAACTGTACAAAGAGAATGCAACAGCCACTGTGCTGTCCAGACAACATGCCAGTATGTGGATCCAGCCCAAAGCCTCAACTGTACAAAGAGAATGCAACAGCCACTGTGCTGTCCAGACAACATGCCAGTATGTGGATCCAGCCCAAAGCCTCAACTGTACAAAGAGAATGCAACAGCCACTGTGCTGTCCAGACAACATGCCAGTATGTGGATCCAGTCCAAAGCCTCAACTGTATAAAGAGAATGCAACAACTAGACAACATCCAGTCTGTTGCAAAGACTCTCGTCCAACTTTAAATGTCACTTGTACACAATTATGGGAACTTCTTTAATACAGAAATAAAATATGACATAATATTAAGTGTGATAGAGACTATATTTAGAACAGAATATTTCAGTTTGACAACTTATAGCAGAATCCAGATGGAATCAAGAGGAAGAACAAAATATGTTTGATCTAAATTGATTCTTCAGTGCATTTCAAAATTAATCTATCCAAATGAAAAAGGATAAAATTGGGAAAATGTACATGACATTCTTATCATCACTAACAACACATTTACATAAACAGTTTGCAAAGATTTTATATTGATCTGATGTAAAGCAACTAGTCAAAGCACATCCAAGACAATGCAGTGTGGATTATAGATGAAACTGGAATGGGTCAATCAACTATTCAAGACATATACAAAACAAAACTGGAATGGGTCAATCAACATTCATAATGATCAATTATCCTGACTGTAAAGCAAATATTGAGTATGAATGGATAATCCATTCATAATCTTAAATCTTGCCATTCATACTGGTTCTTGGCAAAACAATCCCTGGTTGGAGTACTCTCACACAATTTGTTACAGGGTTGTGTCATGTACCCGATTCCAAATACTGGAGCTTTCACAGAACTAGTTTATCTTCAAAATAATACACAGTCAATGAATGATGGTGGTACTGACCAGCCAACTCAAGAAAAGGAATTTCTTGATGAATATTCTCACTGATCTGGTAAACTGGAGTAACCTCACACCCAGACACACCCAGCACACAATTATAATCCCGATGAACAAATAAACAAGAGTGTTGTCTGCACTACAATAACATGGGTAAATATAAAGTATCAAGACTGGTTTTTAAAAAAACTGAGAAAACACAAAAGTTACATTTGTATGTATCCTTTCTAAGTCATTCTACACATCACATTATAAAAATCAGAAAAGCAATTTTGCATATTTAAAACTTGTTCTGTTGATAAATCTTGTAGTCTTGACATGAAGATGGTGGATGGACAGATGAATGGATAACTGAATCATTTGATGAATAAATGACTGAATAATCTGCTGGCATTACTTCCTTAAAATTTCAAAACATTTTACTTGCCAATATCTCCATCAAGCAAAGCAAAAGCACAAAGCTCCTGTGCAAGAATAGGGCAGAGGAGCAGTCTAAGATTCTTATCACATTCTGTTAATTGATTTTTAAGGCTTCATATTTCATTAAATATGCATATTTAATTAAACGAAAGCTATAAATAAAATTTTGTAAATGATTCTGAAAAAGCAAGCAAATTTAGTGAATTAACTGCTGAAGAAGCATGAAAAGTGACAATGACCTAAAAGTATGGAATTGGACTTTTGTCTTTTGTGATTATTAGTGTCACATATGAACAAGTGAGTTTGCTCTGTACCCGACACCATAAAGATTGGACCTTTAAGGTTCTATTGTAGTCTAGTCATAAAGTTTACTTTGACCTTGGTAATGGTGAATTTTGTATACCACATAATCACTATTACTGTTACATACATGTACAAAATGTCAGACCTATACCTCAATTGGCTGAACAACTGTTGAGCCAAACCAAAAAATAAGTAATGTTGACTTTTGACATTGCAAATATATACTTGAATGTGGTACTTGTCACATATCCTGCTGGTGATACATATGTGTACCATGTTTAATGTCTGTATCCTTAATAGCTTCAAAATTATTCAGATGAAAAGAAAAACATCAGTTCTTGGATCTGTGACATTGATGTCGAAGATACAGCCACGACTGTGACTGACAAACCTTTTAGTATAAATACATAATTGTGCCAAGTTTCGTCCCTTTATGTCAAACACCTTTATAGTTATACTGCAGAAGCAAAAAAAAGTAATGTGAATGGCACATGCTCGCCCCATGTTTAAAAGTACTCGATGTCAATAACTGAAATTTTGTCACAATATCATTTTTATTCAGAGTGACCTTGACCTTTGACCTTTGGACAACAAAATCAACAAGCTTGTTCCTTACCATAAGTGCAAGCCATTCACAAAGTTTGGACCAGGTCTGTGATGTGAAATTAATGTTATTGTTTAGAAGCCATTTTTTTCTTGCTTCAGTTACCTTGATCTTTGACCTTTTGACACCAAAATTAATAGACTTCTTCCATACCCCAAGTGCAAGCCATCCACAAAGTTTGTTAGAGATATGTAATATACAACTAATGTTATTGTGTTTACACCGTTTTCTTCTTTCAGCCAGTGACCTTGACCTTTGCTCTTTAATTAAAAATAAATAGATGATGAAGAACTCAAATTTTTTTGCATAAACCATTTTTATTCTTTCAGTCAGTGACCTTGACCTTTGACTTTGTAAGTCTGAAATCAACAGAGTTCTTCCTCATCCCAAGTGCAAGCCATGCACAAAGTTTGATAACTGTAGATTTGGAGAACTCTATTTATTGTGCAGAAACCATTTTTCTTCTTTCAGTCACAGTGACTTGACCTTTGACCTTTTTACCTGATGTCAATAGGATTCTTCTTTACCCCAAGTGCAAGCTATCCACAAAGTCTGGTAATTGCATATGGTGGAGAACTCAAGATATTGTGCAGAAACATATTTTCTTTGTTTTTGTCACATTTGACATTGACCTTTGAGCTTTTGAGCCTGAAATCAATAGGGTTTCTCCTTACCCAAGTGCAAGCCATCCACAAAGTTTGGTAATTGTAGATGGTGGACAAGTAAAGTTATTGTGTAGAAACCAAATTGGTAACAGACAGATGAATGAACATCATAACATGGGGAGTATATACAAACTGAAAACACTGATCCTTGACCTTGAACTGAAAGATAGAACCCCAAATGAGGATATAAGAAAACCCTCTAGTTATGATGCATAAATGTACCAAGTTTCATCAATTTATCTCAAATGGCATACAATTTACAAAGTCAAAAAGAAGGTACTGTCAGTACTCACTTATAAGTTGGATCCAATTGCGAACTGCATGGACCCAGATCTGCCATCATATAATGTTCTGGAAGATCTGAGTATATGCAGTTTGTTAGGACTAATCAGTATAACAAACAACATTGACCCTGATCTGCCAGCACATTATGCAATGGCAGATCTGGGTCTATGTTGTTCGCAGTTGTTCCAGACTTATAAGCGAGTATACACATTATTGAAAGATGAATGTAGAGATGAACATATGAATGGACATATGGACAGAAACTCAATAACATGTCCCTCGCTACTTTTGTGAAAAAGAGGGGGCCCATTAAAAGCATGTCCCTCACTACTTCTGTGAAAAGAGGGGGCCCATTAAAAGCTCTGAAGCGTTAAACTACCTCAAAAAATTCCTACATGATTAAGTCTCCATATCTATGTCTCATAAACTTTTACAACGTTAGATATATCCTTCAACCCACATGTAAGGCATACACAAGCTTGATGGTCTGTTTAGTGATGTTTAAGAATTTATTACCTTTGAGGCAGCACCTCCGTGGATAACAGCCTTGACAAAGATGCCAAGGTCGCGAGTTCCTTGCTCTGTTGTAAGGGTTTTTCCCTTCACGCTAACGCCTAGTCCGGCAGAACCGGTATCATTCAGGAGAATATTGAATGAGAGTATTTCTTTGTTTTTCATCTGGGCAAGCGAGCCGTCATCCCCGGCTTTCTCAGCTGGCTGTAATGATTCAGGGTCAACATCATGAGGAGTCTGACTCTGAAAGCGACAAAGCAGCAAGTCGGAAAGAGCACACACACAGCAAGCCACACTAACATGCACATCAAAACAACAAAGCTCCAGTAGTTAGTCATCAATCTACTGCCCACTAAAAGAACGTCAAATTGTGAGTGCACATATACTTTCTTAATCAGTAAACTCGCTGAATATTTACAAAATATATACAACTATGATGTATATGCTTTGTAATGAAACTCTACATGTATATACTTCTGAAAAAGTACATGTATATACTTCAGAAAAAGTACATGTATATATTTCAGAAAAATGTCGATTAAATATTCAATGTTATGTCAACATCATCTTGGGGTATATCTAAGTGAAAAATCTGACAATTTCACTCACATGTATTTTTTGACACAGAATTTTGTAATCTATTTATTGAAATGAAAATTGGAATAAGTATGATTTTTATATATATATATATATAACTTACTACTTTCTTCAGTCTAAAAAATACTATGTAATTCTTGAGTTCAAGCTTATTTATTCTTGTACATTATTAATAAATTATTCATAACCTTACCATTACATATCATTGATTACCAACTTTATTTATCACTATTTCAAATAAATTATTTGCCTCTCTCTCTCTCTCTCTCTCTCTCTCTATATATATATATATATATATATATATATATATATATATATATATATATATAGAGAGAGAGAGAGAGAGAGAGAGAGAGAGAGAGAGAGAGAGAGACTATTAACAGTCTATTTTAGATGATGACAAATTGTAACAGTCCTTATTGGCCATTAGTTTCCCTGATTCCAAGTTTTGTACTCTTTACATATTCAGACTGAATGAATATTTGAAGGAAATTTACCAAATGTTATTACTCAATTCAGTTAAAATATTTCATATGAGAACTGATTAAAGCTCAATATGTGCACTTAAAGGAAAACAAACTGCTTGTGACAAACAATAAACTGCTTGTGACAAACAAAAAACCAATTTTTAATGTGCAGAAAATTTGGCATTTATTCAAGTTTTAATTGTTTTCAAGCACTCTTATAAGGGATAATTTCTCACTTCCTTTTCCATAATCAACAATGCATACAATGTCACCATATTTGTAAGTTCTTCACGTGTGAAAGCAGTAATAGTCCATACTGAGATGCTGATCAGTCCATTCCACTTATGAGACAAGTTGAGAGTCACTTGAAAGCGACTCAATGTTTTGGTAAATGTTAATAAGTTTGAATTTAATTCTGATATAGCTAGATTTTATATTTTAAAAAAGTATACGTCTTAGCAGGATCTCGCAGTATCTTCATAAAATTTACAGTTTAGGTAATGAATTAGTAATAGTTATCTTGCCGTTGTGAAAAGTAGTAGGCTGCAGGAGTATAGGTTACACAAATTACAGCGTTATAAATTCATTCTCATGTAATATGAATTCATCTTCATTATTTACTATATAGTTTCACATCATTGCTAAGTGTGATATGTGTTTTCAACAGTTCTAAAATAAACTTTATCGCCACAGTGAATTGGCAGACCAATGTATCAGTGATGGATCAGATGTAATCTAGTGATGACACAACTATATACATATATCATGACAGCCCTCACAGCTCAGACTATCATTGAAAAAATCTAAATTAATCGGCCATATTTTTAGAACTGCTCAAGGGATTTGAATAAAATTTACATTTATATTCACTTTTAGTCTATTCATTCAAAGTACATATGAAAATTCAAGTTTGTTTTCCTTTAAACTATGACAATGGTTAGACAGCTACAGCTACAAACAAAACTACAAAGTACACCATCTAGCCCCAAATGGCCAAGGATATGTTTTAAATTAATTGCCCTGTACCTCTGTTAATCTCTGAACTTTAATATATGTACCCACACAATTTTTAAATCAATGAATAGAAGATATTTCTGATATATACTCACTACTATTAGTAATACAATGTGGTATAGGTCAACCATGGTGACAACTCACGATTAATATTAAATTCCCCTTACAATTATGTATAACAATTAATGCTCAAAATTAACTGCATGTTTTTATTAATCAACTAGATTTAATCAGAGTAAAAGATAAAAAGACAGATTGCTAAAATATGTGACAAAAAAACATGACTTACGCAGAAAAAATCATAAGTTCAATTGAAACACTGGTTACTTATAAAAGCAACCCCACAAAAAAAACAAGATACAAGGAAACTAAATAATTTCATTTAATTCAAGAAATTTGTGCATGCTTAGCTTGTTAAAAAGGAAATAGTGTTACCTGAAAAGTTAACAGGCATAGAGCCTAAGTAAAGCATGAGTCATCTAGAGAAAAAATATCCCACCCACCCAATCCCAACTCCTGCTGAAAGTACCCACCCACCCAATCCTGACTCCTGCTATACCACTTATGCTAGTACCCTATGGTCCAGCACTGTCAATTTGTATACTACTTATGAAAAAAGCCTAAAAATATATTTATAAGAAACTTACTGCAACATGCAACACTGTTAAGATACATAGGGCATGTTTACAACAGAAGTACTTCTACTACAGCCAGCGACATGAAGATAACATATGTACATACTTCTGGACCAAATATGAATTTGAGATAAAAATAGAAAACTCTTGGCAAAAAACTGAAGGGTATTAAAATTGGTTAATTGGTTGACTTTTTGCGTCGTTGTAAATTGTACAGTAAAAAAAAAGCAATTTCCAGAAATGTATGTCCCCAACCTTTTCTTAGAAGAAGGGGAGTGTAGTTTTGTAGAAGAAGGGGCTAGGTGACAATGGTGAAATAATGAAGAAGTAAAGGTATATTTGTGAAGGAGGGAGATGTAGTAGCTCAGATGACAGAGAGTTGGACTCATAATCCAAGGGTCAGAGGTTTGATACCTGCCCAGGACAGCTTGGGTCAGCTGCCTCAGTGTGTCCTTGGGAAAGGCACTTAGCTCACATTTTCTCAGCATGATAAGGCCATTAATGTGTTTAAAGTGTCGTTAAAACCCACAAAACAGGAAAACAAAACATTTGTAAAGGAAGGCACTAACTGACGACATTGAACACTGACAACCGAACTCAGATGAAGTCTCATATATATAAAGCTGCATACAAAATAGCTTCAAATAAAAACATGATTAAGTGAGTTATTGTGCTGAAAAGAGTATGTGGGTCAAACATCCAGCAGCTAAAACTCCATTTAATGCTGCAGAAACCTGAATATTGAAATTCTGCTGAAATTAAATCAATAAAGAGCAGCATGTACAATTTTCTTGAAAATAATAACTGAGAGAACTATTGTGTGGAAACGAGTCGGTGGGTCCAACAATCAGGAGCCATAAATCCATTAAAATAGTTCTGAAAATGAAACTCTGTTAAGGTATTAACATAAAGTTGGATACCACATTTGGTTAAAATCCGATGAGAATTAAAAGAGATACTCCAAAGAAAAGAAAGCGAGTGAGGCCAACAATAAGTGGCCATTATTTTGCTACAAGATGATGATGCATGCTAAAAAAATAACTCAGCAATACTGAAAATCAGACACCTGTCAATCAAGGACTGTAACTCCGCTGAATGATGATGTACAACACTGACCATCACACTCTGCTGAGGCCTATCAAGTTGCCTATAAAATTTGGTTGAAATTAAATTATAATTAAGGGAATTATTGTGTGGAGGGTGGATCTGACAATCTGGGGCTATAACTCAGCTAAAAGACAATGCAGAATGCTTACAATCAAACTCATCCAAGGTCTCAATAATATCAAGCTGCATACCAAATTTGTTTGAAACACATTCATAACAAGAGTACCATGAATAACACTATATCCCCATCCTGTGTTGAATGGTCCTCTGTGTAGGCACTTGAGGGCATGGTTGACTCTGGATATTATTGGCCAACAGGCCTCAATGACATTGGCATTTGGTCAAGGTATGCACTTTTGAACTAAACTTACTATGCAGAAACCATTATTTTCTTATTAGACTTACCATGACCATGACCTCTCACCTTTAGATCCAAGAATCTATATATTTTATCCATTACCCTAAGTGAAAGCCATCCACAAAGTTTGGTCAGAAGAAACTTACTCTAATACAAAAGTTATTCAACAAAACCCATTTTTCTTTGAGTAACAATGAACTTTACCTTTTGACCCCAAAATCAATAGCCCTCTGGCATACCTTAAGTGCAAGCCCTCTACAAACTTTGGTCATGGTATATGGTCTAGAAGTAAAGTTAATGTGCAGAAACCAGTCACAGTAACCTTGACCTTTGTCCCCAAAATTAATACGCCCAAATTCATAGGCTTCTTTCTTACCCAATGTGCAAACCATCCATAAAGTTTTGTCCAGGTCAACAATGTAGAACTAATGTTGTGCAGAAAACATTTTTCTTCTTTCAGTCACAGTGACATTGACCTTTGACCTTTTGACCCAAAATTTATAGCCTTCTTCTTTATCCAAAGTACAAGTCATCCACAATATTTGGTCCAGGTATTTCATGTGCAGACAGTGAAATGGGTAATTTTACCAGCAAAACAAAAACAGAATGCAGAATGAATGTGAACAAAATGCAGAATAAATGCAAATGAAATGCACAATAATGCAAATGAAATGATGCATGCAATATGAAGGAAATGGAGAATGCAAATGCAAAATGTAGAATGACGAATTATAAACAAAACTAAATGAAATGCAAATGCCTTTCATGAATGGATTTGAAAATCTATTTACCTGTATTTCATGCTGCCACTAAATTTACATGGTTTAAAGACCTTTTGCATGATAATTCAGAATCAGATTCTTTGTTCTGTACACTGACAGACAATTATTCATGATTTACATTACATCATCACCAGTATTTGTATTTGTGCAATTTTTATTGGCATTAAACAAATTATGAAATAAAATATACTGACAAATATTCGACAACTATATTTTTAGTTATTGCAGTTGTGGTTATATTTTTATTTATCATAAATTCAATGCTGTCTTTTTTTAATTTTATGCATTTTCTATTTTATTAGAGCACACTTTTAATAGGATATGATATGAAAGTAACTGTTCTCTCCATTTAACACTATTGAAAATGGAAATCCAAACTTGGTAAATGCTTTCCAAAAGAATGAAAATGAAAGGAAATTATGAATGGAAGTGATAAATATAAAATCAGAACGCATTTCTGAGACCATAAATGAAAAACGTTCAGATCACAGCTGAAATGCAAACATGAATGCAATGCAAATTGAATGCAAATGAAGCACAAATGAAATGTAAAAGAAATGCAGTCTTGATCCCAACAAAATACCCACTTCAGGGTCTTTTTTAATGAGAAAATGAATGTTTTCATGAAGACAGAAAGAACCTAGGGTGGTCAGAGTGGTTGGGTGAGTGTTACATCTCTGTCTGTCTGTCTGCACGTCCATCTATCTATCCTGTAACACCATCTATCAAGTAGTAAGTGTTTTTAACCACTAATGAGGATTATTTTCTGTTCCCACTTCTTGATCTTCTGTATGCAAAACCAGACTTTTCATAAAAGCTGTACAAATATGATATGCACTGCTCCATGGACATATTATAACTCAAAAGAGGGCACATACTTTACAAGAGAAACATAATTCTTAAACATACAATGTACATTCAAATAGTCAAATAAACAAACTGTATCCTTCTGCATTTTCAGCTATAAAGTTTCAAGCTTACATAAACTAAGGCAACAGCTGTGACATACTAATTTTAATCTGTAATGTAGTTAAAACCCTAGAGCTATCACCTTTATTATATATTATTAATGAATATTTCCATTATATGTATTGTTACAGCTAGCAAGGGTCTAACACTGGTGGATCTGTGAGTATGAGTGGCTGACAAATTAATTATTCTGATTGGACCAGGCTTGATATCCCAGCACTGAAAGTTCCCATGCCTCTCACATGTATTGAATTTCAACAGCAATACAAGCATGTTCCAAGATTTAATTGAATTTTAGCCATGGCTAATTATGCCTATCTATTAACTAATAGTCAGCCTGTCATGAGCTTCAACAATACTTCTGAAGGCATTTTTTAGTAGAAGCTGGCATTTCTGCTCCATCACATTCTCATGGGGTACCTGATTAATGATAGGGGAAGATACATCTCTAGATCTTGTCTATTAAGGGAAAAATTTGGGGTCAAACATCAGTTGTGTGCAAAGTCCATTATTTCAAAACTTGTAGCATTATTCGTAGCTCCTTCATTGCCTAATTAGTTCAAGATTGTCAAGAACAGAACAAGACTTTTATCATATTTAGCTATCATTTACCCTATATACTCGCGTAAAAGCTGATACCAACTGCAAACTGCATAGACCCAGATCTGCCATCGCATAATGCACCAGCAGATCTGGGTCTATGCAGTTTGTAAGGACTAATCAGTAGAACAAACAATATGGACCCTGATCTGCCAGTGCATTATGCAACAGCAGATCAGGGTCTATGTTGTTTGCATTTGGACCAGGTTTATACGCAAGTATATACGTTAACAAACCTTACTGTAAACTGCTCATACACTGATGACATACAAACATTTTTAGACAGGTCATAATAATCAGTAAAATACACTTCAAAAACAGTGGATCAGTTCTATAAAATTTCTGGATTAAAAACGAATGTTGAATAAACTACGGCAATATGGATAGGGTCATTATCAGCATCAAATGTGAAATTATGTAAATATGTAAAACTAGACTGAGAGAATGGATTGTTTAAA
Organism: Margaritifera margaritifera; assembly: GCA_029931535.1. Classification (NCBI taxonomy): domain Eukaryota; kingdom Metazoa; phylum Mollusca; class Bivalvia; order Unionida; family Margaritiferidae; genus Margaritifera; species Margaritifera margaritifera. Next base: position 3,056,777 of record JAQPZY010001471.1, read on the forward strand.
ATACTGGGAGTGTCTTTCTCCAAAAATGTTTATGATATGCCGGCATGGGAATTTAATATTGAGGAAACTTGTAACAAACAAAAAATGGAAGATATATTTAACTGGATAAAAATAAAAATAACTAACATCTGCAGGTCTCTTTAAATTTTCTCATTTATTTCTTTCTTTACCTAATCCACCATTAGATTTTATTAAAAAGGATGAATAAAATTATACACACATTTTTTGGCATGGTGGACCAGATAGAATAGCATAATTGTCAAAAGTATAAAAGCAGGAGGATTACAAATGGTTGATCTCGACGATTTTATAAAATCACTGAAAATTACTCGACTGCAAAGAGTGATTAAGAAGAGCAGAAATGGCTCCATCTTACAAATTTATATGTTTCAAAAAAATGTCTTTAAGTACAAAATACATTTCTCATGTTAGTCATACAATGAAATATCCATTTGTCAAGATGTTTTAAAAGCTTGGTCATCTTGTATAGACGAGATTACAACTGATTCCCCAAGTGAGATTATATTTTGTCCACTATGGTTACAAACAAAATACCTACATACATAGAATATTTTTTTATAAAAATTGGTACTTTAATGGTGTTCATCATATTTTAGATTGTTAAATGAAGATAGTGAGTTCTTGTCCTTCAAAAGCCCAACAAAAAGATTTAATGTCAAAGGAAACTTTCTGATTACTCTTTTAAGGATAATACTGCATGATTGGAAACAAATAATCAAATTAAACAGAGAAAATATTGAATATAAATATAATGTTGGTATTAATACCTATGTGTCAACTCTAACTGTAAATAAAAAAGGAAGTAAACTTCTCACTGACATTTTTATTGATGTATATGAAATGTCAGAAGTTCGTAAGTGGGATATATATATACTTAATGTAACTCGTGCTGAGTGGAAATGTTCCTATTCATTCTGACGAAAAATTAATGGTATACAAATCAGAGACTCTCAGTATAAAATTGTACAGCGTATTTTAGTTACAATTTCTTACAAAAAATAGGTAAAATTTATTCAGACAAGTGTAGCTACTGTAGGCAAGCAAAGGAATCTATAATTTATCTACTGTTTGAGTGAAATAGTTTGAAAAATATTTGGAATGAGTTATATATTTAGCTCCAGACCAATTTTAACTTACAAGTTGAATTAAATTTAAAGAATAGTATCCTAGGAGCAGCAAGTAATACTTTTATTATTAGTCTCCCGATAATTATTGCAAAATATTTGACTTATCAAAATAAATTTAGTAATCAAAATTTAAGATTTGAATCCTTAGTTTCAACCCTATGAAAAATATCTGAAACAGAATATTATCTGGTTAAAATAAATGGGACAATGCAATATTTTCTAAGAAGATGGTCCCCTCTTTACAATTATTTTCATAATGTAGGTTTAGTGTCCCAAGCCTCTGATTAATGTAATATTTGGATGTATGTGTGAATACAACACAAAAGCAAGTGAATCCCAAAGTTCTGTTCACATTACATCTCTCTCTCTCTCTCTCTCTCTTTAATCTTCAGGTTAATGTTGTGTCTCTTTCTCTCTCCCTTTCTCTCTCTCTCTCTGTACACCTCAGACAATATTATCTATTTATATCGTAAATCTTATACATAATGGAGGACTCAGTAGTTATCAGTGATTTGTATCTTCAAACTGCTATACTTGTTCATTGTACCACTATGTCACATATATCTGTAAAGCGACGATTTCAAGGATCCCAAAGTCTTGTCTTGTCTTGGGTATTAAACTTTAAATCAAATAAAAATTAAAAAAATAAATAAATACATGTATTCCCTCAAAAAGTGCAAGATTTTCTTGCATTTTTTGAGGGAATACAGTTTATATAAGAAAATATAATAATGTGCCACCAAAGACAATCTTGCACTTTTTCAGGGAATGTGGTTTATATAAGAAATTTAGACAAAATATAAGGCTCAGTATGCATACCTTCATTCAAGATTGCCATGCACTGACTGTCATATGCCTGTTTATAATGCAACAGAAATGTTTTCATTTTGTATGCCTTCATGATGACAAGTTAATCTGATAGATTTTTTTATATGATAGCACCTCATGAAAAAAGTCTTCATGTGACTTCGAGTAATCTCTTTGTTTTAATAATAATCTAAATGCCGAAGTGTTGTGAAACCTTTAAAATTCCTCTTTAAACACTTGGTTATCCTTTTAAATATTTCTAATCCAGCTTAAGATGAAGCATACCATGCTGTCTTCTACTTACATCCAATTAGTAAATATTTTCCAACAGTCACTTAAAAATTGTCTGCACAATAGTACGTTTGGTACTTTGATTTTTCCCCCTTTTCTTTGGAAGAAAAAAGCCTTTAAAGCTTGAAAAATCAGCTAATATGATAGTTTTATTTGCAAAATCAAATGAAAGGGTTTGCATGGCAATATTACAACCCAGAGAAGTATCAGGAACACAAATCCCTTGAATTAATTATTTAACATAATAAATGCCCAGGATAGAGTAATGTCCCACGGCCACCCACTATTCAGTTGATGCTTAAAATATAATTTGTTCGGACCATCTTGGGTACTTTCATCCACTTCCTGGCATTTTTTATACCATTAGATTATAAGAAATTTAAACAACAATCATATCAAAGTGTAGGATCAAGAGTGACATCTACTTCTGTGCTTTGTGACACCCTTTGAGGATTTGATCAAGCATGAATTCCATTTTCTCCTCAGAAAAGCCACCTACAATATTCTCCAGGTCTATGATTGGCTGATTATATAGTTACAGTGTGCACTGAATGACCTTAATTAGAGTAGAATGGATGCCGACAGACAAACAAGTAATTTTACATTACATTTCGACTTTCAATAATCTATTCCTCTTGATTCATTAAAGATTCTTGTCAACATTTTTTCAATAATTCACAGCAAGGTTTTCATGTTAATTGGAAGTCTTCTTTTATGGTGCATTTGCACTTGGTTGACCTCCAGGGCTTGGGGAAAACCACTCATCCTCTCGTCTTGACCAGGTAAAAATTGACTGCACTGAGGCAAACTTTCCTACTTACTTGACCCTGGGCAGAGTAGAGAGCTGCAGATTCACACCTTGAGAATAAATCTGTATGCAATTTTTGCCATTAATAAACACCAAAGTTAAACATTGCTTAACATCTAGTATACGCCAATTATCTATTTCTTTTGCCTATTTTACCTACTTGTTGACAGTCCAGAACATGTCGCAAAGGAAACTGACTTTGTTTTTTATGCAGGTACCCAACGCAAACTTGATACTAAAATGGTCCGAATAATGAAAATATTATGTTCGGAGTGAAGACAGCAGCTTAAAAACCCTTATAATACATGGCTCTTTGTCTAAATATATAATACGAGACATTGTTTGTTTACTAAATTGAGAAATTCCAGTTTCACAACTAGCATTTGCATTTACAGTGACACCTTTTGGATACTTATGTATCATTTTCATGTGAAGTAATTTTCCTTTTCACCAAACTATCACACATCTTTACGAGTTAGACCTATGATAAGCCAAGAACCAAAGAATGTCAGAAGTTTTATTTTTCCTCTGGTCAGATAGTATTATGCTCACCCCAGGTCACCGGTATCTTCAAGAAAGTGCAGCTTTATTAATACATTGTCAAACAAAAGCAAAAACGCCTGTAAATATTTCTACAGGTATGTAATTACTTTTCACAAGAAATATGTTACTAACTTGCATTCGAAAAAGAGTATTCTAAGTGTCTCCGCCAAATTCCCACCAATTTTCACATAATGAATGTCTTTATAATCAATTTATAAAGCAGATGATGTCGAGACATCTGACTGGTCATAATATAATTGCGGTCAGAATGTAATAACCTTCCAATTCTTATGGACAATCTGTAATCTACTCTTTCATAGGTGCCCTCGAGTAGTTGTGTGACAGTGTATCAAGAATGAAAAAGAATGAAGAAATTGAGGGCTAGGTGTGAAACGGCAATTTCTCGAGTTACAAACATTGTCTCTTATTATATATTTATCTAAGGGACCATGTATTAGAAGGGTATTAAACTCACTGTTATTTACTCTGAACATGTTATATTTATGGTTTGGACCCATTTTTGTATCAAGCTTGCATCAGATGCCTGTGGCTTTTTAGTAAGAGCACAAGTAATGCAGTGGATAAATGTACTGTGTTGAGCAAAGCAGGGATGAGTATCTGATGCAACTGACTCATCCCAGGGACAAGTGTTTAGCAAAAAAAATTTCCTGACCTAATTATAACCCTTCATGAACAAGATCTGAGGCCGCATCTGCCCGGATAATAATCAACACAATTTCAGCAACAAAATGAAGATATGCATATGCATCTACCAAAAAATGCCATTAAACTGAAAACTTTGAGGTTTATTAAACCTTGGCCGGTTAGCCTAAAATTAAAAGTTTACTTTGTTAATTTGAAAAAAATCTTACCCATTTTCTCAAAAATATACCATAATATACTCGCATATAATCCAACACAAACTGCAAACTGCAAAGACCCAGATCTGCCATCACATAATGCGCCGGCAGATCTGGATCTATGCAGTTTTTAAGGACTAATCAGTAGAGCAAACAAGACAGACCCTGATCTGCCAGCACATTATGCGACAGCAGATCAGGGTCTATGTTGTTTGCATTTGGATCCGGATTATACGCGAGTATATACGGTACTTAACACATGCTTAACATAGATTTTCTTTTGAAAGAAGGATGTATAATTAAGATACTATAGTAACTGATTAAGATGACTCAAAATTAAGATGACTCAAAATGAAGATGGCTCAAAATTAAGATTGCTTAAGATGACTCAAAATGAAGATGGCTCAAAGTTAAGATGGCTTAAGATGGCTCAAAATTTTAAGATGGCTTAAGGGGCTCAAAATGCAGATGGCTCAAAAATAAAGATGACTCAGAATAAAGATGGCTCAAAATTAATATGGCCCAAAATTAAGATGGCTCAAAATTAAGATGGGTCAAAATTTTAAGATGACTCAAAATTAAGATGGCTTAAGATGACTCAGAATTAAGATAACTCAAAATGAAGATGGCTCAAAATTAAGATTGCTTAAGATGACTCAAAATGAAGATGGCTCAAAGTTAAGATGGCTTAAGATGGCTCAAAATTAAAATGGCTTAAGATGATTCAGAATTAAGATGACTCAAAATGAAGATGGCTCAAAATTAAGATGACTCAAAATGAAGATGGCTTGAAATTAAGATGGCTGAAAATTCAAAATTAAGAGGACTTAAGATGACTCAAACTTAAAATGGCTCAAAATTTATTTTCACTGGTAAAACTTCCTAGAGAATCTGAAGGCAAAAACTGCATGATAACTATCCAAGTTTATATTGAGGGTAACATAGTAACACCTTTAAACTACTAGCAAATTAAATGAGTAAACTCTAGAGTATAAGCTAATCATTAGGTTTAGACTGTGAGGTGAAATTTATGTAGTTAATGTATTCAAAAATCAAGTTCATCAAGTTCATAAAGTCACCCAAATCAAGCTGAATAGTAATCTAATCCATAGAACAGAAACTAATGACTAATAAACCCTGCAGCTACGTCACCCCTTTGAGTTACAGAATATTCAAACTGACTTTTTAGGAAATCCCACATTATTCAATAATTGTAGAATTCTGTATATAATGAATGGAAAAAAATTCATTTCTAAAGCAGGATAATGGGTTTTGACTAAATGGTTCCTCATGTCAATATGTCATTAGTTAATCAATAAATAGTTTGGTATGAACTTTGAATACTCTGACCTTGTCAAGGTCAACTTTACCAGGAATAGCTAACTATATTATGGTGCTCTTCACATGAACCTTTCCTTCAATAGCATAAAAAACAACTCTTAGTGGAACATTCTGCTTTGAATGCCAGAACATTTATGACTGAATCACCTTATGCAAGACTGAGGTCATCTTGCAGGAGATTTTTTCATGCTTTGTACTGAGGTGTAAAACCAAAGTTGAAATGGTATCAACAATCAGTCTGCGGAAATCATAATATCAAAGCGATGGCAGGCAACTGACATGATTTCACTAGCTGAAGTTCACACATGATACTGGACTGACACTGTGAACATCTGGTGAATGGATATAAAATGCCTGCCTGTGTTTTGATATTTTGACTGGGTTCGGAATCAATTATTCGCACCATTGTGACTTATGTTGTATCAAGAGACTATAGTAAAATCTGCATAACTGAATATATTAACAATCTACGTGATGTATTACTGTTAAAGTGAATACCACAATCTAATTTGTCATGATAAACAATCAAAGTCTAAAAATATCTTCCGAATGACTGTAGCAAAACAAAACAGAATCTGACCACCATTGTCTCATGCAAAATTAGACACAGATTTCAAGAACCTAATCTGTAACAGCCACAGACTCTACAGGGTGTATCCTAGGATGCATGATTGCAGGATTTACGACAATTTCCAAAACACGGTGCCGAAAAATGAACTGAATGCGTGATCATATTTTCAAGCCATACCTTTATTCCTTCATTTAATCCCGCCAATGTTTACAAAATTCCTCCTTGTTTTAAAAAAGGGGTTTCCCACCTAAATTTTCAGCTCTAGAATAGACCCTGCTTTGATCTATCAACATCTTGTGCAATACCAGAGACAGGAATCCAGTGACCTAAGTGGGACCAGTCAGCCATTTTTTTGCAAATAAAGTGGCATATTAACCAGTGCACAATCAATTGTTCTAATAAAAGAACCTATCTGCAACCTTACTGCACAAATACACTGTACCTCTTTTTCCTGACTTTCTGGCTAAGAACAAATGTGATGTACTTAATGTTTATATATGGCCATAAGTGCATTTGGTATATATGCATGGTATGTCTGAACAGCAGATATGCTACTTGTGGAGTAATGCAGATATATATTATGAAAAATCCATAAATTAATATTTATACTGTGATTTGATTGCTGAAAATAATGAAGATTGTGAAATTTTAATGCAATTCAAAATGAAGAAAGGGTATTAGGAAGGAAGTTTTAAAAAAAGAAAGAAAATGACACAACTTTGTAAACAAGAGTCCCTCAAAGGGAATGATGCTCTACTGGGTGAAAAGAACTTCCAGGAATTCAAGATAAGACCATTTCTTCCTGTTAACTGTCGAGTGTTCAAACCATCTCTGATATTCTTCAGTGATAACAAGATTTTCAAATTAGCTGCTGTAGTATACATATTGGATGTCAGCTTGGCACCATTTTCATTTAGGACAAAGTCTACATCATTAGAAGTCTTTTGGTGAAAACTCCTTATGTCATAATGATCATCCATTCATGGGGAGAGTAGTAACAACAAGAATTTTAAGATTGTTGTCATGGCAGCCATATTGGATGTATGACTGGCACCATTTTCATTTAGGACTTGGTGAAAACCCCGTTCATAATGATCATCCTTTCAGCGGGAGTAGTGACGATAAGATTTTTAAGACAGTCATCATGGTAGCCCTATTGTTTGTACGACTGGCACCATTTTTATTTAGAACCAACTAGGTGTCATAAGAAATAGATTGGTGAAAACCCCATGTTGATATAGCCATCCATTTGGAAAGGAGTAGAGATAACAATATTTTCAAGATATGACTTTCCTTTCAGCTGGAGTAACAGTAACAAGATTTTCAAGATGGCATGTGGTGGCCATATTGGGCATCAGATCGGCACCATTTTCATTTAAGACCAACTGGACGTCATAAGAAGTCTTCTAGTGAAAACCCCATGTCAATATGACTTTCTGTTCAAGTAAAGTTGTGACCAGATTTTTTAAGATGGCTGCCATGATGGCCATATTGGATGTCAGATCAGCACCATTTTTATTTAGGACCAGCTTGACATCATAAGAAGTCTTATAGTGAAAACCCAATGTTGATATGACAATCCATACAGGAGGAGTACGATAACATGATTTCCAGGTGGCTTCTGTGTTGGCCATATTGGATGTCAGATCAGCACCATTTTCATTTACGCCCAACGTGAAATCACAAGAAGTCTCTTAGTGAAAACCCCATGCTGACATGACCATCCAGTCAGGAGGAGTAACTATAACAAGATTTTCAAGATGGCTGCCATGGTGGCCATACTGGACTTCAGATCAGCACCATTTTTATTCAGAACCAACTAGACATCATAACAAGTCTTTTAGTGAAAATCCCATGTTGATATGACCATCCATTCAAGAGGTGTAGCAATAAAAAGATTTTCAAGATAGCTATCCTTGCAGCCATATTGGACTTCAGATCAGCAACATTTTCATTTAGGATCAACTAGACATCATAGTCTTTTAGTGAAAACCCTATGTTAATGTGTCCATCCATTCAGGAGGAGTAGCGATAAGATTTTCAAGATGGCTGCTGTGGCAGCCATATTGGATATCAGAAAAGCATCATTTTAATTTAGGACCAACTAGACCATGGGATGAATGTGTGTATAAAGTTTCAAGGCAATTCTCCAAGTAGTTTAGGAGAAACAATAACAAACTTGTGCTAATGGACAGACAGACGACAGAGGAACGACAACAAACCATCCCATAAGCTCTTCTGGTCTATGACCAGTAGAGCTAAAAACTGATTTGCCAAAAGCCACATCTAAAACTAACATTTTTTCACCCCCTACATATCATATAATAAGGATATGCTATTTCAAATACTGTCCTGCTTACAAAAGTTTTATAAAACTGAACATTTTTTTTTCAAAAATGATAATGAGTAAATGTATTTTAAGATATGATTTCCAAACATTGATTTCAGTTCTGCAGAAATAATTCTATATTTACACTGCTGCTTAGTAAGCATCGGCTTCTATGGACTGCTTGTACAACTGACTGCATGTGAAATTTTTAACAAAGCTTTTTATTAGTTTTGTTGAACAAACAGTAACACAAGAGTACTGTAAACTGCACATTATATGTCCACCCCATTTTAATAGACCTCTATGTAAATAACATAAATTTGTGCAAAGAAACCACTTTTTTTCTTTCAGCCAGAGTGACTTAACCTTTGACCTTTTCACCACAAAATTAACAGGCTTCTTCTTTACCCCAGGTGTAATTAAGCCATCCCCAATGTTTGGTCCAGGTTTGTGATGTAGAACTAATGTTATTGTGCAGAAACCATTTTTCTTCTTTCAGTCGTTGTGACTTTGACCTTTGACATGAAAATCGATAGGGTTCTTCATTACTTCAAGAGCACAAAATCCACAAAGTTTGGTCCAGGTATATGGTATAGAATTTGTTATTGTGCAGAAACCAATTTTATTCTTTCAAAGTGCCCTTGATCTTTGACTTCTGACCCCAAAATCAACAGCGTTCTTTCTTACCCCAAAGTGCAAGCCATCCACAAAGTTGGTAACCGTAGATAGTGGAGACCTCGAGGTATTGTACATAAATGAAATTGGTAACAGAGATGGATGGACAGACAGACAGATAGATGGACAACATCGTAACATAATACACTAAGCCATATGGTGGGTGTATTCCAAGTGCCACTAGAATAACTCACTATCCCTGCAGTGACTCAAATCCAAGATGTAATAACAAGATGTAATTTGTAACTATATATTTTTTCATTGTAAGAACTCTTAAACATCAATTTGATACAGAGTTAATCCGTATTGGGGCTATTCCTCACTCTTCTACATGATAGTGATACAATATTTAATTTGTTGATAGAATATTTAATCTATTGATAGAATATTTAATTTACTGATATAATATTTAATTTGCTGATACAGTATTTAATTTGTTAATACAATCTTAAATTTGTCGATACTGTATTTCATTTGTTATTGGTCTAAATTTAATTGTAGAATAGTTTCTTCTTAAGCAGGAAATTATATACATTTTATTGTATAAAAACTATTTATAACTGTATAAATTACACACATTTATTAGTAAATCATTACACATTTCCAGCTCTCCATAACAGGTAATTTCTGCTTGATTCTATTGCATTTATGAAAATAATTTTTTCCCCCAATAAAAACAAAGATGAAAAAAATGTTTAATTTTAAAAAGCAAGACTTTCCTTTCTTTCTATGTGTTGGATTGTGAAATATCTGCAAAAAATGCTTAATTAACTTATTACATGTACTATGTCTGAAGGTTTCTACCTAAGATTAGAGATAGTGTGGAGTTTTAAAAATCAAATTCCAAGATTTTAAAAAAAATGTCCCACATAACATTATGTGAAATGACTCAATTAAATTCTTGTGATTCTTTATTTAATCATAAGGATTAAAAAGAATGCTAACTTCACCAAACATTCTGTCAATCAAGGCTGCTAGTGCAGATGGGGGTTTCAATTTCAAAGCAAAATGTGTTAAGATAACTGAAACAGGTACACTTACCAGTTCCCTTGGCACTTTGAATCTATCATCCTCAGTTTCTTGCCTTGAGACAACAATATCGACTGTTTCTCCCATTTTTGTGTTACGCAAAATGGATACAGCCTCCGCCTGGGTTTTACCTGTCATCTTTATACCATTAACCTAAATTATGGAAATTAAATTATATTAGAAGGAACTGGATATTACAAAATATTTGTACTAATGTAATATTTTGTACTAATGTAATATTGTGTTCAACTGGTCTGATTTGGTTTGGTTTGGTTTGGTGCTTTACGGCACAGCAACACAAGTAGCTTATTTAGTGCCGAGGCAATTGGAGTAAAGTGCCGTGCCCAAGGACACACCACGGTAGCTGACCCAGGCTGGTCCGATGGTAGGATTCAAACCCGCACCCTTTCGGTCGGGAGTATGGCATGCTAACCATTGAGCCAACGCAGCTCCCAATATTATGTTCAAATTCATATTATTTCATTGACAGAAAGCTCTGAACACTTCAAAAGATGTGGAATGACAGAAACAAAAAAACAATGCTGATCAATTATGTAATGATATCTACAAGTGTATGAAAATACAACTCACATCAATTCAATAATACAAGATATCAGATATAAATAGATACAAGATATCAGATATAAATAGATACAAGATATCAGATATAAATAGCGATCTGTCATGAAAAAGCAATGAGTATACTACTGCTCCTGTTATAATGCAGGTACAGTCATGGATCCCATTAAATTTGTTGAATTCTGTTCTCTTATTGTTACTTTATTTATTTCAACTGAAATGTGAAAGTAAGGTCACTGTGACCTATTTTTGGTAAGGGCTGTTCCAGTAAAACATACTTGGGACACAGGAAAGGCACATTAAATGTGAAGTAGTCACCCATAGATGCAACTGAGCATTTTGTATCATTTTTATATGACCTCTTTGAGTTATCAGAGTACAGTGGCATATATTTTTAAAATACTGCCTTCCCTGGGTACTATGTATTATTAAATGGAACAGCCCTAAGATGTTGTTGAACTCACAGAAACCCACCCACATTCAAAGTTGCATGACTCTTAGGCTAACAATGCCTGAGAAACTGACCTAAATGCAAAATCTAATTTATAGCATTGAACCATGAAATTTAGGTCTGACCAATTGTTTATATAATTGTATTGCACTCACCAAGAATCATCTACATACAAAGTTGCATGACTTCTGGAGTCAACAATGCCTGAGAAACAGACTTCTAAATGCAAAACTGAACTTAAGTCACTGAAGTATGAAATTTAGGTGAGAGTGACCTATTTTTAATTGATAAATGAGGTACTTACAAAACACATCTACAAAGTTGCATGGTTCTGGGACTTACAATGCCTGAGAAACTGACCGAAATGCAAAACTTAATCAAGGTGTGATGGCTAGACACATGGACTAACACATGGATGGATGGATGTATAGGGTTTAATAGCATGTCAGCACAATACTGGCTATATGGTGCCAATTATAAAAAAAGTAAAAATGGACAAATGGACAAGAGTAACAAGACAAAAAATGAACTTTAAATTGACAGGCAGAATAATATCTGTATGCACAACCGATTAAGAATATTACAGCAGTCTCCTACTGTAAAGTCCTTCAGTATAATGTGACCCATCATATAATGTGGGTATGGATGTGAATATCCCATTAAACAGGCTTCATTTAGCTCCAAGTCTATCACTGCTACTTACTAGTAATGAATTTCACTACATTTTAGATTTTGGCTGATGAGAACCAATCATAACTCTTTTGAGATTTGGCGTACAATGTACCCCATTATGACAAAGCCTTGCTTGTAACATACCCCATTACGACAAAGCCTTGCTTGTAACATACCCCATTATGACAAAGCCTTGCTTGTAACATACCCCATTATGACAAAGCCTTGCTTGTAACATACCCCATTATGACAAAGTCTTGCTTGTAACATACCATATAGTGGGGGGTTTCGCAGACATAATATTTTCTGATTTTATTGTGCAGAAACCGTTTTCCTTCTTTCAGTCACAGTGACCTTGTCCTTTGAGCTTTGGAGTCCAAAATCGTCAGGGTTCGTCCCTACCCCAAGTGCAAGCCATCCACAAAGCTTGGTAACTATAGATGGTGGACAACTAAAGTTATTGTGCAGAAACCAAATTGGTAACAGATGGGTGGATTGACAGACAACATCACAACATAATAAGTTCCACCTTATGGTAGGTGTATAAAAAATCTGCAATGTTTTAATCTCCAACAATCATCAACCATCCATAAAAATCTGCATATATATATACATATATATATATTTGTCTACAACATTTGTCAGTGAATAAAAAGAATGAAAATAGATATGATAGGATGAATCTTGGTAGTAATTTGGTAAAGCTATATTGTATTTCAGTAGCAGGCAGGTGTCTATACGATTTGTTCTAGATTTAAATGAACAGATTCTGGTTTGTGTGGTCTGGTACCAAAACTTATACAAGACCAATTAAATTTAATTACATTCCAATATTTATAAATTCATAATATATAAAACACAGAAAAATATGGATATGTTTTGTTCAACACTATTTTTAATTAGTAATTATCACTGAAACTTGTTCCTTGGTACACAACCAGTATGTGACCATGTGCAGGTTTTAGTATAATCCACAACAAAATTTTTAAAATTAAGTCTTTGACTTTAATGGTTTTCTCTTTTAACAAGAGTCCCTCAAAGGAACTGATGCTCTAATGGCCGAAAAGAATTTCCAGGAATTCAAGATAAGACCATTTGTTCCTTTCAACTGCTGAGTATTGAAACCATCTCTGATGTTCTTCAGCAATAACAAGATTTTCAAATTATCTGCTGTGGATGTCAGATTGGCACCATTTTCATTTTGGACCAACAAGACATCATAATAAGTCTTCTGGTGTAAACCCCATGTTGATATGATTTTGAGTTTTGCAGAAGTAACAAAAACAGGAGTTTCAAAATGGTTGCCATGGTGGCCATATTGGAATCAGATTGGCACCATTTCCATTTTGGACCAACTAAACATCTTAAGAAGTTTTTTGGTGAAACCACAATAACAATACGACCAGCCATCTAGGAGAAGCAGCCAAAACAAGAATTTCAAGATGGCCATTGTGGTGGCCATATTGGAAGTTAGAATGGCACCATTTTCATTTACTACCATTTAAAGAAGTCTTTCAGTGAAAATCCCATGTTGATATAACCATCCATTCAGGAGTTGTGATAACAAAATTTTCAGGATGGCCATTGTGGCAGCCATAATGGATGTCTGAACAGCACCATTTTCATTTAGAACCAACTAGAAGACATTTAGTAAAACCCCATGTTGATACCACCATCCATTCAGGAGGAGTGACAATAACAGGATTTTCAAGATATCCACTGTGGTTGCCATATTGGATGCGCAAGTGGCACTTTTGATTTAGAACTAACTAGACTTCATAAGAAGTCTTCTGGTGAAAACTCCATGACAATATTATTTTTTGCTCAGAAGGAGTAGTGATAAGATTTTTAAGATGGCGACTATGGTGGCTATATTGGACATCAGATCAACACCATTTTCATTTATCACCAACTTGACATCATAAGAAGTCTTAAAGTGAAAATCCCATGTTCATATGACCATCCATTCAGAAGGAGTAGCAATAACAAGATTTTCAAGACGGACACTGTGGCAGCCATACTAGATATCTGAGCAGCACCATTTTCATTTAGGACCAACTACACCATGGGATAAATATGTGTGTGTAAAGTATCATAGCAATCCTCCAAGTAGTTTAGGAGGTGTAGCGATAATAAACGGATGATAGACAACAGACCATTCCATAGGCTCTTCTGGTCTAGTGGAGCTAATAAAGGTGACATATCCTTCTAATATTTTAAATTTGAGAATTTTCCTCTACAGGAAAGTAATATAGTTTAAACATATGATATTCGTTATAACAGTGTCAGTAACCTAATAAATAGTGAAGCATGGTTCTCCCAGTTTTCAACAATTTGATTCATTACTTGTTCAGGCTATTTCCAATGACAAGCAAGTCATTCCCCAACTTTCTGAAAATGATATTTATTTGTCTTTCTTGACTTGTCATTGAAGAACTACAATTATTTCCAAAAACATAATGCATAAATAAAATTCCTTTAAGATTATATCCAAAAGCTACTGGGCATACAAAATTTGTTTTGGAAGAAAGATGTTGGTGTCCAAAATGCATAGTGTCTGAAGCCAAACAGAAAATATGGTATTTGCCATCCAAAGAGGGAAATAAATAGAGAAACAAATCAAGCAATCAGATTACGTCATTATTTGGCTAGTGTGTTCAGTATTGCCAGTTGAAGCACTGTTCATGTCCTTCATATTGTCCAAAGCAATGAATGTTTTTGTACCTGTATTAAAGAGTGTGTGCACTCAAGAGGGAAGAAACATTTATTTGGATAACATCTGTATTTATTGCTGTATTTTATTATACCTGCCAAGAAGGGAGACTAATGAAGCATTCTCATTAAACAAAAATAGCGGACTGTTCCACTGCATTTTTACTTTACAGCTTCACAAAATGATAAAAAAATTAGCCATATTAATTCCATCAGATACTAGATTTTGATGGGTTTTATTTTCACAATACCAATTGGAAATTGCTAAATCACTATAATTTCTCCATTGGTAAAAAAAAAAAACACTATACTGTATCTCACTATCTGGTGGACTAAGTAACATTAGGTCACGAGTCCGAGTCCTGATGTGGCCATTGTTGTATGCCCTTGAGTAAAGCCTTTAACCTCAATTGTTACAACTTACCTCCTGATCAACTGCAATCAACTACTGTATAACATACATTCCAATGGCCCATTGACCAATCATAATAAGTCTTCTGGTGAAAACAACATGTCAATATGACTTTCCATTCAGGTGGAGTAGTGAAAACAATATTTTCAAGATGGCTGCTGAGGTGGCCATACTTGAAGTAAAATCTGCACCATTTTCATTTAGGACCAACAAGACATCATAAAAAAACTTTTAGTGAAAAAACCATGTTGATACAACTATCCATTCAGGAGGAGTTACGAAAAGATTTTCAGGATGGCCAATGATGTAACCATACTAGATGTCCCAGTGGCACCATTTTCATTTAGAACCAACTAGACCTTGGGATAAATGTGTGTGTAAAGTTTCATGGCAATCCTCGAAGTAGTTTAGGAGAGGTAGCGATAACAAACTTTTGCTAACAGACGGATGAATGACGGATGTCGGACAATGGATGACAGACCATCCCATAAGCTCTTCTGGTCTATGATCAATAGAGCTAAAAACAGTTTAACTTTAACTTTAACCTTTAACCTCAGATTAACCTTTACCATAACCAATGACATCAACATAAAGTGGACAGGACTTACCTCTAAAAGTCTGTCCCCAGCTTTAAGGCGGCCATCTGTGACAGCAGCTCCCTTCGGGAGAATATTCTTTATGTAGATAGGAGAATCCTCTCCTACTACATTGTCCCTTGTAGTTACACTGAATCCTAGCCCCAGGGGACCTACAACATAATAGATGGTGTTAAATATCCATATTCATATGCTCACAGTCATTATTAAGGCGCCACAATAGTTGGTAGAGTGTCTAACTAGTAATCCAAGGGTTGCAGGTTTGATACCTGCTCTTGCAAGCCCAGGTCGGTTGCCTTGGTATGACCTTGGTAAAGGCACTTAGCTCTCATTACATCAATATAATATAGCCAATAATGTGTTGAAAGTGCCACTAAAAACAAACCAACCATCGTCATTACAATTATCAAGAACCTTATTTACTGTCACCAAATACAGACAGTAAAATGAACATAATGAAATGAACTGACAGTCAATATCATTCAGATGTTTGGCTATTACATTATTCCAATGATTCTCACAAAATCAAACCTGCATAGATACTTCAATGATCAACAGTTAAGAATTTATATTACATGGTAATTACCTCTTCTGAACAGAAATATCATTTAATATTCCATCAGAAACAAAATTCTAAGAATAAGATTGGCCAATTATCAAGATATAAAATCCAGTATTTCTGTTAACAATTATTTTAGCATTGTGTAAGAGCTCCAACAAAGTCATAACTAGATCATGTGACTTACAACTTACAAGCGGAGTTTAAGTAAGTTGCATGATGCCTAGTACACAACTGGGTAAAACAAAATGGCAAACAACCTCCACTTCAAAAGTGAAAATGCTGATATTTAATTAATGATCCAAATTTATGAAATGGTTTCATTATATGTAAAAATTAGTCACTGTGTGGTTTATTATCAGTGGACATTATCCCCCTCACTCCAAAACAAAATGGCTAGATTTTAATTAATGCTGATTCATCAGTCGTTTGGCAAGATTTTCTGGGGCACAAGGGAGGTAATTGCTTCAACCAGTGCGCTGTTAACAATTGTGTGCTTAGCCAACAACTGTAGCTAAGAAATTCGCAAAGCAAACTAATGATGTAAATTTGGTCAAAAGAGTTAGGCTTTTGAGGTAATAAACTTATTAAATGTTACTTTACTGGGGTGTATGGAAAGTTATGACCATCTTGAGCACCATACAAACTTCACATATGGGGTTCAAGATGGTCATAACATTCCATACACACCAGTAAACTAACATTAAGTAATAATATTCAATTTATAATTTAAAAGAGACAAGTGTTAAAATTAAGAATCAGAGACTATCGTATATACTCGTGTATAAGCCCATACCAACTGCAAACTGCATAAACCCAGATCTGCCGTCGCATAATGCGCCGACAGATCTGGGTCTATGCAGTTTCTAATGACTAATCAGTAGAACAAACAACATAGACCCTGATCTGCTGGCACATTATGTGATGGCAGATCAGGGTCTATGCTGTTTGCATTTGGACCCAGATTATACGCGAGTATATATGGTAATGACTTCAATCAAGAGTCTCATCCCTAGTTCACAAAAATAAATGTTCATCATTCACATCATCCAGCAAATGAGGGTAAAGTGTCATGGTAGCTGGAAGAACCACCACTTCAGATAAACAGTTCTCCAAGATATTTCATCAAAATGATTACTTTTTTCAAAAATTATGCTTTATTTACAGACTAGATATGAAAATCAAAGAATTTCATGGCCAAGTCAACTGTCAGAGTTGCAACAGGAATCCATAACAGAGATCACCTCTTTGTCAAGCCCGTCTTTTTAATTAGCTAAAGAACTTTAATATTAATGTTAATCTAGGGTGTGGATGGACATATGGATGGAGGGACAGACAGATGGAGGGACAGATGGATGCCAAAGTGATCGCTATATCGAGCTTCTGCCGATAAAGAGGTATAGGTAAGAGATTTTACCACGGAATTTAAAATAAATGTAATTGTCATCTTCTTGCAATTCATGGGTGAATTGTTTTCAATCAATAATATATTTCTGTCAATAATGTTTTTGAATTTCAAAACTTCAGGATTTTTCATGACAGCAACTAGGTTGCTTTTTATCCTGCATAATATTTTCATAAACTTATTTTCTTGCTTAAGTCACAAACATTTTATGCTTGCAAAAATGTCGAGACTATTAGTACATAATTACAATTCAATCAAGCATCCAAAAGTTTGTCCGTTTCATTACCTTTAACTAGTTGAATCTCAATCTGCTTTCCAATCTTCTTTGTATTTGTTGGATCAATGATCACGCGATCTTTTATAACTGATTCTGGATCTCCATTATTTTCAGTGTCCATTTTTTGTGTTGACAGAGTTGTAGATGGGTGTCGAACTGGAATTGCTGGTGGTGTCTTTTTTGTGGAGGATGAAACTTCCTCAGACTTTTCATAACTAACACTACCCTTGTAATCTGCAGGAGTGCTCGTCTTTTCAGGACTTGATGGCAATGAGTCATTATCTAGTCTATTTGGGGGTAGTGTGAGTGGGGAGGGTTTAATTGGGGCATGTCTACCTAATGGTTTAGGAAGAGTAGGGGGAGGGGGTCTCTTGGGTAAAGGAAGAGCACGGGCTTTGAATACTTTCAAAACCACTTCTGGGGTTTTCATTGCCGCCCGAAATATTTCCTGGGCCCTGCAAGGAGAAATGAAAACTCATTAGAACTAACTCTTTCATGATAAATATAATTCTTGCACTTAAAAGTTCTCTTATATTATCTAATTATGTAATTCTGTTTGTGTACGTCATCTATAGTATAACTTAATTAACAACAACTTTGCATGATAACAGAATCCCAGCTCTTAAAACTCAGATCAAGATCCTAGACCCTAAACTTCAACTTAGATCGAGATCCCAGCCCTTACACTTCAACTTAGATCAAGGTCCCAGCCCTTAAACTTTAACTTAGATCAAGACAACATATAATCATTCAATCTACAACTTCATATTGAAAAGGCAGAAAATGTCATGTGCAAGATGACTAAAGTGCCATTTTACAGCCAATTTGTTGTTTTAACAAGAGTCACTCAAAGGGACTGACATTCATCTGAGCAAAAAGAATTTCCAAGATTTCAAGATAAACCATTTCTTCCTTTTAACTGCCGACTGTTGAAACCATCTTTGATATTCTTCAGCAATAACAAGATTTTCAAATTAGCTGCTGTGGAGGACATATTGGATGTCAGATTGGCACCAGTTTCATTTAGGACGAAGTAGACATGATTAGAAGACCAACCCTTAATGAATAAAAGCAACAGCAAGATTTTCAAGACAGGCATCGTGTCAGCCATACTGAATTTATGATTGGTATCATTTTCATTTAGGACCAACTAGATATCATAAGAAGTGTATTGGTGAAAACCACATGTTGATATAACCATATATTTGGGAGAAGTAGAGATAACATTTTCAAGAGAGGTAATTTGCATAATTTTCATTTAGGACCAACCTGACAACATGAGAAATCTTCTGATGAAATACCCATGTCAAATTGACTTTCCATTTAAGAGGAGAAGCAATAACAAGATTTTCAAGATGGCCACCATGGTGGCCTTATTTGACATCAGATCAGCACCATTTTAATTTAGGACCAACAGGTCTTCTGGTGAAAACCCCATACTGATATGACTTTCCGTTTTGGAGGAGTAGCAACAAGAAGATTTTCAAGATGGCTGCCATGGTGGCCATATTGGATATCAGATGTGCACCATATCCAATTAGAACCAACTGGACAGCATAAGAAGTCTTCTGGTGAAAAGCATAATGTCAATATGACCAGCCATCTGGGAGAAGTGGTGATATTAAGATTTTCCAGATTGGAGGTCAGATTGGTACCATTTTCATTTATGACCAACTCGACATCATAAGAAGTCTTTCAGTTAAAACCCTATGCTGATATTATGATTCATTCAGGAGTAGTAGTGATAAGATTTTCAAGATGGTCACTGTAGTGGTTATACGGGATGTCTGAGTCCCACCACTTTCACTTAGGACCAACCAGACATCATAAGTCTTTTAATAAAAACCCCATGTTGATATGACCATTCATTCATAAGGAGCAGTGATAACAAGGTTCTCAAAATGGCAGCAGTGGCAGCCATACTTGATGTGTGAGCAGCACAATTTTCATTTAGGACAAACTAGACATCATAAGAAATCTTCTGGTGAAAACACTATGTCAATATGACTTTTTGTTCAGGAGGAGTAGCGATATAAAGATTTTCAAAATGGCTGCTATGGCGGCAATATTGGTCATCAGATCAGCACCATTTTTATTTATGACCAACTAGACATCAAAAGAAGTCTTCTGGTGAAAACCCCATGTCAATATGACTTTGCATTTAGGAGAAGAAGCAATAACACGATTTTCAAGATGGTTGCAGTGACAACCATACTGGATATTAGATCGGCACCAATTTCATTTAGGACCAACAAGATATTATAAAAAGTCTTTTAGCGAAAACGCCATGTTGATATGATCATCCATTTAGGAGGAGTACCGATTACAAGATTTTCAAGATGGCTGCCATGGTGGCCATATTTGACAGATTGGCACCATTTTCATTTAGAATCAACTAGACAACATATGAAGTCTTCTGGTGAAAACCACATGTCAACATAGAATCCATACTGGTTTTCATATCAGCACTATTTTCATTTAGGACCAACTAAACATCACAAAAAGTCTTTAAGTGGAATCCCTATGTTGATATGACTATCCATTAAGGAGGAGTAATGATAGCAAGATTTTCAAGATGGCTGCTGTGGTGGCAATACTGGATGTCCGAGCGGCACCATTTTCATTTAGGACCAACTAGACCTTGGAATGAATGGGTGTATACAGTTTCATTGCAATCCTCCATGAAGTTTAGGAGAAGTAGTGATAACAAGATGGAATGGATGGACAACAGATGTAAAATCATTGTATAAACTCTTCTGGTCTATGACCAGTAGAGCTAATAAAACTAAAATTAGAAAAAAACAGATTAACAAAATAATACTCAAAGTATGAACTAGTTTTGTAACATAGGAAGAAGTGAGAACTGAACAAGGAGAAGAAAGAGCAGAGCAAGAAGTGCAATATATATATATATATATAAGGTGCTGGAGTCCCGCAGTTGTAAAACAGTTCCTACGGATTCAGTCCTAGAGATGCTATATAAGGTTATAGAAAATAATAACTTAACATTGGCTGGAAAACAGTATTTGCAAACTGAGGGCACATCCATAGGATCACACCTAGGAATGAATTATGCGAGTAAATACATGGGAGAATGGGAAAACAAACTGTTTCAACAATCAAAACAACTACCAAATGCATATTGGCACTATAGGGGCTACATCAAAACAAACCTATGTATCAAACCCACTATAAGCATATCTATCTCAATATTAAATCAAGTCATCCACAAGCTATGAAACAGGAATACCCTACAAATTATGAACGCAAAATGAAATTTGCTCAGTGAATGAAGATTACATGAAACATTGATCGGTAACAAAATGCAATTTGCAAAAGTGCAACTATCCTATACAATTAACTGAGAAACAAATGCAAATGGTTGATACATTAAATTGAATGA
Organism: Margaritifera margaritifera; assembly: GCA_029931535.1. Taxonomy (NCBI): domain Eukaryota; kingdom Metazoa; phylum Mollusca; class Bivalvia; order Unionida; family Margaritiferidae; genus Margaritifera; species Margaritifera margaritifera. The sequence goes on from JAQPZY010001471.1 coordinate 3,078,245, forward strand.
TCTTTTGCAGAACAAACGAAAGTGAAGTTTGACTGTGTACCACTTGTTATCCTCTCAAGAACTACCAAATATACATGAAATATTAAAGAAACACCTAAAAACTCACCATCAGAGCGACTAAAACAAATTTTCCCAAATCCACCACATGTATCTTTCAAGCAAGAAAACAACTCGAGGGGTATTTTAGTCCACAAGAAACACAACCTACACTTTTACACCAAAGAAGAAAATGTGTAAAACCTGCAGGAATGAGTGTGCAATATGTAAATATGTAATGAAATCAAACCATTTCAACAGGACAATCGGGGAAGAATACAAAATCCAAGGCCAAATAGATTGTCAATCAGTAGGAATTATTTACTCCGTTTCTGTACAAAATGTAGAAAAATGGTCTATGTAGGTCAAACTCGGAACTCTTTATACCAGAGAACAGAGCTAAACCTTTCTAAAATTTGGACTAGTAAATATGATGATTCTGTTGTAAAGCATTTTAATACAGTTAACCACTCCGTATGTGATTATTTAGTGGTAGGTATTGAGAATGTATATGGTAACAAATCATATAGGTTAGATAAAGAATCATTCTGAATCAAAAACCTAAACACTGTCTCCAAAAGAACAAAATTCTCAGTGTGAATTGTAGTGAAATTTACAGCAAACATGACATGTAGCGAACATTAATGTTTTGACATTAGTTGTTTATAGTCAGAATCCACTGATGAAGGCAAATTAGCCGAAACGTATGGAATCTCAGAAAGACTTTATTATTTTAAACTCAATACAGATTATATACCTGGAATTGTCCAAACTATTCGCTAAATTTTGTCTTTGTTTCTATCTTTTTACATCTATTATCCGAACATCAATACATCAATTATTCAAGTTCACCCACTTAATCAACGTAATTTAGTGGTCCGAAATCCTCTAATCATATTGAAATCATGACACATGCTAAGTGTGAAAACTGTCATGAGCGGTATGTTTGATTTCTTGAATCATGACAACTGTCGGTCTAAACTGTGAGTACTGAATAATCAAAAAGCAGGTTATGTTTATTGTTTGTCACTAATCCAATAACTGACTCACCTTTTGTTAACTCCATTATTAATACAATTAATGGCAGTAATTTTAAGTAAAGTTGGTTTGATTAAAAGTCGGAAAATCATATAAACCCTTTGAAAGCTACAATCGACTATACATGTATTTAAGCATATTGTTTAAAAATGAGAAAAACAGTTGAAGAGAAGTGAATACCACATGAAAAACAAAACTAACTTATCAAGTGATCCATTGACTCATCAGATCTTAAATTTGTTCAATGTTGATTATTTTCATGCATATTGAAACGATGATGACAACGATAATTTTGTCTTTGTTGTATGCCATGCAGATTATTATAATGATGACAACGATAATTTTCACTATTGTTTTTGTCTTTGTTTTATGCTGTGCCAATGAAATGGCTTCCTTGATACGTAGTAAGGAGACATTATACAAGAATAACTGAAATGGTACTTTGCTTATTTCTGTGGATTGATGTACACTTGCACTTTCATGACCTTCGGTTATTTGAACCCCTGTATCATCCGAAGTTTTCTTCTAGTCCCCCAGACTTTGGATAATTGAGTCTATTGTATATGCACATAGTCACCAAAGTGATCACTATGTTGCGCTTCCACCAATGTGGGCTCAACTATGATAGTTTGATACCTTAATATTCAAAATTTCCATTTGTTTAAAGTATAAAAATGGAATATGCCTCAATGTGTAAAATGGAATGTGCTCTGTTGTACTACTGCATTAGAGTTTTAAAAAAGACTCCCTTAATCTATCAATCTACATACTTACTCTACTGAGCAAATATTTGGTACCAAAAGGTTCCATGTAGTGTCTCACTATGAAGAAACACCAAAGTATCTGACTTGTATCTGCAATGATATCATTGCAACCATAGTAACATATAATTAAACAACCCATGTGACCTTGACCTCTGACCTTTCAACCACTCCATTATGTTATTACTATGTGACAAATCTGATAACAATACATGTATGGAAACAGAAAATAAAGCTCCTTCATATAGCCTTCAACAATCTAACTCCCCACCCCCCACCCAAAAAAATAAACAATTCACCCTTTGACCTTCACCTTTGATTCCTGGATCCATAATCCTCAAAAGATGAACCATGTGCACTAGTGAATCTGGTTGGAAGTTCAATACCTATCAATATAAGTCTTTTCCCCAAAAAATATAAGAAACTTAATATTATAACCTTGACCTTTGACCTTCACACCATTAGCAGTTTTATTTTTATCCCATGGTAAATAACTTTATTTTGCCTTAAGTCATCACATCCATGCCAATAATAGATACTACTGCCAGATCCAAAATTTGTAACCATTCACCACCTACATAATTTTTTTCAATTGTTTCTTATGACTTTAACCTTGGAGCTCCTTTTCCATCGATCTCAGAGGATATTCCTTCCACCCTGATGCAATGTCTGATGCTGATCCCTTGATGAAAGCATGAGATATTGCCTTTCAAAATAACTTTAACCAAAATGTTGACACTGGGCAGACGAATGTTCAGACAATGTGATGGTTATGTCTTTCCTTTTGCAGGGTTGATCACAAGCATGGCAAAACGAATCTTAATGCAAACTTCGCCAACACTGTTGTTACTGCTGGAAATGTGATACCTATACCTCGCTATTAGCTAATGTATTCGAGACAAAATTATAATATAAGACTCATACTTGGGGAAGCTAATTTGAAAAAGATCAGTTCCGTTGATCTGAACGATTCGATTCTCTGCCCTGAATCGTCCATCACGTGCAATTCTTCCTCCTGGTTCTATACTCTGAATCAGCAGACCAGTTTCCCTAAAAGAAGAAAAATATTAACATGATATGGAATTAGAAACGTGTCACTTAATTTATTACTTCATAATGAGATACTGAAATATATCACTGGGAGAAAAATTATATCGCCACAGTGGCAATACCACTTTTATCGCCACAGTGGCAATATCACTTTTGGAACTACTTTTTTTTCCCATTTACGAAATCAATCTTGCGTTTATGTATGTTTTTCAAATTTTCTATTTTCATATTTAGGCCTCTTTCATTTTCTTCTTCTGCTCCTTCTCTTTCTCTCCATCAGGATGAAAAGATCATACAAATGTGTCAAGACTGTATACCCTCTAGTATAAATTTATTTAATCAATAAGGAGGCACCTTAAAAAAATGCCTAAAAATGAACTCCAAACAACAAAAAGTAGGTTTCAATAATTTTTTTTTTTTAATTAGCTTGCCACATGAATCCTACAAATTATTAGTGACTGGACTTTCATGAACTGTTGCTATTCAATATTCTGTCACCCATACAGTATCTTATACTTTATACACTCTACGAAAAACAGACATTTTAGGAAAAACACTTAGCTAAATAAAGTAATAAAATTGTTTAAGTAGCAATTCAAACTCTCAACACAATCATAATTATGTTTGAAAATGATGGAAAAAGTGGGCATTGATGAGTGTTGATTGCAAACCGAAATTAAGGGACAACTGAAATTTGGGTGTAGCGTCCGTTACAGAACTATACTGCAAGCTTGCCACGACCAAAAAATTCACATCTGAATGCAGAAATTAACAAATAAAGAACCCAAATCCATACAAGTAAACTCACAATCATTAAAATCTTTTGTTTAAAGATGCTACACTCTGAAATCTGTCAGACATGACCACTTTGTCATCTTTCTACTGTACCCCCACCCCAACGATGTTCACTGTATCAATCTGCACAAGAAATGTTTACCAAACCAAAAATCTCTTCATTTTTGTTTGAAAACAGTCATTAATTTGACAAAATACACAATCTGAAGTATTATTTGTACAAGCTAAATTTGTAAAATGTTGCTGTCCCTGAATTATTGTAAATTTTGGAACTTTTTATCGATGTAGAAGAAACAATCCATGCAAATATTTCAATTTCAAGGATAATATTTCACTCGTGAAGTGGAAACATTTTGTATTGTCACTCGTGGCCTCGCCACATTTTACAATACAATGTTTCCCACTTCACTCATGAAATATTTCCTTATATCTACACAAAAAACGTAGATATCCTCTATGTTGAACATTCCCAACATGTGACCTCTAAATGATTAGCATTTATGATTGTGAAAAAAATTAGTGAAAATACACTAAATCAAAATTATTTTTGTAGGTCTAATGTTTTCATACACGTTTCTGAAGCTGAAATAATATTTAAATATTCTTATAAATAATATTTATTCTTTATGAATTTGTACCAGTCAACCAAGTGCCTGAAAATAATTCTAAAAAGCTAATAATAAAACAAAGATTTTCAGCCACAGAATTTGTAACAAGAGCTGTCCGAATGATGAAGATCAAAGTGTTCCAATTTCTAAATAAATCCAAGCTCATTAGGTCATTACTTTTTTCATAATAAAGATCTAGCATCATAAAATCCTGCTGACATCATAGCTTGCCTTTTGGAGCACAATTAACTAAGCATCTTGGATTGGAATTTTTTGCAAATAGCAGCAACAGGTGAATGGGGTAATATAATAACAAGCGTCCCTCGAAGGGACTGATGCTCTACAGTCTAAAAAGAAAAGTCAGGAATCCATGATAAGTCCATTTTCTTTTAAACTTTATATATATATAGATATATGGATATATAGATAGATATATATCTAGCAAGAGAGAGATCGAGATCTTATCAACTAAGTAAAAAAGACTATTCAATTTTTTATTTGAGGAACATTTTTTTCTTTAACCTCAAGATTTATTTTCCAACTAATATAATGGATATAAAAAGTTCTCTTTTTTTCTAAAATTCACAGTAAGAATATAGAATTTTTTTTCAAGCTATTTAAGACTGCAAATTTAAAAAAAAAAAATACGGCCCCATGACCCAAAATTAAATGGTCGATAACTTATCTGTATGCCTGGAAGATGATTCAGTGGTATCTTGTTATTATTAAAGGATGTAAAAAAAATACAACAGTGATCCAAAAGGTAGTTCATTTTTCATCAGGACCACAACATGATACAAGGATTGTGAATACATGGCAATTACTTGGCACCAGTCATAAATAAATAAATGAATGAATATCCTGCCTTAAGGGCGCTGTCTTCATGGAACACAAAATAGAAATACGCCTTTGTTTTAAATGGTTGAGAGATTTGGCTCCTTATTTTTCAATTCAAGAATAGATCCTGCATCTGTCAATATTTTCAGTTTGATTATGAATGTGATATTTGATTATGCAGAAATGAGGTCAAAACTGAAAACAGTCATGAAAGCTGTAGAAAGCAGAAGCCAGATCCCAGATCACATTACAAATGTTTTTCAGATCCTACCACTGCAATTGAATCGTACGTATCAATTTTTTTAAAAACACTTTCAGTAAAATAAGGAAATCTAAGGTAGATCTTCCTATGTAAAAATACCTGGGTTAAGAAAAACATGGTACAAGTTCATAACGCTGCAATATTATCAAATGACTTAAATCTGTCAGTGGTATAGCTACCATGGGCATATACATAGATAAAATCTGCATGTGAATTAGAAAGAGAAGTCCAAAACCGAACCATAACCCCAACAACAAATTAATCGAACTTTCCTAAATGGCTGCTATTAGACGTCAGATCTGCACCATATTCATTTAGGACCAACAAGACATCATGTCAATATGACTTTCCATTCAGGTGGAGTAACCAGAACAATGTGGTGGCCATACTGGACTTCCAAGTGGCACCATTTTCATTTAGGACCAACCAGACATGATAAGAAGTCTTGCAGGTGAAAACCCCATGTCAATATGATTTTCCGTTTAGAAGAAGCAACGATAACAAGAGTTTCAAGATGGCTGCTGTGGTGGCCATATTGGATGTCCAAGTGGCACCATTTTAATTTAGGACCAACTAGACCATGGGATGAATGTGTGTGTAAGGTTTCACAGCAATCCTTGAAGTATCTGAGGTGTAGCGATAACAAACTTGTGCTAATGGACCAATGGACAAAGGACGACAGACAACAGGCCATCCCATAAGCTCTTCTGATCTACGACCAGTAGAGCCAAAGATGGCACTCTCTAATTGGGGATTTACATAATTACTACTCATATATATGTACCTGTAGAGTCAACAGTACACAAGATACTGATCCTAAACAAACAACTCTTGAGTGAAGACAATGAAGCATGAAATAAAGGTCACAATGACCTACATTTGAAATGATGGTGACACACATACCACAGAGTATCAACACCAAGGTACATGACCCTACAAGTAAGGTTGCTTGAAATGCTGACCTAAAAGCATAGCTGAATCAAAGTCAATAATGAATGGAATGTAGGTCACACTGACCTCCTTTAGATGTGATGATGTAGTACTTAACATTATGGATCCACAGATAAATCCAAATGACTGCACACTCAAAGCTGTATGACACACTATGTATGTATGTATGTATGTATGTATGTATGTATGTATGTATGTATGTATGTATGTATGTATGTATGTATGTGTGTGTGTGTGTATGTGTATGTGTGTGTATGCATGCATGCATGTATGCATGCATGCATGTATGTATGTATGTATGTATGTATGTATGTATGTATGTATGTATGTATGTATGCATGCATCTTTGTATGTATGTATGTATGTATGCATGCATGCATGTTTGTATGTATGTGTGTATGTATGTATGCATGCATGCATGTTTGTATGTATGTGTGTGTATGTATGTATGTATGTATGTATGTTTGTTTGTATGTATGTATGTATGTATGTATATGTGTGTATGTATGTATGTATGTATGTATGTATGTATGTATGTATGTATGTATGTATGTATGTATGTATGTATGTATGTGTGTGCATGCATGCATGCATGCATGCATGTTTGTATGTATGTGTGTATGTATGTATGTATGCATGCATGCATATTTGTATGTATGTATGTATGCATGCATGCATGTTTGTATGTGTGTGTGTGTGTGTATGTATGTATGTATGTATGTATGTATGTATGCATGCATGTATGCATGCATGCATGCTTGTATGTGTGCATGCATGCATGCATGTATGTATGTATGTATGTATGTATGTATGTATCTGTGTGTGTATCTGTGTGTGTGTGTGTGTGTGTGTGTATGTATGTATGTATAAACAAACCCTTAAACACAAACTTTACCCTAAAACATTTCCACATACATTGTGAAAGTCAGTAAAATTGGGTAAAAAAGTATAAAATTAGGTCACACATATGCTAATGAACACCCAGAAGTGATATTTAAATGCACAGTACCTTCATATGAGCCACAATAAAAACTTTAAACATAAACTTTAACCTGCCATCTACATTCACCGAAGCCAAAAAAAATGCTGACACCAATGAAAATGACTACAGGATCATAACATAATGCTATCCTGTACTTTGTACAAGTGAGCTGAAAATATGATTATGCATTACTTTATTCCTAAGGAACTCTTTTAACTGGCAAATAACAAAAAAAAGCTTTTAACCACCAGAAATATCACATCCTTGGATGACTTGAGTAACTCGCATAACCAGGAATCCTTTTTCTTGACTCTAACTATGTAATGCTTTGGTTCTGATGGAACAAACCAAACTTTTACATAATCATGGAAATTGTAAATACATACATTCGCTATGATATACCTGATGATAATTAAAAATTATCAGGAAAATGATACAGATTGCTGTCATTTTTACCTAAAAATGAATTACAACTAACCTGCCCTCATTATCAAAATCTGGAACAACATGTATACCCAATGGTGACCCATCATTCTTTAGTGTAACCATCATCTCTGTGTCACTGTAATACAAAGCAGACTTTTTATGACTAAGTGAAACATATTGTTAGATGTAAGTCATTTGTATCTGAAAAGCTACTCTCCATCAAAGCAATGGTAAAAATAATAGAAATACATTTAAAAATTGTCTCATCAGCAACAGACAATGCCCCTGTGACCCTGACATTTGTCCTCAGAGATTATTTAAGATCTATGTAGTGCTGCAAAGAGTACTCGAGTACGATTTGAGGACATCTTAGACTCGAGTCTAAACTTGGGACTCAAGTACTCAACAAAAATAGGAGACAACTCCTACTGACAATTTGGAAGATGTGTTAATTATTATGGCAACCACAGGGGCTCTTACTCTTTCTTGTATATTACGTATACGTGAGATCTATATATAATACTAATTCACAAACATGAGGGAGAATGCTTCCACATGACCAACATTTTAATCAAAGTGAATCTGTAAGCTATATTATTTGTTACGATGTATATAACTCAAATGTTCGACTCACAATGCCTACAACACAGTCTGCTTACTTTTATACCACTGAATAATTCCAGCCAATCCATATGCTTAATCAACCTACAGCCAAGGTCAAACTGACTAGCCCTGATGATGCAATGCACTGAATAGAATAATGCATTCTGATTGGTCAACTAAATATGATGTGCAATTGCAATCTTTTAATGGCAATTTTTTTAAATGATGTGCATTTTTTTGTTGTGTATATTAAATATATAAGCCAAATTTGCATTTCTTTTTTAGGCAATACATACTAATAATTTTTATTCAAATTTTCAAAAATGTCGGGGAAGAGTGGTTGGGTAGGCATGTTCTCAGCCCTGAGAGACAGTGTCATCGGCAATCACATTTTTGAGCACTCAAGGCCAAGTTGAGTCTGCCACTTAGAGTACTCAAGTTCAAAGATTTGGTATCTCATGCAGCCCTAGATCTGAGCTGCCACTAGATAAAAAAAAAGTCCAGTCAAAAGTTGACATAAGGTGGATGGATGAATGGATGGAAGGAAAAAGATAGATAACTAATGATTAAGCTATTAAACACATCTATTGCTATATCTGCAAAAGCCAAAACTTTAAAAAGAGTACACTGGTATGAATGGTATATTATATGCTGGGCCTATGTTTAATAGCCCTCTATGAAGGCACTGCAGGGGATGGTTGACTCTGGAGATTACTGACCAACCAGTCTCAATGACCTTGTCCTTTGGGCAAGGTATGCAGTCTTGAATTAATCATACTGTGGAGAAACCATTATTTTCTTATTAGACTTTATATGACCTTAACCACTGATATTTAAACCTCAAAATCTACAGGTTTCTTTCTTACCCTAAGTGCAAGCCATCCACAAAGTCATTGTGTAAAACCCATTTTTCTTTGAGTCACAATGACTTCAACTTTTAACCTTTTGAGACAAAAATCAATAGGCCTCTTTCCTCCTTTAGGTACAAGCTTTCCACAAACTTTGGTCCAGGTTCATGGTTCAGAACTAAATGAAGTTACAATACAAAAGCCATCTTTCTTCTTTCAGTCACAGTGACCTTGACATTTGACCTTTTAACCCAAAAATCAACAGACATCTTTCTTACCCAATGCGTAAGCCATCCACAAATGTTTCTGAAGGTACATGGTTGAAAACTGAAGATTTTGTGCAGAAACAATTTTTAAGTTTTAAGCCACAGTGATATTGCCCTTTCACTTTTGCACCCCCAAAATCATGAAAATATCTGTAAGGGTTATGTTGTGACAGCCTGGATAAGAAAACAGACCAATGGCTTAAATTATTCCTTGTTGTGAACTTGCTCTTGAGGCAGGGGTTATGACTGTAAATACATGAGACACTGTTAAGTCAAGATATATAACAGGCTAAAGTTTCATTAAAATATCTTGCTTGGTTCAAAAGTTATACATGTACATAGATAGCTGACTGATTTATATTCCCCCCACACCCAAACCCACCCGTGACTGTGATCTTGACCTTGAGGCAGGTGGCATGGCTATGATAATGTGATATAATGTCTAGTCATGATATATAACTGAACAAAGTTTCATTAAAACATCTAAAGTGGTTCAAAATGTATTATCTGGACAATGATACATAAATATATATATATAAATATATAAATGGCTTAAGTTTCATTAAAATATCATCACTTTTTTGAAAGTTATACTCCTGACAAAGATGCTAGTCACAGAATTACAGTTTCTCTTGCCATGACCTTGACCTTGAGCCAGGGGGCATGGATATGGAACATGACACGCCATCTAGTCATGACATATACCTGGACAAAATTCATAAAAATCTCTCCAACCATTACAAAGCTATGGCTCGGACAATCACATGTTAATGGACAGATGGAAAATGCCATAACAGGCAAGCTAAAAATGGCAAAATGACAGCAAAAGTAGTACCCATGTCTCTATATCAACTAATGCTGACATGATGTTCTAAAGTTTGCTGCCAGTGTCCTAAATAGGCATACATACAAATGCAAATGCGCAATGCAACAAAATCCAGATTCTTCAGTGTATAAAAGACACATCTATTGCTATATCTGCAAAAGGCCCCCCCCCTTAAACACCCCTCCCTCATTGTGAGCATATCATTAAATAGCCTAGCAACACCCTAGCTAAAATAATTTATGCAAAATATGTTGTCATATGTCTTACTTAGAAACATTTTGCTCCAATGGTGTTAGGGGTGCTGGAGTTTTAGGAAGTAGACGCCCTGTTCTAGGCTTGGGTGTATTCTCCGACTCCACACTGCTACCACCAAGAGGTTCCTTCCTCTCCATCTGTAATATGAATGTTCTTTTCGTTATAAAATTAATCTTGAACTACTGTTATCAATATTAGACCTATTTACTTAAAATTATGATTCTTATTACCTAATAACAGTATAAAATGTCATTCACAAGATTTTATAGTCTAGAGTCATTTACATGACTTTCACTCTAAGACGATGCCATGAAATGAACAATTTATATATTATATCTGCTTTTTTGTAGCTATATATAGTCATAGGTCACATGCATCAGTTCGTGCACCAGTGTGTCTGTCCATCTGGTTTCCTTGTAACCTGAACTCCATCTACACAGACTGAGGGAGAGTGACCATATTTGGTATGACATTTCATGAGGATGAGTAAACGATAAAGAACGTGTTAGATCCCGGAGACAGCCCCCCCCCCCCCCCAGGAAGGAGGGGTGGGGTCAAAAGTTGCATTTTCAAAAGTAATATGGACTATTCATTGTAACCCAATCTCCAGCTACACTGATCAAGGAGGGGTGATTATATCTGGTGGAAAACTAAGGCAGCTTTTATTAAAAGCACCCAATACACACAAGCTAATTGTAGTTAAGAAGTCAAGTCTTCATTCTTGGCAGTGAGACTTTCAGAGTCTATATCAGATGCATACTGAATTACATACACATACTGAATTACATACACATATTGAATTACATATACATACTGAATTACATGCACAAACTGAATTACATACACATACTGAATTACATATGCATAATGAATTACATACACATACTGAATTACATACACATACTGAATTACATACACATAATGAAGTACATACAAATACTGAATTACATACACATACTGAATTACATACACATATGAGGATCCAGGTCTTGAAATCATAAAACTCTTGAGCTTGAGTTTGAGCTATAGATTTTGTTTTGACCAATCGGAATTTATGTTACCTTTGAAAGCTCATTTCTGATTGGCTGATAGTGGAAATTCAATCTCAAACTCAAACTGAGAGTTGTTTATATTCAGGCCAGACCTCTCTGTCATAAAACTGTACACAACATTTAAAGTCATAAACGTTACTCCAGACTTGAACATATTATTTGAAATGTTCAAATGCAGCCTTTTGATTGGTCCAAATAATTGTTAGTAAGATTTGGAGTCGAGTAAAACTGAATGATAGAGAGATCAAATCACATGTTATACATACAAGTCAAATCCCAAAACCTGCTACATATGAATGATGTGCCCTCATCCTATGACTGCATTCTTAACATTTGGTCAAAAAATATTCAAATATAGATGTCATCTTGGATCCTCTTCTAGGGACCCAAAGGAAGAGGCTCCCAAACCATTCTCCTCTTGCAGATGGTTATCATTTGGGCAACTGATGTACCAAGTTTGGAGAATTTCTACCCAGTGGTTTGGGAGGCCATGCAGTTACAGACAGATAAATGGATGGACAGAGGGTATCACAATATCCCCCTGCTAAAGTGTGTAGATAATTATAGGTATGTAATAAAAAGTAATTATAATTATATGTACCATTTAAATAAATTTTCTAGCATTAAAATCAATAACAGTTTAATATATCTGAATTTATCCCTCCAGCCTGCCAGTCAATATCAATCAGCTTCCATTTCAGTGGGCTAGATGACTGACTGCTAAGATTATTAATAAGTATTCTTAGTCAACAGATGCGTACCTGTTGATATTTTTCCTGCTGGTATTGGTCCTGTTGCCGTTCCTGTGCCTCAAGCCATTTAAACATGGTTGGTGTATTCCCAAGCGACTGCCGCCACGTGTCCCGTGCAAAAGCACTAAATGCTGTCTTCTCCACTGGCTTTTTATCTTCTTGAGACTTTTTGGACACATCTTCTTCCTGAAAAGTAGAAAAAGAATTATCTGGAATACCTGCAAAGCAGTATAAGCACGAGTTTAAATAAGCAACCCATGTAACATGTGTCACATGTTGGTAATCAAAGCAGTAAAAGCATGAGTTTAAATAGTCAAACCATGTAACATGTCTGACAAATGTCACTAATCAAAGTAGTATAAGCACAAGTTTAAATAGACACCAGATGTAACGGGTGTCACATGTCACTACTCAAAGCAGCATAAGCATGAGTTTATCTAGGCAATTAACATGTGTGACACATGTCACTATTCAAAGCAGTATCAGCATGAGTTTATCAAGGCAACCCATGTAACATGTGTCACATGTCACTAATCAAAGCAGTATAAGCAGGAGTTTGAATAGGCAATTCATTTAACATGTGTGACACATGTCACTACTCAAAGCAGTATAAGCATTAGTTCAAATAGGCAACCCATGTAACATGTGTGAGACATGTCACTACTCAAAAAGCAATAACCATCATTAAGAACTGAACATGAGTGCTAGGTGTATGCTCATCAATAATATAAAAAAATCATGTTCCAAAATGGCAATGGATGGAGCAATTACTTATCAGTCCTCATAATCATTTTGATTATTTGTACTATGTGCTGATTGAATGTATATAAAGTATCACAGAGTGCATTTTAGGGGTTATTATAGTTGCATAATAACTCAAGAAATATAATATACATTATTAAATATTTTAAAATAAGTTCTCTAGAACAAATTAAAAGATTATAATTTTGAATAAGTACAACATATTTATTCAGTATTTAAGGTCACCAGTCATAATACATATAAAACAGCAAACAAAACAGCATACAATAATGCTGGAACATAATGCACATCATATACTTTCTCTTCCTACGATGGCATAGTACAGAAAAGTAGCTAGCCTTGTCAAGGTACTAGGATTAACATTGGACTTAAGATTAACAAAATTTATGACTGATCTATTATTACTGCAAGTCATCTTTTATGTAAATCTTTTCTCCCGAGATGCTCACTGAGCCACTTTTGTGCTGAGGTGCCATAAAACGCTACTACTACTATTCTTAACCGCATGTACATTATATACTAAAAGAAAATTATGTGTACATATAGTAGGGGACACATCTGGAACTCTCAGTTAGGAGCACAGTAACTCTTCCTTCCCTAACTTGCACTGACCAATAAAAATCTGTATTTATAGCCGGAGTCATAACATCTGTCAATCAGTGAATGTCAATATGAAACTTGAAATATAATGTTAGAAAAAAGTCATAGGGGATCAGTTAGTTAGTTAGTCCGTTAGTTCTGCTGCTCCAAGTCAGTTAGTAGAGTTACCGTATATACTCGTGTATAAACTGGGGTAAAATGCGAACATAGTAGACCCTGATCTGCCGTCGCATAATGCACCAACAGATCAGGGTCTATGTTGTTTGTTCTACTGATTAGTCCTTACAAACTGTATAGACCCAGATCTACCTGCACATAATGTGCTGGCAGTTCTGGGTCTATGCAGTTTGCAGTTGGTATCGGGTTATACGTGAGTATATATGGTTTAGTGTTTAGTTTAGTAGAGTGATGAATGAAGTCTCTACTTGTATATAGTGGACAGCAAGGATTTATAATGTTACAAAATGTAGACAACATACATGGTGAAATTCTACACAATATAATCTGCTGATAAAGTTAAACTACATTTTTTAATCTGTAATGGACAGCATGAGGTGGACAGTTGATTTACAATTATAATTATGCAATGTTTGTAAATAAATATGTAATGAACTAGAGCAAGGTTTTGTGAGCTAATTTCCCAATCCCCACACATGCACACAAATTCTCACCATGTGATAAAAGCATGCATTCATTGTCTCTGTCTAACAAAGCTGAAAAAGTCACGTGACTGACTACATATTAGAGGAAAAATAATAAAACTGTTTGTTATGCAAGCCATCATGACGAGTTTCTTTACTTTCTGCTCGTTGTCCAATGTGCTCATCATATTCCAACTCAGTGTGCATGCTAATCTTTAACACATGTGTCATAAGTTGTACTTATAGAATAAGCTTTAAATATCTTGCCTGCAAACAGCACTATCATGTATACTATATGACTATCAAACATTTGAACAACAAAAATAAAAAGACTCTACTGTGACACGGGCAACAATGTAATCACAATAAAAGTCATTCTTATATCACACTTATCTTGTCATGCAGGCAATCTTGTCATGCATGCAGGCAAGAAACTAATATTACATTATACTCTGCTTGGTATCAAAAGTATCAGGCCCTGAAGTCATGAAACTATCTGAGCACATGTCAAAGATCAAGTCCTGAAATTGTCAAACAATCTGAGCACAGTCACAGATCAGGCCCTGAAGTCATGAAACTATCTGAGCACAGTCACAGATCAGGCCCTGAAGTCATGAAACTATCTTACCACAGTCACAAGATCTGGACCTGAAGTCATGAAACAATCTGAGCAGTCACAGATCAGGCCCTGAAGTCATGAAACTACATGTATCTGAGCATATACATTCCTAACTTCAAAGATTTTAATCAACTCTACGTATAATTTTTTTATTCTGGGGTTCTGAGTCTGAGTTCAATTTTGTGCTCATATAGTATCCTGATGACACGGCTGGGACTTAATGAATGAAAGTCAGAAACTCAAAGCTGTGTCTTTCCTGGTGCCAGGCTCAACTCAAAGTTTGGAGAAGGACCAGGAATCAAACCTAGTTTTCCTAATCTCTAACTCAATGCTATAACACTCAAGATATTCATGTTGCATCATGTCCACAGGCAGCACATACAATTGTAACTGTTACAAGGACTATATTTATCCAATGATAAGTCCATGCTTTATAATAAATTAAATCCATGCCCATTTTTACGAAAGCTTGGCAAACATCTACTAAGGATATATTTGTCTGCTAATAAGCCCACCCCAAACTTTTTCACAAATCTATTAGACTGCCCTCCTGGTCTCATCATGGGAGAAATATTGTATTTAATTATAATGAAATTGGGCATATTGTTTTGATACACTTCACACTTGTTAATCAGATAAAATCAGTTCTTATGGGGAAAAAAGTTGCAGTTACAGCTGAATAAACAAATACAACACTCCCTTACTGTAAGGCTTCCTCGCTACAAGACCATGCACATTCCCTCACTATAAAGCCCTATACACTATCTCACGAAAAGGCCATATACACTTCCTTACTGTAAGGCTCCCTTGCTACAAGACAATACACTAAATAATTATAAAGCAATATACATTCCCTTGCTATAAGATCACTTTCCCTCACTTTAAGGCCCTACACACTATCTCGCTATAAGGCCATATACACTCCCTCAATATAAGGCTCTCTTGCTACAAGACCATACACACTCAATCACTATAAAGCAATATACATTCCCTTACTATAAGTACACACCCTCACTATAAGGTCATATACACTACCTTACTATAAGACTCTCTCACTACAAGACCATACACACTCAATCTCTACGAAGCAATACACACTCCTTTGGTATAAGATCACTCTCCCTCACTATAAGGTCCTACACACTATCTCACTATAAGGCCATATACACTCCCTCACTATACAGCCATTCAAACCTCCTCACTCTAAGACCCTACATCATAACAAGGTTCCTGTTACATGATGAGAATGGTCATGGATCCCATTTTATTCAGTGGTGGTAAAATTATATGCACAATGTACTTCATTATTAGGAAGACTCGCTATACCATAGTATACTCCATGGCACCCATGGACAGAGCTATGAGTAAGAGTACTGTAGTATACATCATAACGCGGTTCCTGTACAAAGGGTCTCACTATAGGCCAGTATACTCTATGACTGCCATTGCACAGAGCTACAATAAGTGAGTAATGTTGAAGTTTAAACAAATTTCAAATAAACTGTCATTTTAATAAAGCCATTGTCACATAAAAGGTGGTCACACCAAAAGTTAGTACAGTAGAACCTGTCTCGAAAAACCACCACTTCTGCCCAAAAGTTACAGTGTCTCAAGACGTGGTTTTTCATGAGAGGTCATAACACTACGTAATAAATCTGTACACTGAGAATCTAGTCTCTCAAGACAGGTAGTCTCTCATAGCAGTGGTCTTTCAAGTCAGGTTTTACTGTTTAACTAATTTTTTTAATGTGAAGACATATGCACCTTCATTTGGAACTACCTTCAGTTCCAATATTGCCAAGTATTAATATTTATATATACTTATGAAATATAGTAGGTACCATAAAAAGAAATAAAGTACTAGTAAACAAGAAATTATACTGCTAAACTTGTGAAAAATACTCTTTAGTTTGACTTGTTGATAAAATACATATGTATACTCACTAGAAAGTTGATTTTTATTCCTTTCATGATAATCTTCACGTCTATATAGTTCAAACTAAACCACCCAGGTCATTTGAACCAACCCATACATGTATATCATATCAAGTATTGCATTTGTATACTGGGCCATATGGGTTCGCTGGAAAGTCTACATTTACTGAATACAAATGATCAAGATTAAAAACAAAACTAATCAAAATCCATGTGTCTGGTTCTGTGTTGCAAAAAATCTTTGCAAATATAATGCTAAACCAACCTTTCAGAATATAAAAGAGTCACAGTCTAAGTCAAAATCTGATAAACTGAATTTTTAAGGTAGGGTACATGGCAAAAGGGTGATTAATATGAAGGTATAGATACTTAGATCAACTATTGAAAGTAAAACAATACTGACAACATATATCTACCTGGTTGTCATATGTCAGTGTGCAGTGTGATCTTTATTTCCATACATCCAGATTTCTCGACAACTTTTATGATATAGCAGTGACAAAAATATTTCCAGAAGATGCAACCTTTCATTGTCTACAGCTACTGGCCCCTTGTTATTGATCAAGATGAAATATTACCGTATATACTTGCATATAGTCCGGGTCCAAATGCAAACAACATAGACCCTGATCTGCCGTCGCATAATGCGCCGGCATATCAGAGTCTATGTTGTTCTACCGATTAGTCATTACAAACTGCATTGATCCAGATCTGCTGATGCATTATGCAATGTCAGATCTGGGTCTATACAGTTTGCAGTTGGTATAGGCTTATACATGAATATAGATGGTAAATATAATATGAATAAGTTACGTCCTAATTTAACATTGAGTATCAGAATACTACCACTCAGATGGTTTAAGATGCTTTGGAAGATGTCTCCTCTACAACTTTGGTGTGTCATTATTATTATTATTATTATTCCTCCCTGCACTTTCATGAAAAGAAGTGAACTGCGGTAGCTCAGCTGGTAGAGTGTCAGACATAATCCAAGGGATGTCTGTTAAAAGTGTCCTTCAACCAACAAAAACAATCATGAAAAGAACTGAAAATGCTTCACAATGTTCATGAAGATTTCATTTGGTGGAAATATAAGTAAAAAAACACTGTTAATGAAGGTTTCATTTGGTGGAAATATAAGTAAAAAAAAACACTATTCATGAAGGTTTCATTTGGTGGAAATATAAGTTTAAAAAACACTGTTCATGGTTTCATTTGGTGGAAATATAAGTTAAACAAAACACTGTTCATGAAGGTTTCATTTGGTGGAAATATAAGTAAAACAAAAACACTGTTCATGAAGGTTTCATTTGGTGGAAATATAAGTAAAAAAAACACTGTTCATGAAGGTTTCATTTCGTGGAAATATAAATAAAGTTCTTTGTAAAAATGTAAATCTGGTTAGTCTTTTCTAGACCTTTTCAGATTCAACATGATGTACACATCAACAAAGCTGATTTTCTCTCTCTCTCCCTCTCTCTCTCTCTCTCTCTCTCTCTCTCTCTCTCTCTCTCAAACATGAACACAATATACACAAGTTCAGCTGAGAATGATTTATTTGCTGACATAGTAATTTTGATTTCAGAGAATCTGTACTGACAACCTTGACTTTGCAAAATTTTCCTGGTGTTCCAAGTCAGATTTAACCAGTAAAATTTGCACTGTCCATGTCCTCAATGCACATTTGATATGATGCACTGTCCATGCCCTCATTGCACATTTGATATGATGCACTGTCCATGCCCTCAATGCACATTTGATATGATGCACTGTCCATGTCCTCAATGCACATTTGATATGATGCACTGTCCATGCCCTCATTGCACATCTGATATGATGCACTGTCCATGTCCTCAATGCATATTTGCACTGTGATGAATTTATGTGTTTGGATCACAAACCATTATGGCTGTCATTTTCTTACTGTTAATTTTATTTACAGTTGGTCATAGGACTCTATTTTAAACACTGATAGGAAGTTTATCAAACTGTTTATTCAGACATATTAACAGCTCATCATGGTCACATTATGGCATCTGACCAATGAAAATACCTGTTACATGAAATATTCACATTAGACCAATGAAAATACCTGTTACATGAAATATTCACATTTAGACCAATGAAAATACCTGTTACATGAAATATTCACATTAATTGCAATTATATTACGATAAGACCAAGTTTGAAAAAAATCTGCTTTTCCTGTAACCAGACTGACCCATATAATTTAATCCTTTTTTCCCCTGACATTGTATTTTTACGCAAACTTTATTACCAGAAATTTTAACACCTGGTCTATTCTAGATTTGTTGGGGGTCATGTCTGTATTTAGTACTTACCACTTGGAATACTTGCAGTTCTGTTTCACGATCAGAACTAATCGAGAATATACAAACTTGTATATTTTTTTTTTTATTATTTTAAAAAAACCTACCAACCAACTCAAATTTGTTGAAACCTCTTACAGGAAACATAATTTTTTTTAAAAAGTTGGCCTAACACTTTATATGAGTTATAATATAACAATCACAGTATTATTTATAATACGTAGGTCTTAAGATAATGAGCATGTTTATATTCAAATCAGACAATGTATATATACAGTGCTTGGCTGCATGTTGTTGTTGTTGTTATGGGTTTAACGCCATTTTTCAGCACATGATAGGCTATACATGGCGGCCAATATTTTTGGTGGAGGAAGAACCAGAGAAAACTCCGGGAAGAACCACCGACCCACGGGAAGCTACTGGCAAGCTTTCTCACTTACCCACGTTGGCCGAGCCCAAGACTCAAACCCAAGCTGACAGAGGTGAGATGTCAGTGAGCTGTAAAGGCAAGCGCCTTAGACAACTCGGCCACCCGGGGCCCCCGTTTGGCTGTATGTATCTTGTCATTTAGGAATTCATTTAGGGACATTCAGGCTTTCTTCTGTTTATATACATGGATACAGACAAGTAATTACATTTCCAATGACCATATGGTTAATGTTTTTCAAAATTACTGTACTTTTGTGGTAAAACCAGAATGGCAGGCTTACATCCCATGCATGATCTGTCAGAGAATAAATGTTTAAAACACTGAAATTTATATGCTGCATGGCTCATTTAGAAAATGAATACCTTGCAGGTATTCACTATAAAAATCCTGTGTGGCAACAACAAGTAAATGATAACTGTTAGGTTGAACTCTACTACTGAATATGATTTTCCCATATGTACCTTTCTGATGAAAACAATTGCATTTTAAATTCCAGTAATTATTTTCAGCCAATTAGTGACCTTCGTTCTCTTAAATATGATATTTAATATTCCACAACATATAGGATGGCTCTATAACTTAATAAATAATTAGTAGTATGTGACAATATATATATATATATATATATATATATATATATATATATATATATATATATATATATATATATATATATATATATATATATATATATATATACAGTAAAGGAAATACAAATGTAATGACGACTAGAATGATGGATGGACAAATGGAAAGTAATTATCCTGAATGCTAATGGGTGATGATAGTATGCTAGTAATTACATGTACTAGATGAAAAGGTGAAATGCAGGTTTCAGCCATAATGTTCACTACATAAACATCTATGCTGGTACCAGTAGTAATAGACACCACAGTGACAACTCTGGGATGTAACCTGGCAATTAAGAAAGGTAATAAAATTAAGCTAATTATTGTCTCATGAAAGAACAAACGTCTTGTTGGAATAATGGAATTAATAATATATATTATAATTATTAAACTTCATTATTAAAAATGTACATACATAGATACAAAAATAAAGTTATATATTTGTTTACTTGAGGCAAATCATTTTCAATCCTTTGACCATCTCATCTTCAAAAACTGAACATCAATAAAGAAACATTTGTGCTAAAATGTGTCAATTTCATAACTGTTAGGTTCATTCACAAAAAAATGAACAATTAAGCATGATGGAATTATTTCTTAAAAAGACATATATCTGCCATAGTGACATTCATGGGAAAATAAAACTGGGAATAATATAAAAATATCAAATCAATACAAGGCAATTTAATATTCAGAAGCAGCCTGGAATGATTAAATGTTTAAAATTGCACAGATTCTTCATGAAAAATTCATTGTCGAGAAGAACATGGGAACAAAAGAATGGGAGATTAATTTAGTTACAGCGACTTAATTGGTAATGAGCAACTTAATTGGCAATGGCTGAATCACATGTAATTACTTTTAAATTCATCTTAATTTTAACCCTTAAGGAATTCAGAGTGAATTTCAAGTACAAGCTCTACTATTAACAGAACAAGGAAGAATAAATAGCATTACTTAATTTAAGACAGTAACTCAGATTATTAAACACTGGTATCCCTTCATGCCTACACTAAGTGGCAAGGAAAAAAGGAAAGGAAAAAGCTGTTTTTTAATAAATGTTAAAAGGAAAAACAAAATCAAATCATCTTTAAACAATATGAGAATATATAAAGTATACAATCTAATATATAATGCTTTTGCACAATCAGAAAATAGCTTCAAATATGACAAGTTATAGCTCTAGAATACTGTTCTTGAATGTGAGCATAAATTGTACACTATTCGTATTAAAAATGTAAATTGTACACTATTCATATTAAAACTGTAAATTGTACACTATTCATATTAAATCAGTGTAAATTGTACACTATTCATTTTAAAACTAAATTGTACACTATTCATATTAAAACTGTAAATTGTACACTATTCATATTGAAACTGTGTAAAATTTACATTATTCATATCAAAACAGTGTAAATTATACACTATTCAAATTATTTTGCCCATGATAAGATCAGAGGACCAGCCAAATAAATTAATCATAAAATATGGAGTGGGCTTATTATCAGACAAAGATATCCTTAGCAAATATTTGCAAAAATATTGTAATAATGGAATTGGGCTTCATCATCAAGAAGGGACTTCTCATTGGATAAATATGGTAGTTTCATAGAACCAATACAGTCTAGTCATGGTGCTTCTCATCAAGAAGAGACTTATCATGGATAAATATGATAGTCTCATTTAAAAAATAGTCTAGTCATGAGGCTTATCATCAAGAAGGGACTTATCATAGAACTAATATGGTAGTTTCATATGAAAAATAGTCTACTTATGGGACTTATCATCAAGAAGGAACTTATCACTGGATAAATATGGTAGTTTCATATAAAAAAAAGTCTAGTCATAGGGCTTCTCATCAAGAAGGAACTTATCACTGGATAAATATGGTAGTTTCATTTAAAAAATAGTCTAGTCATAGGGCTTCTCATCAAGAAGGGACTTATCATTGGATAAATATGGTAGTTTCATTTAAAAAATAGTCTAGTCATGGGGCTTATCATCAAGAAGAGACTTATCATTGGATAAATGTTAGTTTCATATAAAGTCTAGTCATGATGCTTATCATGAAGAAGGGACTTATCATAGAACTAATATGGCAGTTTCATATAAAAAATAGTCTAGTTATGGGACTTATTATCAAGAAGGGACTTATCATTGGATAAATGTTAGTTTCATATAAAAAAAATAGTCTAGTCATTGGGCTTGTCATCAATAAAGTACTTGTCATTGGATAAATATGGTAGTTTCATATAAAAATACAGTTTAGTCATGTTAATCTGATGAAATATGTTGCCATTAAAACAACAGATAAAAAGAAGTATACAATACAAGCAGCGTGTGCAGTGTCAGCAGATACTTTTGTAATGTAAAAAGTGCACAAGCACCCAAAGCCAGTGGAGTGGTCTAAAGGGTTCAGTACTGAAACCTTGTATCACAGGATCAAATTTGCATGATGGCAGTGTGAATATTTATATCCATGTCTTATTAACAAGATCAGACACCCAATATCAACAACCACAAAAAAACAACAACCACAAAAACAACAACATTCTTTGTTTCTCATAGTCGTGCATGACTGCAGGTACTGATTACAGGATAAAAAAATTATTTTCATGACTTGAATATTTTGCTCCCATTAACTGATTTTATACCGAATGACTTCAATATCTTGTTGCCACTAAAAGCATTGTATAAAAGCAACAGTCGGAAAAAAAACAAATACTGGAGTAATATAATCAGACTGCATTAGAATTGAACCAATTTCACTTCTCATTACATTGGACAAATCTAAATTTACATACAACTAGATCTCCAGAGTTAATTCTTGTGCCACTATTCTGTCCAACACAAACAGTGTATATGTCCAACATAAACAGTCTATATGTCTAACATAAACAGTCTACATGTCCAACATAAATAGTCTATATGTCCAACATAAACAGTCTACATGTCCAACATAAACAGTCTATATGTCTAACATAAACAGTCTACATGTCCAACATAAACAGTCTATATGTCTAACATAAACAGTCTATATGTCCAACATAAACAGTCTACATGTCCAACATAAACAGTCTATATGTCCCACATAAACAGTCTACATGTCCAACATAAACAGTCTATATGTCTAACATAAACAGTCTACATGTCCAACATAAACAGTCCATATGTCCAACATAAACAGTCTACATGTCCAACATAAACAGTCTATATGTCCCACATAAACACTCTACATGTCCAACATAAAGTCTACATGTCCAACATAAACAGTCTATATGTCCAACATCAACAGTCTACATGTCCAACATAAACAGTCTATATGTCCAACATAAACAGTCTACATGTCCAACATCAACAGTCTATATGTCCAACATAAACAGTCTACATGTCCAACATAAACAGTCTACATGTCCAACATAAACAGTCTATATGTCCAACATAAAGTCTACATGTCCAAAATAAACAGTCTATATGTCCCACATAAACAGTCTACATGTCCAACATAAAGTCTACATGTCCAACATAAACAGTCTACATGTCCAACATCAACAGTCTACATGTCCAAAATAAACAGTCTATATGTCCAACATAAACAGTCTACATGTCCAACATAAACAGTCTATATGTCCAACATAAACAGTCTATATGTCCAACATAAACAGTCTACATAATATACACTGATAACAACCATGTCATTCAAATGTTTTTCTTTCCATAAATGGGTTTTTAAAAAAAAAGGTTTTTCAAGGATTGGAAATTATGGTACCATTGTCAATGTTGTTAATTACAAAACTCAGAGCACTGCTCCTCCAAAAAGCATGGATCCCCCTTACCTTGTTGATAACACCCATGCCTTATTCCTAACTACTTCCTAAGAATTTTGTGTATGCTATTCATGATGTTTAAAAATAACAATACTCCTGACCATACAGACATATTAATGTTGACACCTTTCAGAAGCATCTCAAATGCCATTATTCAGTGTTGATATTAATAATTAATCTTGCAAAGAACTAAATAAAAGGGGTAGGAAAAGGAGCTATGTGGCCTGTAGCCCCATTAATTTTTTTTCCTAACAAATCATTTACAGGCAACTAATCCCACATACAAAGTCAATCCTAAAATCATCACCTTCTTCCTCTCTTTTCTCATCAAAGTCCTACAGAAGTCATTCATGAAATTGATAACCTGTCATCCGCAAGTATAGATATAAGATTTCAGAGAAGATCCAGGTAGATACATATTTACACCTATGTTGAATGAACATTACTAGTTTTCTATTACATTCTTCCCTGACCAAGTTTTATATACCTGGTCATCTGACTAGAAATAATGGGGTATATATCACATTTCCTACCTGTACAGATTGTCAAAAGGGGCACATTAAGGGGATCTGAAGTTTTCAATTGCAATCACTGTGGCAAACAACGCATGGAATATAACTGTCATGTGCAATATCAATGAGTTTATTACAAGAACATATAGATGTCACATGCAATTTGGTACAATGGTAATGGATTGGAGATGTATACATTTCAGACATGTCATTCAGCATTACTTAACGCCTACTTATCTATGGTCAATGGAATGGTTATCACCATGGTCAGTATCCATATCATATAATGATAATGTAGGTCATCATGTGGAAAACAACCTGGACTAAAATAGAGGTGGTTTTGGGAGTTCCCTTTGTGACATCACAGCTGCTATGCACATCTGAGTTGCTGTTATGTAATGCTATATGAAGTCAACATATTTAGTGCCTAGTTTCTGATAAATACCTTGATATATACCCAGATTTTGAATATACAAGTCAAATTTTATTATTTATCACTCATACAAAAACTGAAAGCAGTAATTAAAAGAAATGAATGCCAGTTAAACAGAGTAGTCAGTTGAACAGCTGATTTGTGCTTCATATTTTCAAGAAATATTGTTTTTAAAAAAAATTCTGTCCCTAAATAAGTCCCATTTTGTTTAAAGTTTGCATTTTTATTATTTTTTAAACTTAATAAATGTAACTGAAAAACAGATTTCAATGTACCCATAAAGCTGATCAATTTGCAGGCCAAATCTACCACAGTTGACAAATTGCATTCAGTAAGTAAATATTATTGTAGAATACATGTTGAAATATATGCCTTTTATGAAATTCATATTGGATTTATAGAAATGGCAAGTTCAGAACTTTTTTTTTTTACCATGGATTTATGATGGCCTCGCTATAGATAAATAATACAGGGAGCTTTGTTTTAAATCAGCTAAACTTAGCTCGCTTTTGGAACTTGCAGGATATTGAATACAACATTTTCGATATATACATAGGCAAGAGTGAATAATTCAGAGATTAAAGTTAATTTTTTTAAGGTATCACGTAACATGTTTTTGCAACCCCAGCGCTGACCATGTACGATTCTGACGCTACTACTACTCGTTACTTATTACTCAGTTTTCAAAAATTATAAGTATATTTGGGATGCAATGTAATTTAATGATTTTAACATTAATAACTGCAAATATACATCAAATACATGCTTCAGAAATTAGTTTTATTCAGCCTTTTTACTCTCTGTTAACTCTATCATAGGGTAAGGTGACGACCAGGGTATCTATGAGCCAAAATATGTCAGAAACTACAGCTTTTAATATACTCAAAGTCCGAAAAATTTCATATTTTTGATGCATTAGGATATAATTTCTGATGTAAATGAGCGTGGGCTGAGCTTTGAGCAGATTTCAAAAAGGTCCATATTACTGATGTACTCCACAGTAGTTATAAACTATCTGATGGCAATCCAATACACACACTGTATGGGGACACGCATATTTATGACTTGTAAGACTCATCATACAGATATACAATGTATTCATTTTAACTCAAATCAAACAAAAAACACACTGGATTTTACCTCCATCTTAACCGCTGAAACATATACACAAAACTTACTTGCATTATTATAACATTTACTACAAACTTATATGTCTATCACTTGTATATATACATAGTTTATTACTGTACACAGTGCAAATACAAATACCTACCACATATACTCGCATATAAGCCTGGTCCAAATGCAAACAACATAGATCCTGATCTGCCGTCGCATGCACTGACAGATCAGGGTCTATGTTGTTTGTTCTACTGATTAGTCCTTACAAACTGCATAGACCCAGGTCTGCCAGGGCATTATGTGATGCCAGATCTGGGTCTATGCAGTCTGCAGTTGGTATTGGATTATACACGAGTATATACAGTACTATAAACCAAACAGCAGCAGATGCAGTCCTTATTGACAACTAAGGCAATCCTACAGGAAACTGCAGATGGTGCAATATAGGAGCATTTAAACTGATTAAACTGATTACAGACAAAGCATGGCACAATGGTACTGTATTTACTTGTGAACATGCATCTACATATAAATGGGAATGTTTTCCCATTTGAAGAGCAAAAAACCAACAAATTCTGCAATCATGTACATGCTAAATAGCCCCACTGTTGTGTATTAAGGTTAAATAGCAAAGGACTTCAGCACAAGATGTTATGATTAATGACATACTCATGAATTAGGAATGTTGCAGGAGAAATCCTAGTTATAAACTTAAAACTTCATTTCATCCAAAGCCAGTTTAAGCCAGTTTTAAACTGATATGACATGTGTTTTTGTAGTTCTCAGTAAAATTTTGAAAAAGGAAGTTCAGGGCCACATTCCTTCGTGAATTTAGGGGTCCGGTACATACAAAACTGTAGGCTAAATTTTTTAAACTGAGAGTCAAGGACCCAAAACTGGAGATTCAAAAAGCTGGGATTCTGACTACAGAAACCTCTGTATTGTGCTGGAGAAATCTAAATTCTACATTTAAATCTGCATTCCTTCCAAAAACAATTTTAATCTAACATGACAAGCATTTTCTTTGTAAACTCATAACAGCTTTAAATCATTGTCTTGGCACCAAATTTCACCCCGATCACGATCATCCAGTTTTACTGTCTTTAGTTTTTGAGGAACTCTGATTTTGCAGAATACAAATAGTATTGCGGGATGGGATATATTGTTTTCACGGAAGCGATCATTATGGATTGTGGATGTGGTTATAATGTGGATTGAGGATGGGGTTATATTGTGACTTGGGGATGGGGTTATACTGTTGATTGGGGATGGGGTTTTATTGTGGATTGGGGATGGGATTATATTGTAGATTGGGGATGGGGTTATATTGTGGATTAGGGATGGGATTATACTGTGGATTGGAGATGGGGTTATATTGGGGATTAGGGATGGGATTATACTGTGGATTGGGGATGGGGTTGTTTTGTGGATTGGTGATGGGATGGATCATTTTTCACAAAATCTTTGAATTCATGGTTTGTAGCAACAGCAAAATCCACAAAATTCAGTTCCCCATGAAAAAAACATGACTTCACAGATTTAACAGCCACTTCCCATGTGTCAATTATTTCAATTAAAACTTTCAATCAATCTATGTTAAAAAGATGACTATGGATAGATATCCAAATGGCTATCTGGTGCAACATGTGCATGGGAATTAAAATTCCCATTACCAAAGTGTTTGTAAATACTCCTCAACCTATTCATTCAGTGTACATAAACATATCAGGCAGAGACAATAACATATCATCATCAGCTGTATATGTTAAAGTAGGTGAGTCAACAATGATGCATGTAAATGTAAACTAATTATGTTTGTGAACTTCCTTGTCAATATTAATTTCTGGACAAAACCTTTGTGGATGCAAATAAGATGCTACACAGGCAAATTAAATGGAGAACAAAAGTTTGGTCTTTAACACACACATTTTTTTTATACAAAGACTGAAAACAGTCTTCAATATTTCTTCCTTTTAACAATTTAAGCCTTTGAAAAGGATTATCTAGGCTAATTTCTTAAGGCCCATAGCTTAATGCAATGAATGCATGTTTAATGGTTTTCACTTCAATAAGCTTAAATTCAATTTATAAATCAAATATATCTTTACTCTCTTAGCTATAAAAGCCTAATGCTTCACCAGCCATACCACTGTACAACTTTTTGCAGATAAGCTAATTTTATCCAATTAAAGATAAAAGAACTATTCCATCCTTAACCACAGTCCCACAACCCCACCCCACCACCACTTTTAAAAAACAGATAACTACATTTTACAAGTCTGGATTCTAATTTTATTCAAACTAATGACAAAGTCTTCAAAACATTTCATCTGTTGCCTAGATAATTATCTTTTATTCCAGTGAATCCTTGTCTAGATAAAAACTACAACTTTGATGAGTTTACATATGCATGTAATTGAGGTTCACTAAACTGTATTGATATCGTACCAATCCTATGTTATAAAATATTTTCTACAACCTCCCAGGTCAGCTGCTGTGGTGTGTCACTGGGCAAGGCAGTTTACTCCAACTATCATGCAGGATATAACCTTGATGCATTATTATGCTGTAAAAACACCATACCACACCAATCCACATGTTCTGGACATGTATTCCTTATTGAGAATACAACCTAACAGGATCACTGCGAGATCATTCATTTTCGTAGGGCTACCAAATAATATTGAGGATTTTGTGGTTGGTACAAACCATAAATTTAACGATCAAATGAATAACAATCCTTTGGTGTAAATAATAACGACCCCTTCCCAAATCCAAGAATTTCAGTTCTAACAAAAATCTATCTTTTTGCAAATATTCACAAGAAATGATAACCTCAAAAGTAAATGAATTCATAGTAACTTGGTGGAAAAGAATGAAAACAATTAAAACAGTACATAGCTGGAAAAAAATGAAGTATTCATTGTCTTTCAACAAACATGTTTCTTACCTTTTTAATGCTTAATCCATTAAATATGTGTCCATTGGCTGGCTTTTCATCCTCTAATGTATTCAAGGCAGG
Source organism: Margaritifera margaritifera (assembly GCA_029931535.1). Taxonomy (NCBI): domain Eukaryota; kingdom Metazoa; phylum Mollusca; class Bivalvia; order Unionida; family Margaritiferidae; genus Margaritifera; species Margaritifera margaritifera. Next base: position 3,107,458 of record JAQPZY010001471.1, read on the forward strand.
CTCACTTCCTCGACGCACAGTTAAATTCGATCCTGCAAAAACATGATTTGAAATTCACAATATATTCCTAATGTAAATTATAGCACCTGATAAATACAGAATAGTTTTGTTATTGGTCTTCATATTTGATAATATCCATTAGAATCTAAAGCAAGCTACTAAAAGCAAATGAAAACATCTTAAATTAAGCAATCATGACATATTTCAACCAAGAAAAGAAAAGCGGAGAGATGATTTTTCTAAAAATATGGCCTCATTTGACTTTATTTTTTAATTATCTACAAGTCAGTGATACACAAGATCATATCAAAGTTCTTAATGATCTACATTTTTTAGGTTTCTCAGCAGATTTTCATAACCATATTATGTTTACTCTTGTAGTAGTTTTACAAAAAAATAAAATTTTCATAAACACTTAAATTCCTGGACAAAGCAAAAGGCTGTGTTTTCTTCACAGATGGAAGATAATTTGTTGGGTCTTTATGTTAGTGGTTTGTAGGGGCACCAGGTGGTCAAGCGGTCAAAGGCTTTCGCCATTGCGGATGCCTCACACATCTCACCTCTGTCCACGTGAGTTCCAGTCTCAGCTCGACTAACATGGGTATTTGAGAAAATTTGCCAGTAGCTTCCTGTGGGTCAGTGGTTCTTTCCGGGGTCTTCCCGGGTTCTTCCACCACCAAATATACTGGCCGTCATGTATAGCCTATCATGTGCTGAGAAATGGCATTAAACCCCAGAAAACCAAAAAAAAAATAATAAATAATATTAGTGGTTTGTAGCAACCGCAAAACCTATGGAAATTTTTACCCCATGAAAATTGGTATCCAATGAAAACTGGTAAATTCAGGATATTTGAAGTTGATTAGAAATCATTATTTGTCACAAGTTTCAATGCATACTTCTGCTCATAAAAAAAAAACATTTCTCTCTCCCATTTAAATTTATGCAATTCCTCTCAATCAATTTGCTTCTGACCCAACAATTAATGATAATGGAACAGGAGTGACTAAGGTCAACCAAAGCTGCTCCCTACCCCTCCTTTTTTCTCTTCAAATTTAAGAATGGATTCAACAATTTATGCCCCGCAGTATTTACTAAAATCCCCAGCTCTAAAGATGATGCCTCTCTTGATGAAAAAAAATATTGTTTCTGCCCAAACAACAAATATTCCTTTCACAAATATATGAAATAGTTGACACATTCATGTTAATTGTCCACACATGAACTCAACAAAAATTATAGCAAAAACAAAATCAAAATGTAAAAAAGAAAGCATAAAAGGAAATGTTCCATTCTTTTCCACTTGCCAAAGTGAATTTTTTCCAAGATTTGCATCCAGAAATCCATTCTTCATAAGACTCCAAACAGGTGCCAATATATTTTTCATTTGTCGGACAAAATTATAAACTCATCCTAGGCTAATGGACAAGTAATTTTCCAGCACTGTAATTACCTTCTGAAAGGTCATTATGGGTCACAACCACACCATTACCCCTCCCCTTGAGTAATTACATGCTGAAAGATCACTGTAGGTCACGACTACCATATTTTCATGCATATATCCCATGGGTTATACAGGAGTTTACATACCCTGCACCCCCCAGTAGGGGTATCTTGGTGGGTGGGCCATATTAGTTCTTTTTTCACACACCCAGTAGTCATCAGCTTATTTTTAAATTTATAAAGATATAATTTTTAATAATTGTGTGACTGGTCACACCACTGCCTTAATTAACATGCTGGTATTAATGTGCCATGTTTACAAACCAATAGCATGTGACTTGTGATGCTCTTGGTGCAATGCCAGAGAAGCATTTTCCATGAAAACTCCAAGCTCCGACTGAAACACGAAAAACTCCGACATTTCTGTCATTCAGAAAATATGTTTTACTGATGCAAAAAATCAAGAAAACAATATATGATAAAGGCATTATGAAAGTCAATCTCTCCCATTTCCATGTTTGGTCGCTTATGTGCTCAATGAGACATCCAGTTGAGTCGCTTATACCAGTCACATTAGCAGCTGGCCTCATTTTGGGATTATGCACCGCTTGATAATAAATGGATGCCACTGAGTGCAACAGCTTTCAGTATGCTTATATACGAATCTAATTACAAAGAATTAAACAAAACCTATGATTTTTCAAAACCAACTATCAAATTTTCACAGCAGTATAAAAGTCTAAATGATAATAATAAAAGATAATACAACCACTAATGTATAGACCCTCTGGTAGGTATATTGCATCTTACGACATCATTTGAATTGGTGTAGTATGACCATCAAACCACTGAACCCTGCCAATTACCAAATATCGATGAAGTGTAACAGGTTTAGAGCCTCAGTCCATCTGATATGTGTCATAATGCAGCTTAAACACTCATATGAATTTTATGACCTGACACTGGAACAGGTTTCGATCTGGACATCTGGTCTTCAGGCTTTGGCACTGGCTCTTATCGCACGTGGTCGGTTCATGTGAGATTATGTTAGGGTTTGTGCGGGGTATAGGTCTGGGCAGGGCATATTAAATATTTTTTACACGATAAGTGAATTTCTGCAGGTTATACACGTGGGCAGGATATATGCGTGAAAATACGGTACATCATTCCCCCCATTCATTTAGTACTTACCCGCTGAAAGGTCACTGTGGGTCACAACCACGTCATTCCCCATATCCACTGAGTAATTACCTGCTGAAAGGTCACTGTGGGCCACAACCACATTATTCCCTCCATTCACTGAGTAATTACCTGCTGAAAGGTCACTGTGGGTCACAACCACATCATTGCCCACATCCACTGACTACTTACCTGCTGAAAGGTCACTGGGGGTCACAACCACATCATTCCCCACATCCAGTGAGTAATTACCTGCTGAAAGGTCACTGTGGGTCACAACCACATTATTCCCCCCATTCATTGAGTAATTACCTGCTGAAAGGTCACTGTGGGTCACAACCACATCATTCCCCACATCCATTGAGTAATTACCTGCTGAAAGGTCACTGTGGGTCACAACCACATTATTCCCCCCCATTCAATGAGTAATTACCTGCTTAAAGGTCACTGTGGGTCACAACCACATTATTGCCCCCATCCATTGAGTAATTACCTGCTGAAAGGTCACTGGGGGTCACAACCACATCATTGCCCCCATCCATTGAGTATCCACGATGATGGAAATTTTTGTTAGACAGCAATTCACTCTGGAAGATGTCTGGACTGGAAGTCCCTGCAGAGCTGGCGCTGGCTCCATCCCCATTGCTTGGATAACTGGGGCCACCCTGTTCCTCAAAGTCTGCTATTAGCTGTATACAAAAAGAAGAGAAACTGTCAGTAGAAAGTAACTAAAATGTTGAAAATGTACTTCATAGTCAAAAATGTGTGTAGATAACACTGAAATTCAATTTTAATCTGCGATAAGTCTAACATAACAATAACTAAATACTAACAATGAATATAAAATATCAATTTGTTTTTAAAGTTTAGACATGCTACAACAATTTGCATGCAATAAAGTAACAAATGTAACTGTAAGTAACTAGAGCCAGTAATGATGGGTGCCTCAAAAGGGCACAGAACTCTACAATTTGCTCAGTCAGGTCTTGAACAGAATAACTTCTACTGGAAAAAAAAGATGGGCCAGAACTCTATCTTAATGATGACATGGATTGCTTGAAATACAACTCATGCAATGTCTCATCAATATAAAGATGCACACTAATTTTAGCTGAAATGCAATATTCCTTAGCAAAGTTATGCTGCAGAAAGCAAAGTTAGAAGTACAGGAAATCAAGGGTGATAACTCTTCTAAATGATAATATGGAACACTTAAAATTAAACTCTTTCAAGGTCTGATAAATATAAAACTCCATGACAAATTTGGTTGAAATCCAATAAAGTTTGGTAAAATTATGCTGCAGAAACTAAGGTCAGGAGGACTGGCAGTCTGACGCCATAACTCCTGTAAATGCCACTGGATGCTGGAAATCAAAATCACTCTAGGTCTTATAAATATGAAGCCACATGCCATATTTGGTTAAACTCCAACAAATTTTGGTGAAACCACATGCCATATTTGGTTAAACTCCAACAAATTTTGGTGAAACCACATGCCATATTTGGTTAAACTCCAATAAATTTTGGTGAAACCACATGCCATATTTGGTTATACTCCAACAAATTTTGGTTAAGTTATCCAAATTGCATCAGAATACATTGAATTGTTCTTGAGCTACAATGGATACAAGCAACATCTCATGTGAAGAGATGAAGATTATTGCTAAGGGCCATAACTCAATACAAAATGGAGTTGCTGAGACAAAACCCATCGATGGCACATATGGGTCTTGAGACAATGTACATGACAGATTACATCAGAATATGTTGAGTGGTTCTTGAGCTACTGGTATTCTGGTTAAAAGGAAATACTGTAGTGGAGATGATATATTCATGGAAAATGGGTTATAACTCTGTCAAAGCTGGACCTGAAAAGCCCAAGCCTTTAACAGGCACATCTACGTGTAATAGGCAATTCAACTACTGAATGGAACCGAATTATATGTAACGGCTGCAGAACTGCAGTGTATGCTGGTTGCAGGTAACATCCCATGTGAAGATATGAAGTTAATTGTCAATGGCTATGATTTTATTCACAATGGAGTTGACAAAAAAAAATGAACAAAAGGAACATCTAGGTCTATAAGAGAATGTAAACACCAAATTGGATCAGAATATGTTACCGGTAATTAGTTCTTGAGCGTGCAGGTTACAAGGATCTGCTATAGTGAAGATGTACATATACAGTGTTGTTCCTAGGTCAGAACCTTTTGGGAACATAGTGTCCCTCAAACCAATTTTTTAGGGGATATTGAAAATTTTGAGGTGACATTTTTAATTTACTATATTTAAAACTTAATCATCAATTTTATAAGTGCCCTACTTCTCATATTGCTACAACCAGCTTTACTCAAAAACATTTGCATTTCATGCCACCAGATCCCTTGAAAAGCCTGGAACATTACAAGACCCAATCTTTCTGAAAATGGTTCTAGATCACCTTCTTTCATTTCCCATCATAAGACTCGGCTGAATTATCCGTAGAATCTTCTTTGTCTGACGAGTACACTAGCTCTACTATATCTTAAGTGCTTTCGCCATCATTAACAGAGTTACGAAAGTACTAGTCTAAGCACGTTGGTTTCACCATGCTGATTCATGTAACAAACAGGTCCATCATAAATTATAGTGCATACATGCAATCACTGAACCTCTAAAACTTTACCAAAAACTGTACCAGTCTAGCGATTCATTACTTGATTGTGTCACTGTACTGATATCTCATGCAATTACAGGGCTTGTGCTGCATCACAACATACAATATTGGAACCTATCATAAGATCGTATCAACTAGACACTTTACCATTTGTACTCAAAGAAACATTTATTACCATATATTGACAGTAAAACAGGTCAAGCAAACAAACATCAAAACTAAAATAATTGGTACATCCAAAAGGATGCAAAGCGGACATTTTTAGGGGGGCACTGAACAAAATATTGTGGTATTACTGCAATGGTGTACCCTAGGCACAACACTCAATGTAATACTGATGGAAAAAGTGCAATAACTCTGTCAAAATTGGAATAGACAAGACAAAACCTCTAAAAAGCACATCTAATAGGCAATTCACCTGCTAAATGGCATCCAATTATGTTCAAGGGATGCACAGCTATGCTGGTTACAAAAAATGTAAATGGATTGACAGATGGCCTGATGGATGGACGAAAAACCGATTACTATAGGGCTCCTACATCTTGATGCTGGGCCCTAAAAATGTTAAAACTTGAAATAAAAGGTTATATTTGTCAAAATGGACAAGAGGAAATCAAATCCCTGAAACTGTCATTGAAGCCAATAAATTATGAACCAGTCCACATATACATTTCCATTTTACTTTTGCTTGTGAGATGAAAAAGAGTTTAAATTTGCTGGCATTTAATGTCAACTTAATTTAAATTTTCGATGACATTTAGGAGATGCTGAAGCAACTTTTTCAAGTTTCCTGCAAATTTCTGTACCAAATATGTCATGGTTATAAATGTATTAGTGTAAATGCAATTTATAAAGACATCACAATGAATATAATGACAACAACAACAAAAAAAAACGTTTGTTTTAACGGCACTTTTAACACATTATTGGCTATATCATGGCATGGAAATGAAAGCTAAGTGCCCTTCCCAAGGACACACCGAGGCAACCAACCCGGGTTGGGCTGGATGGGTATCAAACCCACGATCCTTGGATTACGAGTCTGATGCTCAACCAACTGAGCTACCATGACTCCCAAAATAACAAATCAAAACAGTATCAATTATAAAAACAACTGTATTAACTTCACCTACTGATTTATTTTTTTCTGGTCACTGTAAAGATTTGTTTTTAAAGTTTAGATTAAAATAAAACTAGTACACATTCATGATCAATTTGATTAAAATCAGGATCTACAGTACTTATAATAAGTACATCTGACAACCACCAATACAGGTTCATGTTTTGCTGACCTTTGGAATTTCTGGTCCACTTATTTTTAATATCCTATCAGAATAATCACTGCATTTCATGTTAGGGAGAGTTATAGTTCCGAATTAAGTTTTACACTTTCAAAAGCGTGAAACCTGTTATTTGACTGGTAAATTGAAAGATCAACAGAACATGACCTCTTATCAGCGTCTATCAGAACTCCGTTGTGTTGCAGACCTTAATTTTCATCTGATTGCATTCATGATCATCTGTTTATCCTGGTTTAGCTGGAAAGATTTATTTGTATCCTAGTCCTGTATTTATATGTATTCATTATTAAATGCATGCTAACAAACAATGCCAAGGATAAATTTTATTTAAACTATTTCTCTGACACTACATTTGATGCCCGAAAGACTCAAATAAACAACATTGTAACAGATACGTAGAAGATTCTGCAGCAATGGGGAAAATGGAGTAAATGGAAACAGAATGATTCTGAATCCCAAGCGATGTTTGTACTAAGATTTAAATGACAAGGTTTTTTAATGGTTCTACACTGCATGTGCTAAGAACATCCCACTCACAGATTGATTGATTCAAGAAAAGGCAACAATTTTATCAGTTGAAATTGGATAAATATTTCACGCTTAAGAATTAAGAACTATAAATATATGTTCACTTGAAATAAGTCTATTCTTAAGACAAGAAGAACTTTTTGATAATTAATGTTACTTTAAAATGAAGATATTAAATGTTTTGAAGTTACATGTAGCTTTCTAACTTCATACACATACATATGCTTCTCACAAATATAGTCCCCCTCTGGAAAGGCCACCCCTCTTATAAGGCCACTTTCCTGGTGCAGAAGGAGTGGCCTTATAAGAGGGGGACCACTGTACAAGATAGATTTATGAACTTGAAGGTCATCAGAGCCATTCTTGTTTAATCTCATACTTCCATCATGTTAATTGGAATGATTAAATTTGATGCTGGTTTTTATCAGCAGTATGACTCAAGTACTGCTATGGCGTTTTATGGCACAGCAACAATTTAAAGGTTATATCATGCAATAGAAAGTAGAGTAAATTGCCCTACCCAAGGACACACTATGGTAGCTGATCTGTGCTGATCCGATGGTAGGAATCGAACCCACACCGATCTGGTCACAAGTCCAACAACTTAACCACTCAGTTACCATGGTTCTAATTTAAATGACAGATTAACGAATAGGATTCAAAACTGACTTTTCTTAGATTGTTCATTTCCTTTTACTAAAACCATTGTTATATATAGGAGATCCTTAGTAACAAGACTAGATAATATATATATATAAAATGGTTTAAAGCCACAATGTAAGCCACTGCACAGCTCATTTTAATCCCAAACCTATCTCAATTCTCTCCCCTAACACAACTGCATCCTGGATCAATCCAAAACATTAGTACTGTTACCACAATTGGTTTGACAATTGGTCAAAATAATCAAAGACTGGCCAGAAAAGCCAAATGACCAAGCATTCAATTATGATTTTCAGTAATTGATCATATAAATGAATAAAGTTTTCTTTTTGGGAATCTTCTGTTTTTACACCTTTAATTTTAAAGTTTTCCATGCATCACAACCCAATATGTTTATTAGATCAAGATATCTGAAGATTGGTCAGAAAAGTCAAATGTCCAAGCATTCAGTTATGATTTTCAATAACCAACTGTATAAATGGTTAAAGTTTTCTTCCTCTATTTTAAAGTTTTCACTGCATAACAACACAACTTGTTAATTAAATCAATGATATACCATTTCATACATGTACTTTAATTTGTCATCAATCACCAGTACCAGACTTTCAGAGTTTTTGTAAGATAGCTTGTGACTGTTAATTCCATCAATCCAGGAACAAAGACAAATGCTTCCAAGTATGCAAAAATAAACTTTACATTAAAAATAAAGAAAAAATACCTCAAACTGATTAAAACCAACAGCTGACTCGTTCTGATGAACTGATCATCCATCTTTAAATTTAAACTGATTCCCAATAGTCAGGGCCGTCGCTAGTTTGTGCTGGACGAAACGGCGCCCTGGGCGAGCATCGCCTTTGGCACCCCCCAGTCAGAAAAAGTACTGCAAACTATGTGAAATGGCACCCCCTCAGGCTTGGCACCCCATATCACCCGCCCCTTATGACAGCCCTGCCAATACTAGTTATGATCAACTCATCCTCATGAAACAGAATACCACTATGATCACCCTCTCTAAATATGTGTAAAGCTCAACTTGCAATGACAACCAAATAATGGATGGATGACAGATGAAAGGACACATGGCTAGACAGAAGTGACCCATAATATTATGTACAGCTCTCCCTTGTTATAACATGGTACATAACTGCCAACCGCATTAATTATATATGGAGCTGAGTTATAGTGAAAACAACATATTTACCAAACCATGGTATAGTGAGAACAACAGTTTATAACAAAATGCGGTATAGCAGGAATTATCAAAATTTGTTAAATAATAGTTTTTTAAAAAGGATTGTCATACATTGGTTTAATTCAGGTCATGGGGTCCAGAGCATTACTGTGTTCTATCCAGAATAGCATTATAATGAAGTGCATTATAACGTGGGAGAGCTGTATATGCAAAAGTACAGATATAACAAGCTTCTGACCCTACCTGTTCTCGGTCATCCACTACATCATTCAGCTGGTCATCTGGATCCAAAATACCACCATCATTAACAGTCCGTACAGTACGTACACTCACCCAGTAGTCATTGGGCTGGAATTTTAAAAAATAACAATAACAGTTTTGTATATCATGTTCATCATACATCCATGAAAAGTGACCTTTATAAAGTCAATATGACCAAATTACCTTGAAAGACTATGAATGATGACTGATCATTAGAGCATCTGGAATATGGAAGTCAAGGACATATGCAGATTGAAAACAGTCGGACTCAAGCATATGACAAACAAGGAATGTGTCTGTAAAACATGTATGCCCCCCACTGCTGTAATGTTCTTAGTAGGCTGTTTTGCAGACCAACAAAAGTTCAAGTCGACAAAAATAAAACATTTGAAAAAAAACTTTAAATTGCTATAATGGCCTGAAAATTTAAACAGGTCATCTACACATGTGTATAAACATATGTACCAATTTCATTAGTCTACCTCAAGTGGTTTTTGCTTAATCACGCTAAACAGGTTTTTGTTATTTAAAAAAAGTATAGATCCCAAAAAGTTCCAGAATGTGTAAAAACTTGAAAAGCAGAATGAACAGGGTATATATACTAACAAATCATGTGATAGTGGAACTGGGTCAGTGCTGTTTCATAGTCTGATTCCTATTATAAACATGTAAATACATTAGGATTTGATGCCATACATTAGGATTTGATGCCAACTGTTGTAATAATGTTAGGTAACCATGCATATCTGACTGTAAGATTACAACAGGTTTAATTTTGAACCTTCAGTTCTTCATACTTTAAGCAATTAACCCAATTTTCCCTACATGTATTTCAGTACAAAATGAGCCTTCTGCCTTTTTTAATGGGCTTTGGCACAAATTAATAGTACTTTTGATCTACAATAGGCAACTGAACTACAAACTGATAGTGCCCTTACATTTTATAGACTTGGGTAAAATTACAGACTCTGGTACAGTGCTTACTTGTTATAACGCTGTTCCTCTATAACGCTATTCACAAGAGCCATAAAAGTGTACCATGTTTTACCTTATATACTCGCATATAATCCAAATCCAAATGCAAACAACATGCACCCTGATCTGCCATCACATAATGCTCCAGCAGATCAGGGTCTATGTTGTTTGTTCTACTGTTTAGTCCTTGCAAACTGCATAGACCCAGATCTGCTGGTGCATTATGCGACGGCAGACCTGGGTCTATGCAGTTTGCAGTTGGTATGAGCTTATACACGAGTATATGTGGTAAGTGTACTTGTTGGTTTGTTTTGTTAGTTTTAATATTACTTTTAGCACATTATTGGCTATAACATGCCGAGTAATGGGAGCTATTAGTGACTTTCCCAAGGACACAACAAGGCAGCTGACCCAGGATTAAGTCATCTTCTAGTCATATACGGCATAATTGGCAATAATTTTGACCACACTTTAAAAAATGGATAAAAGTTAGTTCTCATATCTTTGTAGGAGAAATGTTGCCTTACTGCACGATTTAAAGTTCTTTTTGTTGTTAGAAAGTGATAGATTTTCAGTTTTTCATCGCTGCTGGCTAATGAATATTCAAAGCTGTATCCTGCCGAAGATTGTCAAAGATAGTCATGTCATGGTTTTCCCCAAAAATAAAAATAGAAAGCAATGTGCATGACAGGGCACTGACTGACACTGTTATCTTTCATACAGATGAAAGAGTCTTTGATATCAGTTTGACCCAATCATACATCAATTTGATTTTTCAACTTAAGCATAAACCTTGAAGCTACTAAACAATAATACATAAATTAATGCTAATATTAAACTTTGGAATTATCCCTGAATAGCATTCATATAAAAAAAAAAGTTGGTGTCGAACAAGCGAGTACTCTTCCTGATAGGTAAACCCTGTTTCATTATACTGTCTGTGCACATGAAGTATTTGGCTTTTATTTACATGTACAAAACAGAATGCTTGTTTTAGTCATGAGGGACCCCGGGTGGCCAAGTGGTCTAACTTGGCGCTCGCCTTTACAGATCACTGACATCTCACCTCTGTCCACATGGGTTCGAGTCTCGGCTTGGTCAACCTGGGTATGTGAGATAGCTTACCAGTAGCTTCCCGTGGGTCAGTGAGTTCTTCCTGTGGTTTTCCCAGGATCTTCCTCCAACAAATATACTGGATGCCATGTATAGCCTATCATGTGATGAAAAATGGCATTAAACCAACAAAACAAAACAAAACCAACCCTCCATTAAAAACTGAAAATCCCCTCATACAAAAATGCCAGGGGTTGGGGGAATTCACCATCTGTGTGAAAATCCTATTGAAATCTCTGCAACAGGCTCAATATCATATCAACATTAACCACAAAAATGGGAACCATAACCATACCAGGATTTTATAAAAGGCAGCAATGTACTGAGGTACTTTACAGTGAATAACCACTGTATTTCTATAATATGCATATATAAGACTGTTAGTTTCAAAATATGGTCTACAGTCAGCTATGTATTGGCCTTTCAGTTTAGGGAAGAAATGTGGCCTTGGACTTCTATTTTGAGAATAGTAAAGAGTGGGGAGAAATGTGGCCCTGTACTTCCATTTTGAGAACAGTACAGAGTGGGGAGAATAGTGGCCCTGTACTTCCATTTTGAGAATGGTACAGAGTGGGGAGAATAGTGGCCCTGGACTTCCATTTTGCGAATGGTAGAGAGTGGGGAGAATTGTGGCCCTGGACTTCCATTCTGAGAATGGTACAGAGTGGGGATAAATGTGGCCCTGTACTTCCATTTTGAGAATGGTACAGAGTGGGGAGAATAGTGGCCCTGGATTTCCATTTTGAGACTGGTACAGAGAACTTTGATGCGTGTGCTTCATGTGTTTCATTTGTCAGGCAAGGACAAATGAATTGTATGCACACTTTATATTCAAGTGCACCCTGTTTTATAGTGTGCATAAAAGCCGAGTTATACAGTCATCTTAATACGTATAATGAAGTATGTTCTAACTGGGTTTTGAAAGCACAGAGCATATTATACACAAAATAGCACATCTAATTATAATGTGAAACTATATTGCTGTATAATTGTATTTCTCAACAGCCATGTATTAAAACCAAGTGAAATATATTAGGAAGAAATAATAGAAAAATATGTAACCAGTCTAATGGGATCTATTGCCATACCTGCATTAAAAGAGGGATGGCAGAATATTGAGACTTTAAGAAGAGGCCACTGTGCTAGCAATAAACTTATCCATCATGTACTTAACCTACATGTAACTGGCACTGAACATGATATCAATTGATGTAGACAAGAAATTGAAAGGGCTCAGAACCTGCAGCTATGAGATCAACATATTGCTAATATCACAAGGAATTTTCATGCCTTATCTCTTTGTGACTCAATTTAAAATTGAATTCAATTAAATTCAATATTCTTTATCAACTGAATTAGATTCATACTGGAACCCAAATAGAGAATTAAAAGCATGTTAAGCAAATTGAATAGGCATTTGGATGATGGTCAAAGTAATTAAATTAGCTAAGGCAGAAAGTCTTAATTCACAAATGCTATTGGCCTTCCAGGTTAAACCCTGCTGTTTGTAACTAATGGGGTGTACAACCCTATCAGTGATATATCACTTTTAAGTACAAATTAGACATTTAAGCAAACATAGCCTCATAAACTGCAAAGTTTACAAGTGCAATGCTGGTAGCCTTTAAAGAACATAAATAAATTGTTCCCATCCACATCATGACATGTAAAAGTTTTGAGACAGAAACTGACAAATTGCAAAGCTCTGCCCTCTACCACCAGCAGAACTGCAAGTAGACTGAGCTGCCTGGAAGCCATTTTCATACCCTCGTCTAGTACTGAAACAAATACCAATTTTACTATTTGAATATCTGTAGCCTATGTTCGATTTGTTTTCAAATATCTGTTATGATATCAACATGAAATATTTAAAACCATCACCGCTGACTTCAGTTAAATCAGAAGCCACATGGCCAGTTTTCAACAAATTCGCTAAACAACTGTGACCCATCTGTCTTGTATACTGACTTATCTTGTCGTCCATGTTACTGAATTACTAAGCTACATAAATCCTTCTATTATTGGATGTCATCTTTCTTAAATGAAGAAAAAACACTTAAAGAGATTTCTTTTGATGAAATACAGACCCATTCATTCCCTTGGAAGCCACCACTGTTGTATTTGCATAATTAGCAACATCCAATGAAAACAGGGAATGCACAGGAGAAGTATTTGGGGGTATTCTCAAATGTTTACCGTATATTCTCACATATAACCCAGATCCAAATCCAAACAACATAGACCCTAATCTGCCGTCACATAATGCACCGGCAGATTAGGGTCTATGTTGTTTGTTCTAATGATTTGTCCTTACAAACTGCATAGACCCAGATCTGCCAGCGCATTATGCGATGGCAGATCTGGGTCTATGCAGTTTGCAGTTGGTATTGGCTTATATGCGAGTACATATGGTAACTACATCGGGAAAACATATATAGCCTATCAAAGCTTGGATGCGCTTTCACAAAACATCTCAATTTGTGTACGTACTAATCTACTCTGATCACAGGTCCAATACTCGCCCAGTCCAGCCTGGGTCAGCTGCCTCGATGTGTCCTTGGGAAAGGCACTTAGCTCCCATTTCCTTGGAATGATATAGCCAATAATGTGTTGAGTGCCGTTACCCACCAACCCCACAAAAAATAATATTCTGATATATGAATGATGGGGGTTGACTTGAGTTCAACACCACACAGTTAGGCCTTCTGATGTGCATCTCATAGAAGATTGCTAGCTCTGCATGACTATTTACACTTCCTGAATTTCACAGGTAAATCATGACAAAACAAGCCCACAACATTTAGTTTTTGGATTTTATACAATTCCTTAAGTACATATTCACAGAATAGTAATGAGTAATGCCTCCACTGTGATGTGAATTTTATACTGAAAGAACTTGCTAACTGTGGGATTTTATTAATTTCAAACAGTTATGAGAATTTTCTGCATTGATCTGTAACTCAACCAACAGTCCACAGGATGTATTAGAAGAACATAAGGCTGACTAAATTAGAGCCGTCTGTTGGACTACAGACATATATTAAGGATGGAAAAATTCATTTTATCGCACACAAAATATATTCAGTAAAAATACAAGTCTTCACTTTCATCTTTTTTGAACATATTTTGAGTATAATTCGAGGCTAACATTTACAATTAGGAATTACGAATGCATTGGGGGGGGGGGGGGGGTAAAAGAAGTTACTTTCAATTATTGGTGACCTTTCCAGAATTATGAGTTCATATACTTCTTTCTTAGTAATAAAAAATATTGTCATTCTAATACAAAGTGGTATCCATCTTCCAGCACATTGTAAAACATACAGGTTCTTTGTTCTAGTGGGGTACATTGTGGTCTCCTACATCTTCCTGACTCAACAAATACAGTATAGGCAGCCATCCTTAGTTTTGACAGGGATTTTCTAACTCAACGTGTAAAGTATAGGCAGCCATCCTTAGCTTGAGAAGGATTTTCTAACTCAACATGTAAAGTATTGGTACGGTAGTCATCTTAAGTTTTGACAGGGATTTTCTAACTCAACATATAAAGTATAGACAGCCATCCTTAGTTTTGACAGGGATTTTCTAACTCAACATGTAAAGTATAGGCAGTCATCTTTAGTTTTGGGGGGGATTTTCTAACTCAACATGTAAAGTATAGACAGCTATCCTTAGTTTTGACAGGGATTTTCTAACTCAACATGTAAAGTATTGACAGCTATCCTTAGTTTTGACAGGGATTTTCTAACTCAACATGTAAAGTATAGGCAGCCATCCTTAGTTTTGACAGGGATTTTCTAACTCAACATGTAAAGTAAAGGTAACTGTAGCCATCTTTAGTTTTGACAAAGATTTTCCAACTCAACATGTAAAGTATAGGCAACCATCCTTAGTTTTGAAGCAGATTTTCCAACTCAACATGTAAAGTATAGGCAGTCATCTTTAGTTTTGACAGGGATTTTCTAACTCAATATGTAAAGCATAGGCAGTCATCTTTAGTTTTGACGGGGATTTTCTAACTCAACATGTAAAGTATAGGCAGTCATCTTAAGTTTTGACAGGGATTTTCTAACTCAACATGTAAAGTATAGGCAGTCATCTTTAGTTTTGACGGGGATTTTCTAACTCAACATGTAAAGTATAGGCAGTCATCTTAAGTTTTGACAGGGATTTTCTGACTCAACATGTAAAGTATAGGCAGTCGTCTTTAGTTTTGACGGGGATTTTCTAACTCAACATGTAAAGTATAGGCAGACATCCTAAGTTTTGACAGGGATTTTCTAAAATTCTCCTTATAGCCAAAATGTGATGACAAATTTCTATATGATCGATCTCTTGAAGATTCTCTGATTTTAGATTGTCAATCCTGAATAAACTGGTCAGCTAGACTTTGTTTGACCAAAGATAAGAAAACCTTTATGTTCCCAACAGCTTCATTAATCCACACTTTCCCCCATACACCAAGGCTATATAATAATAAATCCCAAACTAGGGATGCCTAATTTTTCTTTCCAGGATGATTTTCTATGTCAGTAAGCATTAGGTTACATACGACAGATATATATTTTCTATTATAAGGGACGATAAGTTAAGTCCAATATTTCAGAATGCCGAAATGTCTTTTGATCTGCAATGGTGTCCTCCCTAACTCTCCATATATAAATAATCATTCTGAGTAGACTTTTCAACCCCAAGAGTATTTTTACCCAAAAAAGTTTCAGTGCAACCATTTAACAGCACTTGCTTTAATAAATGCCCATACTTCTGATCCATAATTAAGAATTGGTATATATACAATTAATGGTCCAATCTGAATGCTTATGAAATTATTCCTTTTACTACAAAATTTTTCCATGCAGAAAAAAGATAGACTAGCTTTAGATGTTAATTATTATTATTAATTATTATTATTATTTTGTTTTTTCTCTGAATAATTTTGCACACATGAATACTGTATATTAATTATCCAATTTATGGCATATTTTGGCCACCAATACCTACAAGAAACCATTTTTTTTTTACAATTCAAGTCCCTGTTCCAGTATGTAAAGTTCTGCTTAGTAAATACTTGTTCACTTTCATTCAAGGATATGTAAACACTGTATCAAGTGCAGTGTTAAATATATTTATAACATGAAAACATTCTGGAGTTAAAGCCTACATAAATGTATACAGTTTCAACCGACGTAAATAGTGTATCATGTTTTTATTGGTGATGGGGGGGGGGGGGGTTATGGGGAGGTTAAAAGTGTTTATATTCAAAATTGCTTATGATTTACTAGGAAGCTGTTGGTATAGTTGCTACTGGCCAGTTTGCACACTTGTTTTCACATATTTTTAGACACCTTAACATATTGTAAACCCATAATGGAATTTGAAGAAAAAATTAGGTCATCTTCCCTGGAAGTCTTTTGCTCTCAATGTTATTTCAATTTTCTTCCAGATAAATAGATACTGGAGGACTCCTCAGGGGTATGGCTGAAGTAGGACATGCCTAATTACTGAAATTATTTTTGAAACAGACTATGATTTACTGCAAAGATGTTGGCATAGTTACTCTAAGGCAGTTTGTATACTTCTTTTATATCTTTTTTTTGAGACACCTTAAAATAAGGCAGACCAAAAACTATATCTGAACACAAAATTTAATTCACTTGCATGCAAATCTTCTGCTCTTAATGTCATCTCCATTTTCTAGCAAAGATCAACAGATTATACTGGGGGATGGGGGGGATGCTCAAAAGTATAGCTGAAGCAGGACATAGTAGGACATGCCTAATTATACAAAAAATAATTTACAAAAAAAGAATTCAGTTGAATGTTGCAGACTAAAACGAGTTACTATGCTAAAAAAGGACAGTTATTAGTACCATATGCTGAACCACAAAGAGGAGGAACTGATTCAAAATGTTCAAAAGATTTTGAATTACACTCATTTATTACCCTTTCAACGTATCATTTGTTGCAAGCTTAATTAACTTTTTGCCGACTTTCAGAAAGAGGATCCTTGCAATGGTGCTGCACCAGCATCATTTGGTTACCATCCTCTTCTGCTACATGCAAGTTATCAAATAATAATATTGTTACAATAACGTGTAAGAGAGATGCTCATAGTAGAGAAGTTTCATGTCAGTTGTGTGATCAATAATAAAAGACCAGGAGAAAAAAAAATCCATCGCCCTGGACAAACCAAAACTGAATGCCTGGCAATAATTTTTCCCAATGTGATAGCATAGCCGGGCAACAAAAAAAATATTAATAAAAAATGATCATGTTAAAAATTATAATGGAATTTGATATTTTTTCCAGCAACAAACATTTGACCGGTTAAAATGTCCCTCTGGGCACCTTTAGTGGTGTGCCAAAAATTATCTCCATATAATTCCCTAGTTGAGTGTTGGGTGATTTCTATTGGTAAGAAGCCTCACTATTCCGCACTGGTCGGCTACTCATTATCTGATTACATGATCACGGTCCATACTACTAGCTCCTTGTGGTGAACCCTGAAAGAAACAAAACCAGCGAATCCTCGTCTTTTGTCAACATGCCAACATTTGGTAGCGGTATCTTTGATCTTTGACTTGATATGCTGAATACCTGTGATCTAGTAGTACGCTTTCCCATTGGCCAGTGAAAGACATAATTAGGCACTCACTGTAGAAAATGTGACATTTGTTTCTGTTGGCTAACTTTAGCTAAAGGAATATGGCCAGTGTAAAGAATCAAACCAATTTCAAATGTTGTTGCATACTATATTGGCTTGTATGGTAATGACTAAACAAAAATCCCACATGGAAAGTTTACATTTACCTTACAGTTTAGACGAGGCAAGTGCAACCTATGGCCTGCGGGCTGGCCTGGATTTGACCCACGACCTGGTTTTATCCACTTATTTATCTCACAGGGTGTGGCCTTAAAAACCACTTCTCCGGCCCATGCATTGGAGGAAGTTGCACATGTTTTGTTTAGACACAGGAATAATAGTATCGGATTAATGATAACATGAATCATAATAATATAATTCAGACAAGCATGAAAGACACACGTTTCTCATCGAGAGTGGGATCCCCAGGTGCCCGTGTGATCTAAAGTGCTCACCTTTATAGATCACTGACATCTCACATCTGTCCGCAGGGGTTTGAGTCTCGGCTCGGCCAGCATGGGTATGTGAGAAAACTTGCCAGTAGCTTTCCCGTGGGTCAGTGGTTGTTCCCGGGGTTTTCCCAGGTTCTTCTTCCACCAAATATACTGGCTGCCATATATAGCCTGTCATGTGCTGAAAAATGGCATTAAACCCACAAAACCAAACCAAACCATCTTGTCAGGGGTGGCCAAGTATTAGAAAGCTGATGGACAACAAGACACCAAATCTGGTTACCCATCAATACATTTATAGGTTTGGGGGCTGATTTATCAGACTACAAAACACCATCAAAAAGAGGAATTTTTGGGATTATCTTTTTTTGCTGATCTCAAACAGATCAAGTAAGTTTGTCAACATACATGTGTGACAATCTCTCCTTTAGCAGGACTGACAGTGAGTTACAAGTATTGTACGCTATTTTTATATACCACAAAAGTTGTTGAATAATTTTGATTACAGCAATCTGGGGAATTAAAGTAATTTAGCAGGCAACCAGAAAAAGCAGCTGGGCAACCAATTTTTCAAAGCTGGTTGCCCAGGGACAACCATGGATTTTCTAAATTTTCCCACCCCTGAAGACCAATGTTATCTTAAGAGCTAGAAACACAATAATATGTCATTATTAATTTACAACAACTGTGATGCAATCTTGCTAATCAAATTAGCATAAAGGGGAACAGAAAACTGTTAAGTGTGCCATATGATGGAGCTAAAAACCAATTTATTTTCATTCTCAAAATATTTTTCTTCCTAATCTTTTCTTTTTATGGAAGTATTATGAAGCTGCCATCAACATGATGAGATATTTCTAATGCGTATGTGATCAAGATGACATCTTTTTTACATCAACAACGTGAGTTACCAATTACAATTTGTTGACATGATTATGCAGACATGACGACAAATTTACATGGATTGTCATATTGCGGCAATAAGACAACATAGAAAAACATATCAGTAAGACAACATACATATACCAACTTGTCATCATATCTACATAATCATGTCGACACAATGCAATCAGTAACTCATCTTGTTGACGTAAAAGACATCATCTTGATCACGTACGCTATAGAAATATATCGTCATGACAATGGCAGCTAAATAATTCCATTCCTCTTCATTTTGTTTTTTTTTAATGGATAAAAAGGCATCTGGATCTGAACAAGACAATGTCTATTCAGTCTTGATGGTTATTTTCAATTGTTGAAATAATATATAACAATTTAGACAACTACAGGTGTTTCAGCCAAGTCCAGTATTAAACAGAACACACAAGTGAACAGTAACATTCCTCTCATAACATCCTAATTTGCCAATAATCCCACCCTTCCTATTAAGAAAGCAGCACAACATGACATGCACGTATCAACTTACAAAATTTTCTGACATCCTTGATGGTGTATAATCCTTTGGTTAGTATGTTTCCAGCATTTCCACTGCAGAAAATATCTCAGAGTAAAAGAAATTTAAAATTATGAACCTGGAAACATGGAGAGTGTCTGTTTTCACCACCAGTGGTGTGCACATGTTGCCAATTTACTGAGAAGGGCTGGGACCCTGTAAGATAAATGTTTATCTCACCACTGTATTTTTTTTATCACACAGCTGGTCGAAAGATATATACAACTCCCACATAAGCCCATGGATAGTAACCATATTTATATTGGCTGAGAGATTCATCATTTTTCTTATTGGCAGTGGCAGTCTGTATTTCTAAATTCAGTATTTCTTGTGGTCACTTTCCAAGTCTGCCTCAGCCATTTGGAAACCACTTAATGACCATGACAAAATCTCACTTCTACAATAATCATACTGTAGTCATGGATGTTTTTAAAAATAAAATATGCATTACATAAATTCAGTACAAGACGAAGTTTGCTGTCTAGTATAATACAGATTTTAATCATACAGGTCACTCATGCCAGATTTTAATCATACAGGTCACTCACACCAGATCAAAGTCTAAGGCATTTAGGAAGCCTTTATCAGTTGTAAGATGTAAAACAGGTAATTTAATTTAATATGTAAATACTGCTACAATGCATAAACCAAATTACCCAGTAAATTAGTTTGTGTGCATTTTCAACCAATTCACACTGGAGTTGAAGCAATTAAAAAATAAAATGTTTTTTCTTCTGAAAAGTAATTTGACCAAGAGATGGAGCTGTTAGAAGACAGGAAGACTCACCTCCGCTTTTTATTGCAGACAATGAAGGTTGTATAAATTGTCAATACCTGTAACTCCACCAAGTGACACTCAGTGATGTTCAATGATGTTGAAGAAAAGCCAAATGGTACATTCTAATCAAGGTCACAGTGGCCTCTTTTCATTTTGTGGTACAGTAGTTATGAGGATACATGAAGTTTCATTAATGTACAGGCAACTACCTCCAAGAAGGCCTAAAGATAAAAGGTGTACAGTTACTGTCGTTCAGAAATAAGGCACAGTAAAATATTTTTAGTAAGGTGGTGTAGCATTCCTTGCAACACTTGCACATACCAAGTTTCATACTGTGCAAACCACTGTCTGAAAAATTGACCTAAGCATAAAAGGTGAACATTAGTTGATGCCAACAACAACAATAATGCCTACAACAACAACAATGCCTACCAACAATGCCTACAACAACAACAATGCCTACAACAACAGGGTTATGCCATATTCAACTGTAGTTCAAACAAACAAAACAGAGAACTTACATCAGTCTACTGATAAAATATGAAAGTCACAATTCCACTTGTCACTTCTCCACAGAAACACTAAATCATAAGAGATATGGTCAAGTTTGAAAACCACAACAAAGAGTTGGGGGGCTGGGGGGGTATCACCATTTTTCAGCACACAACAGGCTATATGTGGCCACCAGAGTATTTGGTGGAGGAAGAACACAGGAAAACCCTGGAAAGAACCACCATTCTCACATACCCAAGTTGGCCAAGCCGAGACTCGAACCCACGCAGACTGAGGTGAGATGTCAGTGATTTGCAAAGGCATGCACCTTAGACCACTCAGTCAGACCCTTTGCAACAAAAAGATTGATAAAAAAAGAGCAAAACAGGTGCATTGACAGATGGGCATACGGATGGCCAGAAACTGATGAACGACATTAAATGCTAGATTCACCTCAGCGATATTAATTACAGGTTGGAAAAAAGCAAACTTACAACATGGAGATGATCTATATATGATGCAAACACTTTAGCAATCATTAATATACCGTCAATACTTGTGTATAAGCCGGGTCCAAATGCAAACAACATAGACCCTGATCTGCCGAGGCATAATGCGCTGGCAGATCAGGGTCTAAGTTGTTTGTTCTACTGATTAGTCCTTACAAACTGCATAAACCCAGATCTGCCGGTGCATTATGCGACGGCAGATCTTGGTCTATGCAGTTTGCAGTAGGTATTGGATTATACGTGAGTATATACAGTACTGGTGAACATGTTGCTATTTTTTGGTGCGGATTGTAGGTTAAGGGTGCTGCTCACAGCAAAGGATAGTTGGAATTATGCCAGATTCATTCAAATATCACTTTAACAGTCTAAGATAAACTATACCTATGTTTAGCTCACTGTTACTATATACCTACCTACATCAAATCCCTGATAAAAAAAAAATAAAGGCAAATATTTAACATGTTGTATATACTTTTCAAATGACCACCTGGATTGATTTGGGTTTTTTTCTTACCCTAATAAAGTATTCTTAAGATGAAAGGCACATCTGCAGTATGAAATACTGGTATACACTTGATGATACTACATGCTTTCTTTACTTTTATTTGCAGTGTTCATATTCTACTCATCATTCAGTGAGCAACTGACTGCAACCTAATCATGTTGTTTGGAATATAGAGCCTGACATCCAAAATCCATAAGGGTTACCAGTCTATTAATACTTAAAATGCATGTGATTTCAATTGCATTACAACTTTAATTACTAGATCAAAAATTTGCTCTCCACCCTGCACATGCTCACTTGCATCCAAAAATGATATTCATTTATAATATATCACACTCTGGTTAAAATCAAGATCTATTTAAATATGTAGATCAAACTTCATGAGTTTCGGTGTTTTCAAAACCAATCACTTCCCTTTAGGCATTATGGTTTGCGGACTACATGCAACAGTTACTTACCTCTGAAACTGAGGAGCTTGATAACATGCAAAACTATGCACTTTCAAAAAACAGAAGATCTGCGGTGAAAGTGTTCCAATGAGCATGGGCAATTTTACATTTAGCAAAAACACATGTTAACACATTTTCATGAAGAATTGTACTTAGTTCTTATTACAATCAAGATATGTATTAGACTTGCCATAACAAGTCATGAAACTAATGAAAGTTACTAAAGGGGCAAAGTCCTTGGAATTTTTTTTTTACTCTTAACATACATACGTTGAATCTGTCGAGCTGGTCAGCATAGGGATAATATCAAATAAATTTTATAGTAAATCACCCGATAGCAGAGGCGCTTACTTAGCAGCGATGATGCAGATTGAAAGTAGATCAGACAGTTCCAAACAAAAGGTCATGTTCTGCTGATCTTTTGATTCCCCAATCAAATTACAGCTTTCACAGTGCTTCATGTGAAAAAAGGCATTTTGGAATATATCTCTGCTAAATTATCACACCTAAACACAGAATGTAATGCTTTATCATATAGACTACTAAATATAGGAGAACAGTGAATTCTGAAGGTCAGCAGAACATTTAACATTTATGAACTGTTATTGATGTATGTCCGATCGTTATGTCAGAGCTCTTGATTTTAATCAGGTTGTTATATTATCAAAATTTATGAAATTTTTAAGAATTATTGCTATAACTCAAAGCAAATATGTTTTCAACTTTGACAGAAATGAAAATCTCTGGGTTGTTGTTGCTTAAAGTTACTACAAAATTTTCATTATTTTAGTCCAGTTTGATGGATCACGTCCCATTGTGCAACATTATGTTAAATTGCTAGCTCCAGGCCAAGCTAATAACCATTCCTCAGGCTGTAGGTAAAGAGATGAGATGCTTTAGAAATAAGGTAAGGCTGATTGTCAGGAAATAACTTTAAACTCAATGAACTTCAAGAGAACTGAGTGCCTTCTACGGATCACATGTACAAAATAATGCCAAAACATGGAGACGTCAGCATTGCATAAAATAAGAACAGGAAGTGTACACGAGTTTCAATAACTCATGAATATCAAACAAACTGGTGCAACTGCAATGGCATGCCATCAGAAATACAACTGCCACCACCACCCCAATAACCTCACCCCAGCACTCACCCCCCACTCCAGACAGTGACCCAGGGGTCACAATGCAAAATCTATCATACATATGATGTCTTCTTACTACAACTGCACATAACAAGTTTGGTCAGAAAATGTTGAAAATGTCATTGTAATTAGTTTTTACTTTTGACCTTTAACCCCTACCCAGGAACACCTGAGGTTAGAGCAAAGGATGACAACCTTCTTGCAGATGGTTACCACTGAGGCAACATAACTACAAACATTTGTGATTTCCACCCTGCAGTTTAGGAGATAAGGTAATGGATTGATGGATGGATGAATTGATAGACTGAGGGTATCCAAATATCCTCCCACTAAAACAATGGAAAAATTAGGAAAATTGGGATTCTGCTTCTTCTACAAGGTTAATTTAATTAATCTTACATGTATTTCGGAAATCTCTAGCCAATGCACTCCAGTGTAACTATCATGAATATTTACCACATTTCAAACCACCATTTCGTAGCTCAGACATGCATATTTGTGCACAAAATAAAATACAACAATCCAGACAATGATCTCATTATCAATCTACCCGGTACCATTATTTAATGGTCAGATAATTTACAATACCAAAGCTCCACCTGCCAGTCACCAGCTATAAGTTAACTGTAGCATATTCAAAATTCCATTATTGGACTACCTACCAACCTACTGTATGTTTTTCACATTACAAAAAGTAGTGACTATGGTGTTTCACGTGTGTAAATCCATACACACTTTCACTAGATATCACAAATATCAATTCAAGTCGTTTTAATTCTTCCATGTTTTATCCAATTTTCATTACATTTCATTATAAACCCATATTTCTGTTGACTAAACAGATAATATTTCCCCAGAAACAAATTATTTTACATATAAAAATATTTATAAAACATTCTGCTATAATTCTTAAATGTGGTTACCTTGATTCTAGTGATTTGTCAATTAAACATCTCAGCAACACCCATTTATCAGATATTGATACAAACAGGTTATGGTATGGGAAGTGGACAAGTCACCTTTGTCCAGCCACTGCCCACCTGAAGCCATAATGCCATCAAAGCCAAGTGACCTGATAAATTTATGACCCATAGTACCCAGGTCTTGCCTGAAAGAGATAACCTGTCATGGTGGTTTGCTTGAGACAAAGAAAAGAGCACACCAACCATTTATTGTGAATGAAGTATAAGAGACATTAGGACAATATGAATGACTGCTCATTCATATCAGTGAAGTTACTGGTCTGTGACTTTGGTGTACTATACTGCTTTCAATGTGCAGCAAAAAAATCTACTTTGAGTTCATAAAAGAAACTGATAGATAAAAAAAATTGATTGAACAGAAATGCTACAATGACTAGAGTGTCACAGCTATAATTTCAACTCGCAAACTCACAAAATGCAAGTTAATTGTGGAAAATGTGAGTTGAGATTTCACACTCTTGCATCTAACATTTCCCAATAATATACAGCAAATCATTAGCAAAACTCCTCAAAGTATGTAAATTCAGCAAAATCACATGCATAATTCTGAAACGTAAAATGAGACATGTTTTGCCGTTTAATCCTTTACCATAAGATCCGCTGTTTAGCATGTAGCCTATTAATGTAGTCATACATGTACCAGTTTGATTATAATACATGCAGGTATAATACTGGGGCCACACATGTACCTACCAGTTTGATAATAGGTATAATAATGGGGCCATACATGTACCTATTGATATTAGGTATATCACTGTGTATCCTCTGATGACATGTTCTGCTGATTTAAAATATTTGTGTCACATATTAGCCAGACTATCCCCTAAAAATGAAATGGTTGTCCCTAATGCATTCTTGTTCAATTCTGATGATACAAAAACAACTTGAATGTACATGTATGTATAAATGAGACTGTAGTTATAAACAAGAAAAACAATTCAGCAGTACATGTGCATTTTAAAAATATATTTATTCAAAATGACAATAAAAATTGAAAGGACAGTATTGTAGTTCCTTCTTATTCCCAGATTACTGGATTGCAGTATAGGTAAAAACAGTGCCTTCTTATTCCCAGATTACTGGATTGCAGCATATGTAGCAACAGTAACTGATCAACAAAAAACCCCAGCAGAAATAGGATATTTCAAGTTTATTTTTTCTCCACTCGCCAAAAATGCAAGAGTACCAACAAAATTAAATGTGAGCCCTGGAGTGTTTGTAAAACATATCCCCATGCTCTCCCACACCTCCCCCAAATAAGTGCCCCTAGGGTCAATCTGTGGAATAAGAATAGACCCAGGGATCAAGCAAGACAGACAGATAGATACCGTCTATACTTGCACATAAGCCGATACCAACTGCAAACTGCATAGACCCAGATCTGCTGTCGCATAATGCGACAGCAGATCTGGGTCTATGCAGTTTATAAGGACTAATCAGTAGAACAAACAACACAGACCCTGATCTGCCGGTGCATTATGTGACAGCAGATCAGGGCCTATGTTGTTTGCATTTGGACCCATCTTATACGCAAGTATAGACGGTAGTTATGCTGAGTAGAACTCTCAATACATGTAGTTTCTAAGTTATGACATAGAGACCACAACTGTATACCCCCACAAGACATGACCCAAGAGTATCATCCAACACCACATCCCCCAAACTCTGATCTGTGTTGACACTTGGGTCGATGATCACACACCAGTTTTCAGATATGTTGGTAAAACCACCCCAGCCACTGGGACTGCATGAAAATTCTAATACAAAACAATGTGCACATCTACAGACAACCCGCAATCTTATCGCAAGATCTGAAATCTCCATCTTCAACCTTGTAGGAGTTGCACAACATTACTAGCATATACACAGGACAGGTATGATCACATAATCCCCTCCTTTTCTCTGAAAAGAATGGGAATAATAAAAAGGAGAGGTACTATCCATGAAATGTCTTATTCATCAATTATTGATATCGCATAAATGGAATGATGGGACAGCAATCCTTCAATAATGCAAATATTAGTTACTCAAATGCTCAACATAAATTATTTGCTGTCAGCTGGCATAATCTAGTTGTTTCCTGCCCACCCTAAAAAAAAATCCAAATCAAAATTTTGGACCAACATGTATGTTTGTGTATGTATTGGGTCCTGGGTGGCCAAGTGGTCTAAGGCGCTTGCCTTTACAGATCACTGACATCTCACCTCTGTCTGCACGGGTTCGTGTCTCATCTCAGCCAAAGTGGGTATGTGAGAATGCTTGCCAGTAGCTTCCCGTGGGTTGGTGGTTCTTCCTGAGGTCTTCCCAGGTTCTTCCTCCACCAAAATATACTGGCCACCTTGTATAGCCTATCATGTGCTTAAAAATGGCATTAAACCCACAAAACCAAACCAACCAAACTTGCACATGTAGGCTGGGTCTATTCTAAAACTGAACATTTAGTGGGGGGGAGGGATTGTGAGGGCAGGGAACTTTCCCCCATAATTTGAAATAAAAGAGTTTTCTCGATATAAGAGTGGTTTAACAAAGAAATAAAAATGCAGATAGCACATTCAGCTGAGTTCCAATTATGGTTAATCCTGCAAAAGTGCATCCCAGAATCAACCCTGTATAGGCATGTACAATTCAAGGATTTTATCATTCTGACAAGTTCTCATGGGACTGGAGTTACAGGAAGTGAATAACTCGGAAAGGGAGAGGGACAAAGCTTTTGAATAAGAGTCAGTTTTGTGAGAACATGCTGAAAAGAAACATGGTGAAAAGAAACTGGAAGAAGGGGAGGAGAGCTGATTTCATTGATCCTTAATGAAACTACAACACCCAGTCTAAAGTCAGTAAACCTGTCCAAGACTTAAATTTGATGTTGATATCGACAGATAATTAAAAGGAACGGCTACAGAAGGAAATATTCCAGCATTTCTAATGTAAGTTGCTTCTTGAAAAGGTCAGCTAAATTCACTTTAAAATCCAACTATCCATCTAACTGGCCCCTTCATCCTTCTATCTGGCCCCTTCCTCCTTCTAACTGGCCCCTTCATTCTGATTATTGTAACAGAAACTTGTAAGAACAAAATATGGTATTCATGGTTTATGATTCATAAACATCACACTCACAGTACCAAAAGAAGCCAATAGTCATGAGAAGGATTTTTGTAACAGCTTACAAATGTAGTGTACAGTACCTCTGAAAGAGTTTTGGTATGGTTTGGTGTTTTATGTCTCAGAAACACATAAAGGTTACTCAGTGCAAAGGCAATCAGGGTGAAGTGCCTTGCCCCGGGACACAACAGAGCAGCCAACCTGGGCTGATCCAATTGTAGGAATCGAACCTGCTCCCTTTTGGTTGTGAATCTGGCACTCTACCCACTGAGCCACCATGGCTCTGGACCTTTACAAGGAAAAAAAAAGGCAAAGAAGTAAACAAATAACTTTTCTCTTCACTTGAATAAAAAGGGTACTGATTTATATACATGTTAATTACCAAAATAACAATTCTATTGTGGAGTCTCATTTAACATCTGACTTGGCACTACCCAACCCTGAAGTGATGCTGATTTAGAACCCATTTCTTTTCCATTATCAGGGGTATAATAAATACATCAAACTTTTGTAAAGAATTTAATTAAGTTCATTCAGGTAGACAAATATGATCTGACTAGATCAAATGACCAAGCACTGGTCTCAGTAACCCCAATGAACCCTCTGACCCTGTATAATTTATTCCCTAACCACACATGGAGATACATCAAGAGAAGCTCTGGACTTTTGAAGTCTTTTATAGCTCATTATCAGGCACATTTACTGGGCAACAAACAAGCAAATAGTAAATGGAAAATTGGAAAATTGTTTTTAATAAGGGAGTGTAGAAGTAACACTGAGATGCTTCTAAAGGTGATTCAGGTTGGTATTTGGGGCCTGAGACTTTAAAATTGGGGAAGGGTGAGGGGAACACATCAATTGGATACAATCTTTTCATAAGTAAATTTGCAAATGTGTATATTTTGAATGATTTTAAAATATTTTTTCTCTGCAATAGGGCTCCATAACATTAACTTTGAAATGAGTTCCTGTAACAATTATACAAATCAAAGGATATTTTAAAAAAACTAAAAGCAATATCTACATGAAGTTTATGAGATCATAGAAATTAAACAAAACAAGAGGCTCAAGTGGATCTAATATTGCTCAGCTGTTTACGTAACTTAACAGTTGACCATTTCAATAAGCAGGATAATATACCCCGGTATTCATAATCTAAGTCATCCAACATCTTGATAATATAAGACTATTGAACAAGTTTTATCAAAATTGATCAGAAATAGAGTTGACTGAGTGCTGACAAGCTCAGATAATCACATAGTTGCTAGAGTGCTGACAAGCTCAGACAATCACATAGTTGCTAGAGTGCTGACAAACTCTGCCAATCACATGCAAGATCACATCATCAATATGTATGGATCTCGCTCATAATTCTATTAAATGAAGATATTGCTGATATAAGACTATTTACCAAGTTTGATCAAAATCCTATTGTAAGTACAGTCTCTCCAGTGGTAAAAGAACTCATCTAATCAGATGCTGTATCACCTCATAAATATGAATAGATCTCGATCATAACCAAAATTATCCAACATCTGGATGACATTAGCCTATTTAGGCCTAAAAACAAATGTGTTTCTGGTTTCCCGACCAATCCCTTTCTTAAGCCACAAACCCCAAAAGTTTTTGCTGATATACCTCCACCCTCCCATAATAACAATGAAGAAAATAAGAATATCATATGTTGGGGCCATTTTCCATCGTTTCATCTGATTTTTAGAGTGGTAATAATCAACGACTCATTATCTATATAACATGCAAAGATAATAAATATTTTACCAATTCTGACTACATTTGAAACATGGCACAACATCGTGTCCTAGTTAATCTGAAATTCCTCTGACCTTTCCCACCCAGTATTAGATATTTGGACAGTTATTTTGGGATGGAAGGTCAAAGTGCATCTGTTATTGAAAGCATGGAATTCACAAAAAACCACGCAGAAGCAGTAGTCACTTGACCCAGAGGCTAGCAAAATTATGCAACCTTTTATCAAACCTGGAAAACAATCCCTGCTCACGACACACTAGGACAGGGGTGTAAAACTCATTTGCTTTGGCGGGCCAGATTTGATAAAAATAAAAATAAATGATAATAATAAATAATGAGAGTCTGGCGGGCCGTATGTTTGACACCCCTGCACTAGGACATGTCTGAGTTTACAGTGACTTTCCCCACATTGTGCAAGATATTTTAACAGCTAAGCTAGGGTCAAAGGAGCTTGACATTTTTGATGGTGAACATAAAGGGTTAAACTTGGACAACTCCTGCAGAAATGACATCTTTCAAGTGGTAAGAAGCTCATATGCAAGAGCACCTCATCGATATGCAATGTCTTAATCATAACAAAACACATTATATATCTTGATGATTTAAGCATGTTTACCAAGTTTTATTTTTTTTAAATATGATCAGAAATAGAGTGGCTAAAGTATTAACAAACTCAGCCTCTCTGATGCAAAATTACCTCTCTAATATCCATTGATCTTTCTCATAATTTAACTTCTCAGATGTCTTCATGAACAAAATCAGATAAGAAATAATCTCTAGAGTGATAACAAGTTCAGACAACCATATGCAAGATCATTTTATTAATATGCAAGATCATTTTAGTAATATGCATGGATCCTGTGCATTATCAAAGTTGAGCAAGATCTTGATAATATACATGCATGCCTATATTCAAAGCATAATCAAAATTGAATCAAAAATATGGCTTCCAGAATGGTAACAAGCTCATCCAATCAGATGAAAGATCACCTCATTAATATGCATGGATCTCGCTCATTATTGACCTCATCTAATATCTTGCTGATATAAGCCCATTTTCCAAGTTTGATGAAAATCAGATTAGAATTATGGCTTCAAGAGTGGTAACCTCATTAGTATGTGTGGATCTCACTCATTATTGATCTTGTCCAAGATCTTGATGATATAAACATATATTCCAAGCTGATTAAAATCAGATCCAAAGAATAGCCTCCAGAGTGGTAAAATGCTCAACCCAATCAGAAATTGTCACAACTTTTGACTTTTTTTTACCTTCACCTTTTTTTTTTTTATACCTTTTACTGAATTTTAACATCTGTACCTTTTATCTTTTATCTGGTGATACCACATTTTTACATTTACTTTTAAGGGTTTATCTTCCTAAAGTTTTTGGGGTAGGGGGGAATTCTGTATCTTTACAGCTTTGGAACTTAAACTTTCGATCAGCACCATATAGCCAGCATTGTGCTGATGTGCCATTAGAACCCCATACATACAAGTTACTTTTGACTTTTTATATCACAAGCTTACCAAGTAAATCATTCATTCGAATAATGTTCATATAATAACCATGACATTCATGAATATCTGGCTCAAAAAAGGGAAATATAATGTTAATGTAAATCCTAAATACCAGTGGTGGCCAACACGTCAATCGCAGTCGATCGCAAAGTAGTTTCTGGCAGACTGCACCGTGTTGGTACAACTTGGCAAAAAATAGATCCTGTGTCACAAAAGTCTGGCCACCCCTGACGTGTACATTTATTAACAGACTTTGTAAAACACTATACAGGAGTGTTTGATATATCCATAGCCACATTATTTGATTATTAAAAGAAATTCAATATTTTGCAACATGTTTCAATGTCTCATGAAGGCAAGGGGCATACTGGTAGACAGTGTTGCTATGACTCGGTAAAAAGTAGATCCCATGTCACTAAAGTCTGGTCACTGGTGCTAAATATGATTTTCTTCTTATGTGTGCTATCTTAATTTATACTGAAACCGATCATGTTATGATCTCATATTTTTGACTGCACTCAAGAAAAGACTATGATAAGCATCAGCAGTGAATAAGTGATTGTGCAGAGTATCAGCAACTGTATAGCTAGATGGATGTATTTCAAAATGAAATAAAGTAAAACAGCAGAATACAAACTTAGTTTAGTGTTAAATGAGGTCTGGTCAAGTAAATTGATACAAGGCACACACACAAAATACCTGGTTCTGGTAACAGTGTAAAAAAAATAGGACAGGAAGGTCAGTACTAACTTTTTTACATTACTTTATTTTATCCAGCTCGTGTTAGTTCATTTCACAGTTTCCAATCTAAAGTTACCGGTTCTGAGGTCAACAATTGGGCACGGTTGGTACCGATTTGTTTTGATTGCATATGTGACAGAAAGATATGGGGTTGGGGCCATTAAAATAGGGTATGTCTGGTTACACAGTTCTTTTTTTTTTGTTGCCTAATATCAGTGAAGTGTGTGTTTAATCATCAGTTTTACCTCTAGTTATACTGGGTCCACACAATATATGTGCACATGCCTGGTTTCCAAAAGAAATCGGAGATGACACATTCTTGGTCTTTTCCAGTAGATCTTACGAATATGATTTTTTTGCATGTTCCGAAATAAAGGTCACTAAGAAGAAACAAAAATTATCTTTGATAATTACATAATGCTTAGAAATTTATGCATAGTCTCTACAATTCATAACTTAGAAGTTTAGGGAGAAAAGACCACAACTCTTACTGCCTAAATTTCTGCAGTACTCCAAAATGCACTATGAAGAAAAGGGAATACAGTATATATTCAGTTGTAAGTTGGGTCCAACTCCAAACAACATAGACCCTGATCTGCATAATGCACAGGCTGATCATGGTCTATGTTGTTTGTTCTACTGATTAGTCCTAACAAACTGCATAGATCCAGATCTGCTTGTGCATTATGAAATATCAGATCTGGGTCTGTGCAGTTTGCAGCTGGCTTCAACTGAGAAGCAAGTATATATGGTACTTTTAAATTTCAAAGTAAGAGTACAAGGACTGTAATTAACTCCTTAGAGATAAGGGAATAAGTGCAAGTACTTGGATTTCCAGGACACTGACTACAAAGTAACTGACTACAGTGTCGCTGCTCATGTCTGATATGACCTTTCACACTCCAGTACAACCACAACCTTTCTAAAGGCTTGCACAATGATGTACCAACACATTACCTTTAATTGGCAGCTTATAGACAGTATTGTGTTGACGTGCCATTAAAACCTATACATACACTATACATACTATTTTACATTAATCCCTGTTGTTATAACTGTACCTAATTAGTAACAGCACTAGTAATCCAAATATTTTTAATAAACTACTTTTCCAAAATGGATCTAACTAGGTCCCCAATTCATGAAACTCCTTAACTCGAGTGCACACTCAAATTCAAATTTGTATAGCTTACAATAAATAGCTAATTGAAATATATGAAATTAAAAAGTAGCCATACATTTAGACGTATATGTATCTCATATGTAGTGTATTTTTTTAACGGTTTAACAAATATAAGATCCATGACAAAGTTCATTTTGAGTTTGAGTGAGCAATGAAGTTGAGGAGTTCAGGATTTGCCTGTTCTTAGAAGTCTGGGTCAAACTTAGGGAAATGATGGGTTTCCAATGTTCCATGGACATGACTACACATTTTTTGCAAAACCTGTTGATAGCCTAACAAGGAACACTTCCTGAACATATTTTATGCATATCTCATAAGGTAACTAAGTTCTTTGATGATTAATATATTGACTGGTCTGTATCCCATGGGGGGGGGGGGGGGAGGGTACTCTCATAATTTGGCGCCCATCAGAGGCAAAAATTTACTACCAACTCCCCACCCCCCCCAAAAAAAAAACAAAAAAAAAAAGAAAAAAAAACAGAAAACCAAAACTAATGCCAACACAACTGTGCACGTCCATCCCCAAATACCAAGAAAAATCTTTTCCATCACATATACACCAGTATGAATTGAATTTGCATGTACAAACAATGTATCATGACCTCATGCTGAGCTCCTTCCTTGATCATAATTACCATGATGTAATTAGAGTTGTGTCTGGTGCTGTCAATATATAGGTGATAATAGGCTTTACAACTGCATTATAGCTTTACTGCCCAGTTATATGGCTTAACAAGTAGAGGATACCAAATGTATCCCTTGCATCATCATTCAACTGTAAACTGAAACTGCTATCAAAGGCATATTTTGAAATAAGTGGACATACAAAACACTGAACTTACAAGGCCCATCCCCCAAATACACTAAGATGGTTTTCAGACCCCTAAAATACCAGCTAAAATTCAACACCCAACAAAATACCACTAATTAATATTTTGAGCCCCCAAAAAGAATATGAGCTTACCAAACTATGGGATTAACATGGGGATATGCTTCCTGCTTTGCAATGTATGCTTCCTGCCAATATTAGTGTAAGTTTGAGACCAACAACAATCAATGACAAATTCTTTATTACACTCAGGTTGCAATACACAACATGAGGTAAAATATTAGTATCTCACTTTGCATACATATACATCAGCCATATATTTTTTTCTCACAGTAATAGCAATTTAACTCAGATTGACAGCAATATCACAGTCAATACTCCAATGGAATACGAACAAGTTTAAACTTAAATACATGGATATTGACATAATTGGAAAGACAGGATATAAATTAAGATAAATGGAACACAAATTAATCTGTAGTAAACTCATTACTTTACAATTATGAACCTATGATACTTTTCTCTTCCTGAACAAAAAATGGAAAGAACAAAAAAAAAAAAAAACACAACGAATAAAGATGATTTGATATTAAATTTTGATAAAATAATATCAATCATTTTAGAGCGATTTCTCAAAAAGCCAACTTTCTCAGAACTCAATAGTTCTTTAAAATTTGGTTTGATACAGTAGTAGTTTGAGTAGTAGTTGCTTTCTTTGTTCTCTAAAATAGCTAGATTCAAGGCGATAATGAAATTCATCACCCACGCAGTTTTGCATGCAAAGTTTGCACAATCTTTCATGTCAGGGCAAATTTTCCCATCTTCCCTTCTCTATAGGTAAACAATGATTACATATTCGAAAGTTTATTATATTTGCCTTATATTTTTTGTATAAGTCTCCAATCAAACAAAAAATTACAGTTGTAGTTTATTTACTGGAGCAGAAATGATTCTGCTGTACTAATCTGGGCCACCTGGCAGCCCCAATTTTCGTTGGCAGCCCCAGAATTTTTATTTTGAAATATCCCAATCGAAAGTTAGTAAATCTTGCTTGCCAAAACTTTTCCTACGTTCCATTCATATCCTTAACATGTGTTACTAGATCAGAACTGTAATTTTACCAGTCTCAATATCAGAAGTCATCTTAATAATACAAAAGCCTGGCACTGCTTTAAAGTGCATTTAATCATATTAAGTCAGGGTACCCTAATATTTGGGTGAAATTACCTCTATCCAACCAGAATATGGCAAAATTGTCCAAAATAGGGCGAAGTGGGTACAGAAAGTTTACAATACAAGTGTTGCACCCAGGATCCCAAGGGCAGGGGACAGTGTCCCCTACCCTCCAAAATTTGGGGGACACAACATTTTAAAGGAAACAATGGAAACTTGTAGTACATAATGCACTAGTAGTTCTAAAAAACTGAGATAATCTTATTTGCTTCAACAGTTTTACCATCTTAACTTTGTCGTCTGCACTGTACCATCATATTTTCCTTGGACACTTATATTATTGCAATAAACGTTTTATCAAGTGCTCAAGTAACTCATGAAAAGATTAACATGTTTGAATATCTCTGGTTAACCTGAAAATGAGCTGCACCATGGAATTTTCTGTTCCATATCTTGCTCTAATTTAACTTCAGTATTCACTCATTACTACCAGCATTTATTATAATAAATATCATCCCATCTTACTTAATTACTTTTCTTATCATATTAAGAAATAATTAATTAAATAATAACTTGCATATTTGCATAAATTTAGTCTCTTTTGTCATTAATTCAACCACAAAATAAATTAAATCTTACTTGCCGGTGGTGTGACTTTAACCTTAAAAATACACTACACAAGCGGCTGTCAAAGACTTTAAATTGCAACTCGACTTAACTACCACACACCTTGAATGTTTTCATGGACAGATACACTGTTTTAAAATGGATATTCATTGCCATCTTACAGTTTTTATCACCTTTAGTGACTTTGGCCATTGCTAGTGCCAATATATATGTGGATGGACATCCACTAAAGAAAAGTTGTAGGCGTATTTTTCGATTTTTTTTCCTGACAAAAAAGCGTGTCCAGGGTATACACATGGTCAAGATTTGCAGGAACCCATGATCCCACACTCAACGTTTAACACTGCAATAGTCACTTTAAACAAATGATTTTCATTTCATATTATTAAAATAATAATGAAATATTATTAAAAGTTCATAAAAATACAAAAACTTGTCTTTTC
Source organism: Margaritifera margaritifera (assembly GCA_029931535.1). Taxonomy (NCBI): domain Eukaryota; kingdom Metazoa; phylum Mollusca; class Bivalvia; order Unionida; family Margaritiferidae; genus Margaritifera; species Margaritifera margaritifera. The sequence continues at coordinate 3,143,564 of JAQPZY010001471.1, forward strand.
TTTGCTTCACCACAATTGCTGTATGACATAAAATGACAACCTCCAAAACAGGTTACAGTCAAAATTAGGCAACATCTTCCATAGTAGAAGTCCTCATATCTTATGTCTATATGATTAAATATTGCATAAAATTATTAATTTTATTAGTAATGGACCTGGATAATGTTCACCGAGTCATTAATTTGCTACAGATTGGGTTACAAAAATTCGAGTTTTCACTTGTTTTTCAAGGATCATGTGTGAATTATCAGCGGGAATTCTGTATATAGCAATGTAATTTCTGGTATTCATGGTCATCAAATTAGCACCAAAATTGACTACAGAACATAAGACTTCTTTTTCTATCTCTCCACCTTCCTTTTTTAAGGGAAAATTGACACAAAAGTCAACATTTTACTTTTTCTTTGATTATTAATGCACTGTATTTAAACAAAATGGGGTGGGGGTAATGTCATGAAATCAACGCAAGGCAAAGTGAACTTCACCTTTTAGGCCTGTTTAGGTGAAATGACAGACTCTAAGGTGACTATTTCACCCGAACTGCTCCAAGCATGGACCCTGAAAGTATTGGGATTCTCCAACATGCGTGCATTGTCAAAAAACTGACAATATAGCTGACTTTCATAATGACAAACATGTATTCCTCCCATAATTAGAAACTTATTGCTGACTAGCTGTTTGGATAGTTGACAGTACATATTGGTAATGGTTGATACACACATTTGTACTATAACCTGCTTATATTCAACACATGGCCAGAGATTCAGTCTGCCAAGTTATGCTTGGTCTAGTGTGAAATGCTAAATTACTTTTCAACTACTTTACTTCTAATTAGCCAAGTCATGTTTTTAGGACATTCTTTTTCAAGCTTTATTTTATTGAAACTGGAATATAGTTTTAAATAGTGTTCATTATTCTATTTTGTACACTTGTGTCTGCTTGGTAAATATACTGCAATGATTCCTGTCCTTTAAAACACAGAACTTAAAGTTGATGTAAAACTGACTAATGGTGCCATATGATCATAGGAGACCTTTACTCCAATAACACCTGTAAGTAACAAATATAATTATTATAATCCAACCTAAATTTATATTATGTTAGATGAATAAACAGTTAAATTTGTTTCATATTAAGGACTTGTTGTAATTTTGTATACCAAGAACACAACAACAACAGGAACTTCTACTAACGCTACTATTTGAAAAGACATCTTACACAAGACAAGAGCTATATTATATAACTGATTTTTGTTTATAGTAATAATTTTTTAATCTGCTATAAAGGGACATTTAAAAATATTGCCATAAAAATTATGAGTGATGAGGGTTTGGAAGTTAGAAACCGAAAGCCTATGCATTATAATTCCCCGAAAGACTCATTTTGCAATGAAAAATTCCCAATTCTAGGGATGGGGCCCCAAAATGGCTTTGCTGGAATCATCCATGTGGAGTACCAAAAGCTCTGCAGTGTGTCATGTAAAGGGTTTTCAAAGAAAATGACATTCATGGCATGTAATTTGACATTAAATCTTACACATTTGATTGCAAACAATGATTCATTTCCCTTGTATAATCATCAGATGTGTTTTAAAAACAGAAAAGTGGCAAAGACCTGTTTTACTTCAAAAGTAAAGAATCTGGCCCCAGAAAATCATCACAAATCTGACGTTTCATCCATAAAAAATTGTTGAAAAGTTACAAAAAAACGAAATACACATATCTGTACTATACTATATACAATAAAACCTGTCCTAACAGTTACCTGTACATAGGGGTCACCTGGTCACAAGAGCCATTTTAAGCCCCACCCCCACCCCCACCAGCAAATTTCCTATATAAATGTCCTGTGTGTAATGGTCACCTGCTTTCTGCAGACAGACAGACAGCCAGATGTTTCCTAACCAACTGTGGTTCTTCCCTGCCTTAAGCAGTCACTGGAGCATATCAACATGGAGGGCTCTAAGTATGGAAGGCATTGTTTCGATAACAGCATATCATGTGATTTAAAGTACTCGCCATACTCCAGTCACGCTGTCAGTCTAACTCACAGGTATCAATATGTCAGGCTTCAAAGCGAGCCAGTTTTTATCCTTACAGGAAAGGGACGAAGCAATTCCTTTGCTCGATGGTGGGAAAAGTAGTTGTGTTATCACAGCAGAAATGGAAGTCACTTTTTGTGCCATCGTGACAAGTATAGTTCGATATATTCATCTATTTGCCTGTGAATTAAAGCCATCTCTGAAGAAAAAAGTTCATTTTTAAGATGTACCAGTTACATCCCTTTTCATTAGGGTCAGGGGTCACTAAATATTTAAAGTTTGTCTGTAAAAGCAGGCGAAGTTTCAGCTCATGGGTCACAAAAATTAGCCAATTTTGTATTCCCTATTCATCACATACCTCTCACATACACCAACTGTCTTTTGATCTCGCCAAGTTGAGCAACTGACTAATCAAAATATTGTTTTTGAAGCATGAACAGCTGTTTCCAAGATTAATTTATACAAGCTGGCTGACCGAAGATTCCATCCTCTGTTTACAGTCATAATTTTGTAAGCTGTCAATCTGTAGTGAAATCAGCATTTTGTCATGGTGGACAAAACAAACTAAGATCAGTGACAGGGTCCAACAAATCCCTTGCCCCATGCCCAAAATTCTAGGAAAAAGTCTGGGCTACCAGTTAATAATTTTGATAACCCATTGGGCTACCACAAGATTTCAAATTTGTCAGACCGTGAGTGATTATTTCAAGTCAGTGTGGATTTAATTTGTAGGATGGATTAAAGTAAGCAGGCCACAGTAATCTTGTGTGGAGCATAAATTTGGGAGAGAACATGTACACGTATTTTATGATTTAATTGAATAGTGCAGATAAAACAATCTTGATAATGCAATAATAATAATAATAATAATAATAATAATAATATTAATAACAATGATAATGATAATGATGATATTCGGTGAATGGTATTTGTTCAAAAACTATTTCTGAAAGGTGAACTTGTGTACAGAGGTCACCTATGTACAAAGACCAGTTTTGCCTTTTTATCATGGGGGGCCACTATTGACAGGTTTGACTATATATATATATATATATAGTATAGATACAGGTATTGTTTTGTATATTTATAGTACATATACAGATATTCTGTGTTTTCTTATATTTTCATCATGTTTTTTAATGGACAAAACATCAAACTCCTGTGAGAATTTTTTTATAAAGTTACATGTTTCCTTTGTCCATAAACATTAAAAAAAGGACAGGTCCTTCATAATTGATGGTAAATTTATCATTCATATATTTATGCCCACCATGACCATGGTGGGGACTATAGTGCTACCAATGTCTGTCCATCAGTATGTCCATCACACCTTGTTAAGGTTTGTGTTTAGGTTAGTTTTAAGGCACTGGGTTAGGTATCTTTGTTATGTTAACACATTTCTAGTTTTGAGAAAGTTTTTGGATACAATTACTTTCCCTTATTGAGACTAACTTTAATATGGATCAAAAAAATCTACCACTAAGAAAAACTTCATCGTAAAATTACTACAGCAAAATTCTGGCTGGGCTAACTTGACCAATAGTGTAAACAAAAAGTGAGCCAATGTTTCCCCGTGATTTTCAAGACAACATAATGAAGATATCACTATGCTAAATCAAGTATAAATAATTAAAATTCAAAGAAAATTTTGAAAAGGTTCAGGCAACTTGATTGTTCCATATTTACAAATATGTTTAAGGTTCAGCTGCCAGTATGGAGCAGGAGCCATACTGTTACAGTCTAGACTTATTAATCTGATGGGATTATTTTTCAGTTTCAATAAACGGTGGACTGACATGAACGTTGTATGAGCACTGAACAGGTCTAATTCTAAACTCTGTCTAACAGACCTTTATGAAACTTGCTTTAAGCCCTGCCCACATCCATTTACATAAGAAAATCTTTCCTACATATACAAAATTCTGAAATTGTACAGACTTATAACGTTAAGTAAAAGTTATTAAGATAAATCTCAAATCTGAGCAAAATCAAAAGGATTTTGAGTGACTGCACCTGCAAATCTCACCTGATGTCCCACATAATGTAACATTATGTAACTACTCGCATCCAACTTCAGTTTATATCCTTCTAATTGGTTATAGGTAATGAGATACAGAGTTGTTAAGTAAGGCTGATTGACATGTTGGAAAGGTCTATTACATTTGCATATACATTTTTGGATCATAGCTTAATTTATAATTTGTAATCTCATACAAAAGTACCAAACTTTTTTCAGGTCAACTACTGTCAACTTCTCAAACAAAAATACAACCTACATTTACATTGCTTATTACATTTTTTTAAAAAATTTGAACATTTTCACATTTTTACAGAAAACGCCCCACATCATACTCCATTTTCATGTCATTTGTTTTGAGACGAAAGTTAAATAAAAAATAGAGGTCACCGGAACAAGTCTGAACTACTGGTATATAATGGTAATAGCTTCTAACAAATAAAAACTTAATACCAATTTAAATCAGTTATCAACCCTTTAATAAGAAACCCTAACCCTAACAATGATATACGAGCATACAAAGTTTCATCCCTTAATCTCAAATGGCTGTAAAGTTATAGAGAGGAAAGACGGGATGGATGGATGGAAATACTGATACTATATCCCCAGCTTTTCGTGAATAGCTGGGAGGCAATAAATATTACAAAACATGTATCTAGTAATTGTCATTAGCAGATGCCAAGGGTTTCATACTGCAGTTTCAATGGTATTTATGACTGTTGGGCATAGTGATAAGACAAATATTTTTGCATTTTATTATTATAGAATTCTAAAATTATACCTGTACATGCAGCAAGTGTCAACACCATAACCTCATCCCATGACCTTTGACCCATATATTAATTAGACTCTTGAAGTTCCTTGGTGAACCTGAGTGCAAAGACTATGTAGTATATATAATAGCACCCCTATGATACAGCAAATTATGCACCCATCAAAAACTAAATTGAGATATAAAAAGTAAATATATGTATTGTCTTGCCTGTAACAATACTGATGTGCCCTTAAAAACATGCAACATCCAAGTAACCTTCACCTTTTGAGCCTTTATTGCTTACAGTATTTCATCTCTTCTATTGTACTTATAAGCAAATTCTGATAATCAGTTTATTACAACAGAAGCTAAACCATATTCATTAACTGATAAGCCTTACACAATTTACCTAAAAACAAAAAAATTCACCCTATGACCTTGACTTTTGACATTTGATCTGTCATCGCAAGGATGCTCCATGCACTTGGTGAGTCTGGTTCAAAGCCTCATGCCTATCCAGAGATAGGAATTTGGTGGTCAAATGGTTGAAGGTCAAGTTCAATGACTACTGTGACCTTGACTTGAATTTTATATGCCATTTTCAACTTAATTGCAATGACTTATAACATTTTATCCATGGCAACAGTTTATACTGCCAGATTCAAAAATTGTAAGAACTTTAAACTTAACCTCATTGGGCTTCATTATCAAGGAATGTTGAATCCTACCCCACCCCACCCCCAACCCCCACCATGCAGCTGTGTACAAAGTTCATGTTCACTGATAAAAACAGTACATATTAACCTTCAACAAAAAAAAATTTATTCAAAAGTTTATGACAGATGGACATTGTGACCAACCAATACATGTATCTGTTGCCTTCTGCAACATTCATCATAAGGCGAGACAAAAAGGGCACCAAATGGACAACCTGACAGTAAGATCAATATAAGACCATTTAAATTTCACATTTTTATTAAACTTTGTAGCATAACTGGGAATTTTGTGGAATATCATCTACATGAATGGGAATAAAACCTTCACAAATCAATTTCTACAACTGGAAATTCTGCTTGATTCTGAACAGATTCTGTGATTGCAAAACAATTTTGTGGGGTTTTTTTTTACAAATCCAGTTGTCTCCACATACCACAGTTTTTTAACCAAGTGTACTTGAGAAACTGACCACATTATCAAAGCATAAAATCCTTTTGAGGTTAAGCTAGGGTGTGGAGAGATCTACATATGGACACACACAGACTCCACATAGACCGATATATCAAGCTTTGCCAAGGCGAGCACAACAAAAATGGACTAGATCTGGGATAGCTCTTCATGTATGACCCAAGCCAGAAAAGGCTGTGCTGTGCATTTACAATTCAGCCTACTACATGTACTCCCATCTTTTGTTATCTGATGGAAATACAGTTTGCAAAACACATGGCCACCATCAAGCTCTGCAGAGATAAAATGAATCTTTCCACTCATCCATGCAGGGTGATGGAAGCTTACCACACCAGCAGACTTTTTTAAATTAATGTTCTCAGCACAGATGTTTTGAATTTTGTTTTGAAGATCTGCTTTGGGTTTAAAAGGTGATGATAACTATAGTACATGACAGTAAACTAATCATGATTCAATATGCTTTCAGCTGAAAAACATTGGTGTACAGGCCCACAAGATTATCACACCCTTAATCCATGCAAGATGGAAGCCGAGCTCTCTCGCACTACTTTTTTCAAGCTCTCTGGATAGCCTATGGCCTTTTATTTCATAAATGAGTACCTGTTTAGGTTGGTAGGTAATATGAGCAGAATACTGTTGTAAATACATCTGTTATTTTCATCAAAATGTTCAGAGAAGTTGTTAATTAGATATGCCTTTAATTTTTCGTACTATAATATACACTGTAATTAATAAATGTAATTAATAAAAGTTTTGATACAGTTTTAATATTCAACATATTGAAACAAGTATCAGAGTGAGGAGGTAAGCGGCTTAAAAACACAGTGACCTGTGTCATTTTCTCCAGTAATATGTATACCTAACCATAATATGTGCAACTGATTTTGGTTTTCCTTGTTTTGTCTTAGGGCAATTTTAGCACATTATTGGCTATATCATGCTGAGGAAATGAGACCTAAGTGCCTTTACCCAGGACACACCAAGGCAGCTGTCCCAGACAGACCTGGGCAGGTATCGAACCTGTTACCTTTGGATTACAAGTCTGACACTCGACCAACTGAGCTACCACAGCTCCTACTGCGCACCTGCTATGTCTTATTTCTGTTAATTTGTGCAACATTTTGTCATTTGTTTTCCCCTGAAGACTGCTATTAACAGTGGAAAGAAGTCATACATATCCAGTTATTTTCCAGAAATAAAAGAATTTTTTAGGCACACAGGTTCTGATACTGTGGTAAAGAGACTTTATACAAATTTAAAAAATTGTAGGGTCCAACTCGTACCGTCTATTCAAAATTCTCACGTCTCACTAAGGTAAAATCATGGACCAAAAAGATATCAGAATATAAAATTCAGCCTCAGTTTTAAATTATATTGTTTGCTTCTTTCCACGATTCAATCTCTGCTTGTTGCGAGAGATACACAACCAATGAGGTTACCCATCAAAAATGTATGGTTCTCCTCAAGTTCTCTCATTGTCTAACTATACAAGAGGTTTTTGTGATGACATGGTAGGGTTTTATTTTTAGTAACAAGGTTGGCCTGGCTATCACCTTGGCCTATTATAGTGTTAACAGATAGTAAGTAACAGGGCTGATTAAACCTCATCTCTGATGCATTTATTTTATGTTTATTTTTAAGCTATCAATCAAAACATCATGAAACTACATCAGATCTCTAATACTATCATTTATATAATACAATATTTTCTAGGACTGAGCAACAAATAGTGAGCAATAGTAGCCTATGCTACAGAGAGTTTATTATACAAGGACTGCACTTGATAGCGAAAATAACATCTCTAAGTTTAATCTTTAAAAAATTCATACATAAATCAACATATAAATAGTATAGTTTCTTGTCTGTGCTTATATGTAAATTTATCTGATATATTGTGCAAGTTAAAGAAGTAAAGAAGTTTACTGGATCTGAATCGAAGTTTCCCAATTATCAGTTCTGATAGGGAAATTAGCATGAATTCATGACCATGGTAAACACAGACATACGTTATAAAGAGAACTCCAAAACCCTCCTATGGAACATACTGCAACAACAATGACCCACTGTAGAAACTACCTCATGTAAGACAAGTCAGTGGATAAAGAGAGTGAAACATTAAAACAAAAGACCAAAAATACAAATAACCTGATACGTGTGTTATTATAAAAACAACGGCATATGCAGAGATGATACTTGATAGAGTACCACATTTAAAGCGTATGCCAGTATGATAACTGATAAGAGTACCATATTTAAAGCGTAAGCCAGTATGATAACTGATAGAGTACCACATTTAAAGCGTATGCCAGTATGATAACTGATAGAGTTCCACATTTTAAACCTATACCAGAGACGATACTTTATAGAGTGCCACATTTTAAGACTGCCAGAATTATACTTGATAGAGTGCCACATTTTAACCCTATGCCAGATGATACTTTATAGAATACCACATTTGAAACCTATGCCACATGATACTTGGGAATGCCACATTTTAAACCTCTGCTAGTATGATACTTGATAAAGTGCCACATTTTATACCTATGCCAGATGACAATTGATACAGTGCCACATTTTAAGCCTATGCCAGTATGATACTTGATAGTGCCACACACAATTCAAGCCTATGCCAGCAGTGAGACTTGAGAGTGCCACAATTCAAGCCTATGCCAGCGATGAGACTTGACAGTGCCACAATTCAAGCCTATGCCAGCAATGAGACTTGACAGTGCCACAATTCAAGCCTATGCCAGCGATGAAACTTGATAGTGACATTTTTAAAGTTTATGTCAGTATTATACCTTATAGTGCCACATTTTATACCTATGCCAGATGACAACTGATAAAGTGCCACATTTTAAGTCCATGCCAATATGATACTTGATAATGCCACATTTTAAGCTTATGCCAAAGATGAGCCTATGTCAGTATGATACTTGATAGTGCCAGGTTTTATGCCAACATTTATGAAAGAGGTGATACTTGAAAGAATGCAACATGTTAAGCCTATGCCAGAGATAATATTTGATAGTGCCCCATTTTATGCATATGCCAGAGATGACATTTGATAGATTGACACATTTGTAAACCTAGGCCAGTATGAAACTTGATAAAGTGCCACATTTTATACCTATGTAAGTATCATACTTGAGAGTGCCACACCTCAAGCCTATGCCAGAGATGATACTTGATAAGAGTGCCACATTTTAAGCCTCTTATGACCAATCATGCTACATTTTTGTTGCATATACTTAGAGTAAACATGGTAACACATGCAATAAGACTCAACTTGCTCAAAGGGAGCTAATATCTTACTATTCAGCAAGACGAGGGAAAATACAAATTACTTATAATCCATCCCAACTTGTTTCTGCTGTTTTACTCATGGAATGTAAAGCATCTGTAGCTTGCGGTGTATCTTCACTATTCAAGGCTCGTTAATCCACCAAATTCCACATCAACGTGGAACAAAGCAGATCGACAACCCTTGGCTGGCAGAAATGCTTGCGGTGTGAAAGTGCTCTTATTCAGTTTAAAGACGTAAACTGAATATAACCCTACACAAACACTACCTTACAAGATATGGGTAAAAATGCAATACCTTCAATCAAATTAACAGGGATGGGAAATATGTACGAATCAATCTTCACCTACAGTAACTGCATAAACATACATACATACTACATGCATATACATAGGAGGTGGATGGGTACACTATTCAAAGGTAGGAAAAATTGTTTCCTTTATTCTTGGATTAAATGGAACCTGGTCTGTTTATCTTATGATGTACTCTGGGCTGAGTGTTTATGGCCTTAAATACGCTAGAGTAAACACGGAGTGACACGCACCTGTCAATTTCGCATGTTTTGTGTACACCTGTCGCCAAATAACTGTATGGTACACCATTAGTATACGTGTAAACCACAGCATAAAAAGCAATTAAATATGCACCGCAGGAAATTTATCGCTGGGGGAGCATAAATGCGAGATAAACTGGCGATTGGGATGGCTATGAGCAGCGGGGGGGGGGGGGGGGGGGGGGGGGGGGGGGGGGGGGGTAGGGCTCGTCCCTAAGTAACTACAGTGTGGGTACAATTTAAAAGGAAATTCAAAATGGCGACTATCATTTCCGCCATCTTGAAAACAATACTAGTCCACCTGTACCATTCACTACATATATATATGTTACCTTGATGAGTAAATGTGAGGAATTGAGACTAGAATGGTTCGTAAAATAAGAATGTTACCTTGCCCGATGCCTTTTTGTATCGGGTTACAGCCTTATCGATGAGTTCTCTCACTAGTATATCCCCCTCACCGCACGGCACTAAAACCTTCACTTGGTTGAAACATACTGTGACTTTCATTGGCATGTTGCAGTCATATTTGTATATTCTAGTCCACGAACAAACAATGGTAGATCCTACAGTCATTCATAACCCATTTATAAGTCATAATAATCCTCTACTGCTAAGAAGCTGCACGACTTTCGGTATGTGATCAAAATTCTAAGTTGGAAGTGTTTGACAACAGAGTAAAATATTTGGTTGACAACTATTATTTTATCTAATAAACACCCGAATGGAAAAGAGGAAATAAAATCCCAACATAAAGACGAATTCCAACTATGACGAAATTCCAATTTGTCACGTAAAGGTCAAGAATGACTGATTCCCATGAATCACTTCTGTCCGAAGTTCTGATGCTGATTGAAATGTCATCTTAGAAAATCTAAACTGTAGCTATGCTGACTCAACTAAAAATTCGTAAGGAATACATCCATGAATGTTGTCACACTCTGCTTTATCTCAGCAAAGCTATTTATCTGTTACATAATGACTGTCGGTATGATTCCTTCTTTGATGTGAATAAGTCAATAACAGCAGTTGAATTACCCCCTCAGTTCTCTGCCTGACAGCAATCATTCTATTTACACTCTTGCGGCCTCGTTTTCAACTCGGCACAGGTGAGGCCCCTCAAAGGGGTTGGTACTCACCGCGCACCTGTAATGTATATGCATCGCTGACAATTTTCACGATCCAGGACACATTTCTGACCAGTTGAATAGTCCAGGGTATATCGTATATTTTTGATTGCTGCATGCAAACTGTCCATTAACATATCAAATTCAACTGGATAATTTGATGACAAAGAAGAATTTGGGTGGTATGTTTTTCGATATCGCGTCGGGTATCTTTTAGACATAAGAAAAATATTCGCCAGTTTCCTGTTGACTTAGTCATTGATTATTATGTCAGCACGTCAGTGCAATTCTTCCCTAAATGTATTTATTCATTTACTTAGTTACTTACTTGTTTGTTTTCCTGCTTGTTTGTCCGTCAGTCTATCCACACACATACACACACACACACACACACACACACACACACATATATATATATATATATATATATATATATATATATATATATATATATATATATATATATATATATATATATATATATATAATGTGTCCTCTTTTGAAACTGTAATCTAAAGCGAAGGACCACCTTACCAAAACTTACTCTGTCATTCCCCAAGCGCCCAACCCCATCCCCATCTCCGCCCCTAATTTGGCACCTCATAAGCCAGCCCTCAGGGGGTGGGTCAGATTTTTAAGACCTTTGTGCTCATCTACGAATCACCCCAATCATATCTTAAGGGCTAAAGTTTAATCGCAAGCGTTGTAGGAGTATTTGCATGACATAGACCACGGACTAGAACATGCACCGGCAGGATAACATGTAAAACCACGTTATCTTCCATGCAAGGTAACTCCTATGGACCTTTTCCTTCAGTTTTCTTCGACGTCCGTGTCACTTGGAAATTTATAGGTTCACTACACAGAATCAAATTTGAAATTAAACTTTCACCGACCTCAGTAGGAACTTATACAGTAAACAATTAATTAATGATAGGGTCAAACCAAACGGTCATTATTTATACAAATGAGATAACCTATTTTTTTTTTTATTTTTTTTTTTTACAACTTTGTGACGGGCTAATAGGTTAGTTTTTGTATTTAAATGGTCGTTCAGATCATTAAGGAAGTGATTTTTTTTTTAGCCAAGAAAAGAAAAACTTTTTCGCAAAAAATATCACTTTTTCGGTGAAAAAAAAAAAAATTTCCGGGCCGATAGCGTCAAAATCTACACAAACGTCTTTTTTTGTGTGTGTGTGTTAAAGTAAGTGACATTCTCAATAATAATAATAATAATAATAATAACTTCTAACGCAGGGGTCTCCAAACTTTATAAGACGAGGGCCATGTTAGATTTCTGAAAGGGGTTTGCGGGCCGAAGCGACTGTGAAAAATTCCAATATATGCAAAATCGTTTTAAAAAAGTACAACACCGCGGGCCGGACAAATCGAAGCCGCGGGCTGGATCCGGCCCGTGGGCCGTAGTTTGGAGACCCCTGTTCTAACGCGTTAGAAAAGTACTTTTTTAAAACGTTAGAACTATATTCTAATGTTTCAAAAGCGCGTTTTAACGCGTTAGCTGCAAAATCTAATGCGTTAGAGATAGATGATTTATCCATCTGAAAGTTATGCATCTTTTTCATTAGATGATAGGTTATTAGATGATAAGTTTTTGACGATAACGCAGACTAATACAGAATACCTGATCATGGATATTTTTAATATAAAGTTTATTAACATCGTTGTCTGAGATAATTCATGATTTTTACGTGCATGAGTCCCCACCCACCTCCATAATATCTTTCTTTATGAAGGTAAGAGAAAATATTGAATACAAAATTTAAATTATTATCGTGCCAACGTGTTTAATATCAAGATTATTGGGGGGGGGGGGTAATAATTATGCAACCAACTTCAAAAAAAAAACAACGGATTAGGTACCATAATAAAACAGTTTAACTGTAAAGTTCATTACATGTTCGTGTATCATGATCTTTGTCAGATTATCCAACAAAGACATTTTTACATAGCTAAGGGTCCATGCAATCCAAAATCACTAAGAAATAAAGTTTGGCGTGCATTTTTTTTTTTTTATAACTTTTGCTGTGCTTCTCGTTGAGTATTTATTCCTAACTGCCATTACATACAAAATATTTTTTTTTTAAAATATGGGAAAAAACTACACTGTCACTAATTGCCCATAATAATAATATCTGATTAAGTAAATATTCATCAAATTTGCACAGACTGAAGATCATAGACTCTTTTTATAAAATACACAATCATTTCTTCCCAATGAACTGTTCGACCCGGCATATAGTGTGCTACATGAATAATGATATTTCCATTGGAATATACTGCGTTACTTTTATAATGAAGGTTGAATAATGATGATAATATTAATGTATATATGTAATAACTCTTAGTACATGTCAACAGTGCGAATCGTCGCAATGATTTTCAACGGGCGCAAGGGAAATAACTCTCCACCGACAGAATATAATCGGCCATCATGTGCAAGTGCTGTTGTTATACATATACGTGTATATCCAAATAGTAATCCGAGTTTCCTCTAACCATTTTTTTATAAACATGCAAAAACATCTAAAATAGGGTGGGAAGGAGAAGAGAAAAATAGGATTAGCAATTATTGTAATCAGTGACAGGTAAAATACGCAACATTATTTTTCAACATTTCACTATTTAATATAAAGCATATTTTCATGAATAACAATAATACAAATAGTAGATACACAGTATAACACAAGGTATTACGTTGAGTAACAAAGTTACAGTGATCACAGTGACAGCTCAGCTGATTATGAATTTTGATGAAATAAAAACAACTTAAATTACACGTTGTTCTAAATAAAATGGATTGACCAGACAAATGTTAGTTGGTACAAGATCAAGCATCACTGTAATCAAACAGGTGATATTTGAAAGAATACATGTCCAGTTCAACTTCATAAAACAGATATTAGTTAAAACATACACATACTGGCCAAGCACACACAATGCAGAAATGTAATGCTGTTTGTTACAAACTTAAACCGTGGAAATCTTTTATGTGATCAAATATCAGTAGATTTTGCAAATCGCCCCTGGTTATATGATCCATATGTTCGCATACATCACTGCTGTCTTCTTAAATAGACCACTTTTTCATCGATCCCGTGCACTGTATTTGTCTCGTATTCTATTCATCCCATTCAAATTTTTTATGCAATAAGAATAAATTTCTTTTACAAACTGAACTCCGAAAACCCCACTTGTATGAATGAAACGTGGTCTTTACGGATATTCAGACAACAGCTAAACGTTCGGTGAATTTGTAGTTTGATAACTTTTTCAAGTTCTAAATTGCTGACATTTTATCCTGTGTTAGTCATCTACACTAATGGGAACATGGAGCAGATGAAACGGTTACTGTTTCTTAAATTAGTACCAAAATGTTGGAATAAACAGAAGATAACCATATAACAGGAAAACGCTTAATGAGGTTTAATTTGTTTGTATCAAATTACTGCAATTTTCAGTATAACACTTAGATTATAAATCATTTAAATCAAAACAAATGTGCTTTTTGCGTACTTCACTGATATAAAGCAACGATCGAGTAGCAATCATTTTCCATCAGTCATTCATTTAATTTGCTATAACTACTACTACTACTGCTGTTATTATTATTGTTACCACTATATGGCCTAAAAATATGTAACAGAAAGAAAGTGAAACCAACATTGTAAGTAAAATCAACAAGCAATTTATTTATAGATAATTAAAGAGAGAATTCAAAAGACACTTACAATAACGGAATTTAAGTCCAAATAAGTGTCCTAATAACAAGTCCAAAAATATAGAATGTTCCGAATGAATTTCAATAACCTTGAATGTCCTGATGTACCACGAGTCTTGACTGTCCTGACGTACCACAACCGTGTAGTCCGGAATGTTTTGAATGAATTCACACAAATCCAAAAAAAAGCCTAAAATCTATGAGCACTTTAGTATTTCCAATGAATATTTGAAATAAATAATTCCTCTTTCTGAATTATATCTGGTTTTCACAACTGTAACATCTGATTATTAATATAGCTTCTTTACAGACTGATGTTTAGAACGAGAATTTTAGAACCCGAATAATCTCGTGTTTACTAAACCCATATATATATATATATATATATATATATATATATGTGTGTGTGTGTGTGTGTGTGTGTGTGTGTCTGTGTCTCTGTCTGTGTGTGTGTGTGTTTGTAACTGCTGCCAAGTGAAGACCAGATGTTGAATACACACCAACAAATGGGGACTTAAAAAGCAAGTGAGGACCCGATTCAAGTCTTCACTTGCCAAAATGCGAATTTCGGCTAATTTTGTATGTTTCATGAAGAAAAAATGAAAATTTGGACTGTCTCAGTTGGCGGCACTTTTAAGACGTGTGTAAGCCCGGGTTTACTCAAATTACTGTAACCGCTATATTTTCGATACACAGTCTCTTCACACTCCATCGTTCACGCATGCGCGAAAGTGATAATGCTTCGACGCATGCGCTGTTGGATACTGGACAATACTTTGCTGGAGAAGTTGAAGAGGTGGGAAAACAATGAAGTAGCATGCACGGGAGACACTCGTGAGTCCAATTCAGAGTTTCTATTAAAAAATAATGGGATTTTTGTGGAGTGTAATTTTACTCTATTTTATTTAGCAGTCCATTTATTGACGTGGAATGCATCTCACGTTTTCATTGATGTGTAACAATAGCAACAGGCGCCGCCGCTAGAGGGCACTGGCGATCAAGATTAACATTTTCTCAAAATGTCAACCTCATTACACCTGGTACTTTCTCCGCTTTCGTATGTAAAAAGCCGACATTATTATATCCGAATGTATTTATGGTTGAAAAGTCAAATGTCTATATTTAGCGTATATGAAATTGGGCCTTTTGTACAACATATTCGGGGAAAATAAACGAAAACCGATCTTTTCAAAACGCAGAAAAAGTAAATAAACTAACATATACGCTCACCTACGCCTACTTTTTAATTACTTTGTAGTTCTTTTTACGAGAATAATCGTAAAATGTGTGCGAATATTTGCGGAAAACCCACGAATTACGTCTTTTTAAAGGTCACCCATGCCAGCAAGAACGGTAACTCTTCCCGGCACATGGGTACGTACAAAATGGAAACAATGACAACAACACGACATAAATTGGGCTCAAAAACACACGTAAACTTGATTTTATGAAAGGGCAGACGTTTATACAAAGGAATCGGATTATACAAACGTATTGTCATTCATTATACCAAATTTATTACAACATTTTGGTACAACTTTTGTTGTGTAATGTAATTTCGAGAATAGAGACTCGACGGGTGATGCTGATAATGATATTGATAATAAGTATGTGACTGGGATCATTTAGATATCATCAATGTCAGGTCATCTGCTCTAGGTACGATTCTTAGCTAGAGACACTGGTATTCAAACTTTCATCATGAAATAACATGATGTCAACTGAAAGAATTTTGAAAATGAAAACAAATTCATTTCATGACATTTTTTGTGAATATCAATATGAATATTGTCATAATAAAGAACAGAAAATCTATCTGTAGTATTTCTCTATTTAAACAAAAACATAATCATAACTATTTCTTGAGAACCAAATCAGTGCCAGTAGTAGAATTGTGGAAGTATTCAAAGTAAGTCATTTTTATGTTTTTTTGTCATTGATTTTATTTTATAGATATGAAAACTGACCAAAAATATCTTATCATAACTAAATTCTAAAATGGCAATTGTTATTTACTAAATTGTGATTTCTGATCAATGTATATATGTACAAGAACACTGTAATGCATTTGCACTATTGCTTTTAAGAGTAACATACAATTTAAACTTGTGTATGACTCATCATTATGCTATTTCATGCAAAAATTTTAGGAGGGCACGTGATAAAAAGGAACTGAAAGGCTTCAGAAGTACCTGGAACATGGAAAAAGTTAATTTATTCTTGAAGCTGAATGTTCACAAAACATTTATATATAACCATATGTAAGAAATATGCAACTTTCATCATGAAATAACATGATGTCAAGAATTTGCAAAAAGTGACCAAAGACCAATATTAACAATGGTGGACGGCTCATGTGTTTGAATGCTTCCTGTGAATTTATTTGAAAAGATATATTAAAGATGGGTTCATTTTTGAATTCTGCACACTCAAATTATGCAGAAAAGGTTCCATTTTAAGAGCAACATATAATTTCAACTTGTGTATGACTGAAAAATATAGTATTTCATGCAAAAATATTAGGGGGGTGCTTGTAAAAAAAGGCACTGGGGGGCTTCTGAAATACCTGGAACATAGAAAAAGTCAATTTATTCTTAAAGCTGAATGTTGACAAAACATTTCTATATAAACATATGTAAGAAATATGCAAATTTCAGCTTGAAATAACATGAGGTCAGGAATTTACAAAAAGTGCCAAAGACCAATATTAAAAATGGTGAATGGTACATGTGTTTGAATGCTTCCTGTGAATTTATTTGAAAAGATATCATAAAGGTGGGTTCATTTTTGAAATCTGCACACTCAAATAATGCAGAAAACATTCAATTTTTGTATATTCTATAATTCTGAAAAAATCATCCCCTGTTGCTAGTTACAACTTGTAAGAAATTCAAAATGGCGCATACGATTCAACCTAAAAAATGCAACATAATGACAATGCAAATGACAAGAAAAAATGCCATAAAGCCAGTATATATGTCATATTCATTGGAAGATACTATTTAGAAAACCTCAGTCAAATACAATTTTTAGGGGTCAGGGGTCACATAATCACTACTGAGAAGTGATCCGAAATGGAACATTCAAATAGCGATAACAACGTAGCCAGGATGCGCTTCCGTCAGCAGAATGCCACCATCTTACTATTTTTGTACAGAGATGGTACCCCTATTTACTGGCCTCCCATTTTTTTAAACTCGAATTTGGATTATTTCATGGATGGCGGGAAAATTTACTTCATCGTCTGCGCAAATGAAACCATCTATATAGTATGGGCCCGTTCCATTCTGAATCGTATCTTGGAGTCCCCTATTTTGACGCACATAAGTACTTACTTTCACCTTGTCATAAATATACTCCTTTCATAATGATACCTCTCATTATATAGAAACATTAGTTATTTTAGCAAAGTATGCATAAAAAATGACATTGATAGTCTTCTTTGCATGCTTTGAACCAGACGACCCCTTGTCGGAAAGTTTGTGTATTACGTCACCCATTATGACGCACTTCACAGAAGTCTTTCTTTTAGTGACACTTTTGTACATACGGTCAGGGAATAAAACTATATTGATGAGGAACATCAATATGACATAGAAAACTTAAGTTTATCGGAAAAATTACAGAAAGATATTTAACTTGGCATTCCTAAAGCTTTTCTTACATTTATCATAAATGTAATTTTGGTACAGATATTGTCTCGAAAGCAAAAAGAATCAAATTTTTAAAAGTCATGATGGTATTATTATAAAATCGTGTCCTTATTATTAAAATATTATTAGATTTAGCATGTGTCTTTTTTCCCAATACTTAATTGGCATTGTGAACATGCAGAGCCTCAATCCTTGAATGTAAAGTTTTTGGAACATCAAAACTGTTTTGCATCCTTCACAACTTTTTTTTATCCAGAATACAAATAATCACAGACAGAAGACATACAGTTACAGGAGGTTTTATTTTCATTAATAATCATTCTTGCCATTATCAAACAAATCTTTAAAAAATAAATTGGTCAAAATAAGTTAAATATCAAGAATGTCTTAAAAGATTATTGAAAAATCACTTTTTAAATTAATATTGCCTAATTATCAGATAAAAAATCCTAAGACTTTTATTTAAATAAGCAAAAATGTAAAGGATACTAATTTAATTATGAAATATATCGTAAAAGTATATGTTTCTTGTAAATTTCCACAAATTATAATAAGAAAGAACCACCTCTGAAAATCAGTTATGACAGATCCACATCAAACTGTATAACAGTGTACACCTTTCTAAACAGTGTTACTGATGCATTATCAGCTGTGAATCACGTTGCTAACACACGTTGAGTAGCCGACTGGATACCTATTATGGCGGGAAGTTTATTTGTCCCATCAGAATAGTTAGTAAGGATTTTTATGAGGACTTACTGATTGAAAAAAAGAGAATTAGTGAAATGGCGTTTTTTTTCAAGGTATGTATCTTTGTTTCATTTCACAACCGACAAGGATAGGATTTTCGGCAAATGTTGTGGTCTGTGTGACTCGATGTTGATCAGTGTAAATTAATGTTGTGGTTTTGACGTCATTGAAAGATGCGTTCTCTCGAGAACTGGGAGTTTATGACACTGCGTCAAATTAGGTCAGCGTCAAAATAGGGTGTGGGATGATACACCACCTTCTGTCTTTGACAGTATTTACCAGGGCCAGTTACTATCTAGCTGAGGATTATTTAATCCCTTTATACCTTACAAAATTTCAAACCAAACCTTGTTCTGTCTGCGCAAACTTTTTTTAATTTCGAAAAATAAAATTGTTAACGGCGAGAGCAATGTTAAAGAAATGTTATTTATAGTACAAGCACGGCCTAATACACGTCGTAAGGTGCATGATAGCGACGCGGCTCCTCGCGCAGGTAAAACTTAAAGTCGGTACATTTATACTGTATAAAACGTGCATAATACCATCAGCTGTAATCAGTAAAATTAAAATAAAGGCTACGAAACGACAGTGAAAAAAATTGTCTGAATCATAAAAATGTAATGCAAGTAAAATGTGGACTTTATCATTTCTTTGTTAATTATATGCCAAACATTCCAAAGTAATGCAGTTGGAATAAAAATGGCATTATAATATATTTGTAAAAATCATAATTAAGTCCATTTAAAATAGCTAATAATTTAGACATTATTATTATTATAGAAGACAAAAAAACACAAACAAAAACATATACACATGCATGCAGAATAAGTAATAATTAAAATAATAATTAAAATATTCAGATGACAATACTTGTTTCCTAGATCAAATATGAATACAAATGAAATAGAAATAATACTGTATAATAATGCTGATATTTTTTTATCACAATTTTAAAATAAAGAAATTGAATCAGATTGTAAAATAAATAATCTTAATAATAATGATTTATATGTTTATCAGACATTTACACTTATATTTAGGAATTATTTGTATTTTGAACAATATCAATAATAATTATAATTATAATGTCTACATTACATGCTGTTTTTATATGTTTATCAAATTGCTGGCATGCTAAATGCCATGTACATATGAATTAAATATATTTAGATGGTGAAAAGACATTCTTACTGCAATTTTTTTAAATGTTTAACATCTGATATAAAAATGATACAAATCTATAATCTAATTATCTGACATATTTATGACTTAGAGAATGACATATGATTTAGAGAATTTTGTTAATGTTGTTTTGTATCCATTTATTGTAGTCATAGTCTTTAGGCCAAAAGAAAAAATATGGTTGGCTCAGGTTACCCGACCGACCATAGTGTTTAGCCTCCGAGCCTACGTTTTTTTTTTTCCGCTAAAATAAAACAAAAAAAATTTTGCCGAGTCATCAACCCCGTCTGTGATGATGACGATTTGTACTGAATTAGACCATACCAAAGTAGCAATAGGAATACTCTGTTTTGTTCGCTTGTTTGCTTGTAAAACGGACATGCGCAGCGATGAACTATAAACAACATGGCATGTGAAAGAAGCGTCCCTTCTACTCTAATCGCTGTGAAGCTTAATAACTGCTGTCCCGGCAACAGTGGCAATTATTTATTGTCAATCAATCATGATTGGACATTCATGGACCCGTTTCAATCAAAACACCCAGTCTTCAGCCCAAAAGAAGACCGGATGCTCTGTTCAGTTTCACCGACAGCTGCAGACAAGGACGGATATGATGTTAGAAATGTCTCTAGTATAAATCAAGTCTGAGAGACATGAAGATGGTATTAAGCAAACTAAATTCACCATGCTCATTTTCAGACATAGATTTGTTTTTCCATGCTAAATGTATACATAAAAACAAATAGCCAGCAAATTAAAACGTATGAAACAGATAATGGTGTTGTTTGTGAGTCGTCACCATAAACTCCAGAGGTCCAAATCCACTTGAGCCTGTTTGTGAGAAAATTGTCATTTGTTTGCAGAAGGTTCATGGTACTACTCTTGAAAATGGACTATGGTTCTCTTCCAACAAAACTTGTTGCCAAGGATACATAAATACATAGACGCATCTTAAGGCAGAAAGGTTTACTCACGGTGAACCTTAATTATAGTACATATACATGTATTCATGTTTTTTTTTTTGTTTTTTTTATTTAAGCCTACCAACCTACCCTACTTTTTTTGGCTATGTAACCTGAACCACACACACAATTTTTTTTGGCCTTAAAGTAGTAGGCATCTTGCATGGTTATACAGGATAGATCCACATCACAACCATGCACCTTACAATAAAAGTATCAACTAGTTAATTTTACATTTCTATCTTTATTTGTATTCATCACTGATTTGGTAATAAAAAAAATGTAAAAAATATTGTCATCTGAATATTTTAATTATTACTTTAAATGTAGTCTAAGCACTAACATTTTAAATGCTACTTAATTATGAATGTTACAAAAATCTTGTAAAGACATTTTTATTCAGACTGCATTATTTTGAAATGTGTGGCATATAATTAAGAACAAAATGATAAAGTCTGTATTCTACTTACATTACATTTTTATGATTCAGATAATTTTTTTCACTAGTTTCGTAGCCTTTATTTTAATTTTACTGATTATAGCGGATGGTATTTGTGCTAGTCGTTAACCACTTTATTTTTCCAAATTAAAAAAGTCTGCACAGACGGAACAAGGTTTGGTTTGAAATTTTGTAAGGTATAAAGGGATTAAATAATCCTCAGCTAGACAGTAACTGGCCCAGGTAAATACTTTCAAAGACCAAAGGTTGTCAATGATTCAGAATGGACGGGCCCATACTATAGCTTTCCTTTTAAACCATATAGCCCTGAGAAAAGTTTCTTGAAAAATCCAGAAACTGTCTGGATTGAGGATGGTTTCAGACAGGAGAGGCTTTATTTACGTAAATAAATATAATGTGTGGAGAATTTTTGTATGACTTCTCTTCGTTTTGTGGGAATAGAGCTGTATTTTAGGTGGCACTCTACAGATGTTACGTACAGAGTGAGTGACGTGTAAGGTGAAGTTGTTTGTATTTACAGCCTGCACA
The DNA here is from genome assembly GCA_029931535.1 of Margaritifera margaritifera. NCBI lineage: Eukaryota > Metazoa > Mollusca > Bivalvia > Unionida > Margaritiferidae > Margaritifera > Margaritifera margaritifera. The sequence continues at coordinate 3,165,819 of JAQPZY010001471.1, forward strand.
ATGGAGAGAATGTTGACATACCTCTATGATACTTTCATGTACCGGGGCCTGAAATTTCTTTACATACTGTACTTGTGGAAATTGTACATGATCTAAGCTCTAGGGGTGTGCGATAATATCGAATATCGGTATATTGTGTTACTGAACCTGCGATGCAATAATCGCGATATAAATATATTATATTGGTATAGTACGATATTGACGTAAATTTTGATAAAAAGCTGCAATGAAACTCTTTTATTTTAATAAATTAATATTCGCAATGTTTCACCACTTAAAATAGTTTCCAACTGACAATGACCGATTGAATTCCATACCTGTACCTTCGGTGATCTGCTTCAGTAAGATTTATATTTTGTTTCCCTGGGAAGTTGCATCAATGTTAATCTTCATCCTTCTGAAGCCTTAGCTTCTCTATGTCAACAAATAAGCACCTTGCAGACATTGATGACTAACTGACATTGACCTTGAGCAACAAGCGTTTCAAGCATGGCTGAGTACGATCTGGTGAAAAATTAGAAAGCATGGTCGGCCATATGGATTCATTTTGCGTTAAGAAAGAGTAAAACGGACAGGAAGATTGATGAGGGCAATTGCTGTGTGCCGATATGTGAAGCTCATGTTAAGTTTTCTGATGGAACTACAAGTCTAACCTACCATATGAACAAGCACCATCCTGGGAAAATTGGGCATTACAAGAAGACAGCCAATAGATCATTGATGTCTACTGATGGGAGTTTATCTTGTGATCACAATTCTGATCTTTCTAAAACTAAAGTGTCACTGCCAACCGAGAATCTTACCAGGGCTCCTTGGCAAAAAATACCCCTCCCATTCTTCATGTGCTTTACTGATGACTGTCAAGGTGTACAGATTCATCATAAAGGACTTGAGTCCATAACGAATAGTGGATTCGCCAGAGTTTAGAGACCGTTTACATAAACTTCTCCCTCGATACAATGTTCCAGGTAGGAAGCAGTTTGCAAAGGTGATCATTCCATTCTGAAATCAATATTTTGCAATAATATTGTAATATTTCACATAATATTGTAATGTATCGCAATATGATTTTCAATTCAATACCTCTACTAAACTCACAGCTAACTAAAATGGCTGCTCCCATGTGCTAGAAAAATCAGCCTGAACTAGTCCAAAGTACACTACCTTTAGCAGTTATTAAAATAGGGAAAATTAATTTTGCTAGAGTAGGCAATACCAGCTTTAGAAAGTGCAATGTATGAATCACAAAATATATAAAAAGTAACAAATTTATCTGCTCATTTTTTTTCTTCATATTTTATCTTTGAAGTCAAGGAAGTGAAAATGACCAAGCGGAGGTGGAAGTTTTTTTATAGGTGCACATCTGAAGTAAGCTAAGCTACTCTATAATCCAAATTACACCCATAGATCATACACCAAAAAAAGGAATTACCTTGGCCAGGACCAGTTTTTCTTGATCGTACATAAATATCTACGCGTATGTTTAATTTATTCATAATCGTGATCAATCATCAATTTGTCAAAAAAATACTTACCTGGCGTAAATGCATGGGTATTTACCTTAGTTTGCCGAGCATATACCGGTAATCCATTGTTGCCTTTGCAGGCGACAATTTATTGTTGTTATCGATCGCAACCAATGCATGTATGGCTTCTAATCCACATATTAGTGCATTTACGCAGTGGTGCTAATCCTATTGAATCAAAATAAACATTGCCACGCGTATTTATCGCATATGCAACCCAATGTGTTCCAAGACCAGACAAATGAATCTAAATTGGTTATTCCAGTTTCATATTTGTGCAAACATAGATGACAATTCATATCACATGAAAACACCTCTGAAGTGTTTTATTATTATTATTATTATTACTATTATTATTATTATTATATATATATATATATATATATATATATATATATATATATATATATATATATATATATATATATATATATATATATATATATATATATATATTAGCAGATATGCAACCTTTGATCGACACACAAGCAACCTTTGGGCGACCGCGGTCGCCGAGAGGATATATCTAGTGTAGCCCAAAAGTAAAACAATATTCCTTACTATTTCTGTTAAAAGAAAAATATATTAGATATTTCAGAATTATGAATGAGATAGTAATAAGGTTAAACCTTACTTTAAAACCAAGTTTATTTGAAAGGATTTGTTGATTTTTACATTTTATAGTTTTGATATATATTCGCGGTGCAACCTTCCGGCGACATCATGTATACTGTGGATATTTCTGTTGATAGGATGTATATTTACATTACTACAGCAGATTTTAAAATGCTTTTTTATCATCATCGTTGTACGTGTCGAACCATTATCATAAATAATGTTAAAGTTAAAACCCAACGTATTAGCTAAGTTTAGGCCCACTTCTAAGCTTAACCACTTTGATCATACAGTCTAGTGTGATGCGCATGCTTGTAGTCAGCTTCCGGACAAACCGACCAGGATATTCGAAATAATGGCTGCTTTACCATTAAGCCACGGAATGCGCATGGTAATGACTATACATGTAATGGATGGATTCGCAAACGTAACAGCGATTTAGCACTGTAGAGAGAGTTTTCGCAAATGTTGGAGGGGTGGGGTTGATGCTGCCATTTGACTGGCTATGTCTGTGTAACCGTGACATGCTGAAAGTACATTCGATCATCGTGACTCCTGTTACAATGTTGGTAAAAATAACACATAACTTGTATTAGTCTTAGTCGGAGTGCATACTTGAGATTAAAGATTAGTTGTTGTATTTAATCTACAGGTAACTTTGGTGCGGGAGGTACAGGGTGGTGCTGTACATGGTAAGGTTTCCACATGTCAGAAATATGGCAGTATAAATTTTAGCTGAATTTTGTGCCCTTTATCAGGGATATTTTTAATATGGATGAGCGTGGAGGGGATTGAGTAATCTCCATGGCTAAAAAAGGGGTGTTTCTTATCCAAGATTTCAAATTTGCCCTCAATGAAGAATGCTTGGAGTAACCTCTGCAGTTATTTAAGGTAACAATGGTGTTTTTTTCCAGTTGTGTACAGTATGCAGTTTCTCAGTGCAGCCTATTTTTAATGACAGCTTGTTCAAGAGAATATTCTTATTTAGATTTATTATGAGTATGGGTGAAACGATACAACTCGATTCACGATACACAGTCTACAATACGATACATTATCAATACACATATCAACTTGATAGGTTTTTCATCTTTAGAAGGTCTGTCAGTGGTAGGGTGGTGCCATTTATTGTGTTGACGTATAGGTTATATTTTCAGTATGCAAATTACAGAGACAGAATTCTCATCTGTTCATGTGCCATTCTCATCCTTGACAAGATATAAAAAAAATACTTCCAAACAGACTACCTGTTGGTTGTCAGTGACTTTAATTCATCTTTTTTGGCCATTTCAGGCTGCTTCATGTTGATCACAGGGGCTTGTATTGTTGCTTACAACTTATCTATCAGTCATACATGTACTATATAATACTACAAGGGAGGACACTTCTCTCCCTTCTTGCATGACCTATTTAAGAATCAACGCTGATATTTCAAGCTACACTTTGCGTGGCGTAATAAATTTGGTACCAATATTTAGCTTGGGCATTCGACTTTGTATGCCTACACAAAGTTTTACTTACTACCACACCTCTAAGGAATGCTAGAACATTTTACCACGTTACCATGATCAGATAATCAGTAGGCGTAGTACATCATTTTCGGTCGACCAATGAGAGGGCCGTATTCCATTCAGCTCGTTGCATTTGCATATTAATTGGGTGCAATCATGGCCATGTTGACCGTTAGCGTGGGAAAATGATCTGGCATTACTTAAAGGTGTGGTAGTAAGTCAAACTTTGTCTAGGCATACAAAGTCGAATGCCTGAGCTAAACATCGATACCAAATTTATTATGCTATGCAAAATATAGCTCAAAATATCAGCGTCAATTTTTAAATAGGAAGGGAGAGAAGTGTCCTCCCTTTTAGTATTTATATAGTACATGTACGTCTGATAGGTAAATTGTAAGCAACAATACGAGACCCTGTGATTTTGATCAGTGGTTATTAAATTATCAGTAAAGTACTTAGATCATATATGGAGAACAAACCTGAAATGTCTTCTTTACGTTGAGATATGTTATTAGTAGCTGAACATACTGGCAGGATAAAATAATTAGCATGGAATGGGGGGAAAGCAGATTTTGGTGTTAATTTGTAGAAGGCGAGTGGCTGTCGTCAATAGTTACTTTTTACTGACAGAAATGAGTGCATATGCCTGCTGTGGCTTTCTCAGATGTATTCTCAATTTAAAGAATAAAAAGGCAAATGACTAATTATTCACTGCTGCTAAAGATTAAAGTAATTTGTATAGGGTAAATATCATTTTGTGTCGATTATTCGCCTCTTGTATTGATATGGAAAATTATCGATATATCAATTAATTGTTTCACCCCTAAGTATGAGCATTGGTATTTATTATAAGTGTGAAATATAGAAAATTACTGGTGAGATTTTTACCATTTCTTTAAAATTCCTATATTTTCACATGCAAATTATATCTTTATATTTTCACATGTGAAAATACAAGATTTCACATCATGTCATGTGATGTTTTCTAGTGTATGCCTATAGAAGTTATACTTGCAGCGAGAAAAACTAGCATTTTGTGAGCTTGAGCAATAATAGAAACTGCATTACCTGTCAAGCATGGAAATTATTTATTGCAGAAGACATATGACTCGCCACTGTTTGCTTCTGTACCAAGTTATATATCTTTAACAGCTTTGACAACAATGTAAACAATTCAGTGTGCTGCATCACTTAATTTGACTTGCTTTTGTGGTCAGATTGGGTAAGAAAAAGGTTACAAAATGTCAAATATTGAATTTATTGAAACAGATTAGGTGATCCCAAATTTACCGTTCACTCAGATGGCTTATATTTTCTATGATCAGCCAATAAATGTGATTGAAATTTAGGTGAACTTATGAAAAGGGTGGTGGAGGTAGTATGCTGAATAGTGAATTGAATTTTTAAAGCTTCATTTCAGAAGCAAGTTTGCTATATAATAACAAGAACATTATTTTTTCCTGTTTATGTACCAGATATATTTCATCTGTTATGGTTAGGCCAGTGTGGAGTTCTAGGCCATCTTTAAAGGACTGACCATTTAATTGGGGGGAGGGCTGGGATTCTCTTTCGATAGGATATTTTCTTTTTTTTTAATCAATAGATAAGTAATTTTTGTACACTAATATAATGGATATAATTTTTCTTTTTTCTTTCTACAAATCAGAGTAAGAATATTGTTTTCAAGTAATGTAAGGGCTGGACATGTTTTTTAAAAATCTGTTTACCCACCACCACCACCGTCTGAAAATGTAGTGGTCAGTCCCTAATGACCCTAACACTGTTTTTCCTGTGATAGTCCCAGTGGACTAGGTGCATTAACTGATTTAAAAGTAGGTGTGGGCTTATCATAGGATATTTCTTTCCTAACATAAACAATTGCTAAAATATGTTGAAGTGGGGATTGGACTTATCAAGTGTGGGCTTATCATTGGAGAAGTACAGCAAGTTCATTTGTTTGATATATTGCACAAAAGAAAGTGTGCAGTGTTTCCCCAGGGCTTTTTACTGTAGTGCTCTTGCTACACGTATCAGCCCACGATGCTTTAGAACCAACTGATATGCTTTATTGTTTCCCAGTATCCATTAAAAACCATTCTGTTAAATAAAAATCCTGTCATCTACCGGTAATTCAAAGCCCTATCACTCAAATGACAACTGTTCTTAACCTCATCTTGTGTATGTACATGTAATTATGATAATCCTTGATAATTACTCACTCGCCTAGCCACTACATGTAGAGATCAGAGATTTGGTGATTCTGATTCAGAATGGCCCACAGCAGGAGTTCCCCAAAAAAAGATCATAAGAAACAAAAGACGGGTTTAAATAGTGAATAAAAGATTTCATATGCTTGGGTGGAAATCAGTGAATCCAATGGTACATTTTCCATATTGCTAAATTATAGTTTAGATCTACTTAGTTATCAATGGGTTATATGATGGAGTGGTGTGGGTGGTGTACAATTCCTTTGGCACTGTTAGAATCTATTTATTTTTATATTTATTGTAGTAGCAGTAGTAGTTGTGATTGTTATCTTGTTATTTTCTGCAACATGTGACAAGGAACCTCATGAATAAAAATTGCAAGTTACTCATGAGTTGCTCTTATATTTACACAAGTATACTCTCAGCAAGAAAAAAAAGTTTCATTAATAAATGTAACTCAAGTGGGCATTGTCCTGTGAAATGTATATATTTGAAATATTTCTCCAACAATAAAAAATAGTTTGCAATTGGAATGTACCGAATTATAAATTAAATGGTGACATTTTTTAATCATGATATTGCTGCATTAATAGGTGTCATCTTTTTATTTGTGAGAATTGCAGATTAGGGAATAAAATCCGCACCCAGTGGGCTATTTCTACACAATTCATAATTTCCACAGATGAACTTAAAACCACATTATGTCTTTGACATTTGGAATAAATATAACTTGGATTGTTTTATCGTTTATTTTAATTCAAAGACTACTGAATTTTGACCTTAAATCATGTTATAACTTGGGAAAGTTAAGAATATTATTCAAATATGTATACTTCTTTTATATCTCAATGATATTGATATTTTAACCTTTATGATGATAACGTGTTTTTGAAAACATTTTATGATGCTACCATGCACTTAACCCCAATGCTATCAGAAATTTCTGATGTGTCTGTGTGTGTCACGTTTGACAAATGTTTTGTCAATGACAAGTCAGGAAATGTTTATTCTAGTAACCTGTGGGGACCGTCTTCATAAATTTTGGGGACATCTGCACAAAATTGGCAAACATTGTAAATTTCCATAATTATATTTTTCTATTTTAGTATATTACGAGACGAGTCATCACTTGATGCTGGCATAAAATGAGCAGTCTCTGCACTCACATTTTTAAGTTTTGACCAGATTTCTCTCATACAAGGGTAGCAGTTATTTTAAACTATAAATATTAGCATTAGGGCTGGGACGATACGTGTATGAGGCAATAAGATATGTATCATGATACATGTGTTACAATACGATACGTATCACGATATTATTTCATATATTTCAAAGCAAGTGTTAGTCATGCAAGCACTTGTACTCTTCATGGTATTGTTTGTAAATTTGTGCCATTATATTAAAATGGATTTTTTAAAAATATTGTAAGACTGAATGAATAAAGAATAAATACATAAAGTTTTATGTTATCCTTTATTATAAGAAAGAAAATAAAGTAACTTCAAGAGAAAACTTCTTCTCCTAAGCCATAGACAAATGACTAGAGGTTTAAACTCATGACTAGAATATCCCAATATCAATGTGAAATATCTGGTTAGTAAAAATTTAAGAAACATCAATGCTAATGTCAAAATGATTTCCCCAGTGAAATCTAGTGGAATTCAATCGCTGATTACTGACTAGAAATATCGAATACATATCTATTAGCTTCAAAATATAAAATTTTACTAGCAATGAATCAATGGGGGAAAAAAATACCAGTGTTTAATATAGAGTAAGAATGTGATTATCAGCTTAATATTTGACTAATTCAGACCACTTACACAAGTCACAAGTACATACTCCTGAACTCAGAAGTAGTGCTTGGAAAAGTACATTGAGCAAAACAGTATGTGATCAACTATTGACAGAGGCCTCGTCAGAAGCAATAAAAATTCCTGTCTCGTGTTTAATTGGCTGAGTTCCTTAGGAGTTAGCTGGATATTTTTTTTACCTTCCAAATATTATTCAACAGTATTAGGTTGACCAGATCCAACCGGTTTTCTAACGTGTGCAGATTTTTCAGATTTAATTTCACTTTTAATTTTAGCTTTAGAATTGGAAATAGTAGGATGATGTCGAGTAAGATGGATTCGCATATTTGTTGTGTTCCCAGTATGGTTCATGACAGCTAGACAGACTTTACATATTGTTTTTGTTTTTACTGTATTTCGGACTCCATTCTGCACATATACTGGGTGTCCGAAATGGTCCCACACATAATATGTTGATCCTGAAAATATGGACAATCTCTCCTTCATCACCCATGTTTACTGACATGTGAATTATTGCTTTTGCAAGGTATTTTCTAATTGGTCAAAATACACCCATGAAAGATCAATTCTCCAATCATTTTACCTGTTATATTATGCTTTTGAATACTATTCACAATGGAGGCTAACTTGGGGATAAGACTAAACTTCCTACCAAACACGTTTTTTGATGGAAATTGATACTAGTTTGTACGTATCGATACACGAATCTGCGGATTTTAAATCATGATACATTTATGCAGCTATGAATTGTCCTAGCACTAATTAGCATCTTACAGATTCAATGCATCATGCAAGGATGTAACTTTTGTTTTCAGATATAATGATCTGCACATCAGTAACCCACTTTGAAAATGAGAATTATGCCAAGAAAATGAATGGATAAAAATAAAGAAAAAAATCTGTCAAAATCTCAATTCCCCGAATATAATGCATTTTACAAAATATTGAATGAAATGCAGTTCACTTGCAAAATAAATCACCATGAATGCCTTCTACATTCTTGTCTTATTCAGATGATACTAAATTTGACTGTCTATGACCTATGACTGTGTTGACTTTTGAGTGGGATTTGGTTGTTTGGTTTGACTGGTGTGGAGGCTTTGCCTACTTTCACAGGGCTCAAAATTAGCGGTAGTCCGCTAGCCCAAGCCTAGTAAATTTCCTCTCGGACTAGTAGTTTTCATAATTTTAATAGTCTGATGGCTAGTAAAGTTTCAGTTGTCACCAGTCGGCATTTATTTACGCTGTCATAAAGAAATTTTCAAAAATCTGAATGATTGAAAGATGTCACAAGTTGTCTCAGAGCTAATCACATATATTCCCAAAATTCAATTACTCCCCTAGAGGGTACGAACAAATAAGTATTTTACAGATCATATTTCAAAACAAGGCTATATAAATCTTTACTGGTTTTGTTAGATTTATAAGGTAAAGTTGTATATCAAAAACTGATGGTCAGAGTTTCCTGACCTTTCCTACCCCCCTTTTTTTTTTTTGTATAGATATTTTGACATTATTGTTGGGGTGTGAGGTCAGAGTGCATTGCCTATTTAAAAGTAGGAATTTGCCAAAACAATGTGGTGTAGGCATAGGGTAGCTGCTTACTACTGGGCCTAGCAAATTTAAAGAACCTTACATTGAGCTCTACCCACATAAAATCAATAGCAAGATGATTTATCACCTCAGGAATTGCAAGTAGAACATCTGTTATGTCTTTAATTCATTGACAGACAAGACAAAACTATTGCATTGACGAAATATGACCTGATTCTCACCATTTGCATTGCTAGTCACATAATTACGCAAATCTCGCAGCCTACATATCCATGACATCAGAGGTCCAATAGTCACGTGATACCAACAAGAACCCCTCTCCAATGTTTGTTTGAAAAATTTGAAAATATTAAGTGAAAGTCACATGATGTTTTTTAGAAAACGAAAAATCACATAATTTTCAACATATTTATTCTGAGAACCACCAGAAACATGTCACAGTTGCAGCAACCTGGAAAAAGACCGATTCATCGTGTAGATAGCATATGTCAACACATTAGTCGTGTGATACTAACAAAAACAGCATTGACATGCTCTCTGTCTGATGAATCTATCAATAAATTAAAGACAATGAATGTTATACTAACAATTTCTGAGAAGATAAATCATCTTCCTGTTGATTTGATGCAGGTAGGGATCGATGTAAGGTTGTTTAAGTTTGCCAAGCCCAGTAGTAAGCGGCTACCAACTTTATAACAATCCATTTTATGTCATCTTTTGTTTTCATATTTAAAATCTAGGGGCCCATTTTTCTTCCCATTTTACTGATCGTATGATTCACTGGTTACTATTTTGTGGAAAGGCTGGGAAAAGTTTAGGTATTTAGTATTTATGCTTCAGAAATGGGTCGGGGTTGGGGGGGACCTATTTAAACCATTTTAACATATTATTCAAGGTTTGCCAGTATATACTAATGTGATTGTGGACACACGGCATTGAGTTCGAAATGCCATGAAGATTGTGTATCCTTAAGCTATGGATATTTTTCTTGATCAATTGAAATTAAAAGTAATAATTTATCTCACCATGCCACAGGAAGAGACAAAAGAACAATTGATGTGTATGCTGAATTTTTCTGGTCTTTAAGCAAAATTCCAAATTTTGGTTCTGCCTTCTAAACTTAATAGTTTACATTATGATGGACTTCACTCATTCAAACTCTTAAAGACTAGATACTGTACATGTCAGTTGTACTCTTGCAATTTAGGCAACCTCACTGTTTCTTGTTGAGCTATTGCATTGTAATAATGTGTTGCATGAAGACTAAGCAAGATGCAACAGGCGTTACATTTTTCATATACACTGGGTCTTGCGTCGAATGCATTTGGCAAACATCACAATTCCATGTAATAGGGGCTGCCATATTGATCTTCTTCCAGTCACCCCAGTCCCATGACTGACAGTCATATTACATGCATGTCTTTAACCCGATGACTATGAAACTTTCCGTGTTGAAAGTACATTTGTGGTCAGTCTTGTTAATAGGGAAGAAAATTCCTAAAATAAATACTATCAAATGGACCAATGCAGAAAATGATGACAAAATGTTGTCACAAAAGCAAGATAGAAGTAATATTGTACTAACCGGTAATTTACTAGTGAATTATTGGAAGCCATTTTACATCTCTGTTGGTGCTTTTCACCTTGTAAATGTTTTTCCACTGCTGATTTGCCCATGGAGGCCACTGAGAAAAAAAACTGTTAATGTACTCCAATGAATTTGTTGTTTCATGTTTATTCCATTCCACAGACAGGAAGGCATATTCATGTAGATGAGGCTCCATCTACATGCATAAACCTTCCTGAAATTGGATGACAACAAACACAAAACACAAGCGAATATCTCCAATACTTATGTTGATTCATATTTATTCCATTCCACGGACAGGAAGGCATATTCATGTAGATGGGGCCCAATCTACATTTATAAGCTTTCCCGACGTTGGAATGAAACAAACACAAAACAAAAAGAAGCAATGCACTCCAATACTTGTGTTGCTTCATGTTTATTCCATTCCACGCACAGGAAGGCATATTCATGTAGATGGGGCCCAATCTACACGCATAAGCCTTCCTGACGTTGGAAAGGTAAAGAAAGGTGTCCAACCTATCTTTAGTTTTATTTAATGAATCTAAACGTCCCTTGTCACTTTAGACAAATTCAGAAAATGATGACAAAATGTTGTCACAAAAGCAAGATAGAAGTAATATTGTACTAACCGGTAATTTACTAGTGAATTATTGGAAGCCATTTTACATCTCTGTTGGTTCTTTTCACCTTGTAAATGTTTTTCCACTGCTGATTTCCCCATGGAGGCCACTGAGAAAAAAAAGCTGTTAATGTACTCCAATGCTTGTGTTGTTTCCTGTTTATTCCATTCCACAGACAGGAAGGCATATTCATGTAGATGGGGCCCCATCTACATGCATAAGCCTTCCTGAAATTGGATTACAACAAACACAAAACACAAGCGATTCACTCCAATACTTATGTTGTTTCATATTTATTCCATTCCATGGACAGGAAGGCATATTCATGTAGATGGGGCCCAATCTACATGTTTAAGCCTTCCTGACATTGGAAAGGTAAAGAAAGGTGTACAGCCTATCTTTAGTTTTATTAAATGAATGTAAACGTCCTTTGTCACTTTAGACAAATTCAAAAAATGATGACAAAATGTCGTTACAAAAGCAAGATAGAAGTAATATTGTACTAAAAGGTAATTTACTAGTGAATTATTGGAAGCCATTTTACATCTCTGTTGGTGCTTTTCACCTTGTGAATATTTTAACACTGCTGATTTCCCCATGGAGGCCACAGAGAAAAAAACCTGTTAATGTACTCCAATGAATGTGTTGTTTCATGTTTATTCCATTCCACAGACAGGAAGGCATATTCATGTAGATGGGGCCCCATCTACATGCATAAACCTTCCTGAAATTGGATGACAACAAACACAAAACACAAGCGAATAACTCCAACACTTATGTTGTTTCATGTTTATTCCATTCACGGACAGGAAGGCATATTCGTGTAGATGGGGCCCCATCTGGCTGCATAAGCCTTCCTGAAATTGAAATGAAACAAACAGAAAACACAAACAATTCACTCTAATGCTTATGGTCTTTCATGTTTATTCCATTCCACGGACAGGAAGGCATATTAATGTAGATGGGGCCCAATCTACATGCATAAGCCTTCCTGACATTGGATGACAACAAACACAAAATAACAGAAGAAATAAATTCCAATGCTTGTGTTTTTTCATGTTCATTCCATTCCACGGACAGGAAGGCATATTCATGTGGATGGGACCAAATCTACATGCATAAGCCTTCCTGACCTTTGAAAGGTAAAGAAAGGTGTACAGCCTATCTTTAGTTTTATTTATTGAATCTAAATGTCCTGTGTCACTTTGGACCAATGCAGAAAATGATGACAAAATATTTTTCACAAACGCAAGATAGAAGTAATATTGTACCAACCGGTAATTTACTAGTGAATTATTGGAAGCCATTTTACATCTCTGTTGGTGCTTTTCACCTTGTGAATATTTTAACACTGCTGATTTCCCCATGGAGGAAACCGAGAAAAAAACCTGTTAATGTACTCCAATGAATGTGCTGTTTCATGTTTTATTCCATTCCACAGACAGGAAGGCATATTCATGTAGATGGGGCCCCATCTACATGCATAAACCTTCCTGAAATTGGATGACAACAAACACAAAACACAAGCGAATAACTCCAACACTTATGTTGTTTCATGTTTATTCCAATCCACGGACAGGAAGGCATATTCATGTAGATGGGGCCCAATCTACATTTATAAGCTTTCCCGACGTTGGAATGAAACAAACACAAAACAAAAAGAAGCAATGCACTCCAATACTTGTGTTGCTTCATGTTTATTCCATTCCACGCACAGGAAGGCATATTCATGTAGATGGGGCCCAATCTACACGCATAAGCCTTCCTGACGTTGGAAAGGTAAAGAAAGGTGTCCAACCTATCTTTAGTTTTATTTAATGAATCTAAACGTCCCTTGTCACTTTAGACAAATTCAGAAAATGATGACAAAATGTTGTCACAAAAGCAAGATAGAAGTAATATTGTACTAACCGGTAATTTACTAGTGAATTATTGGAAGCCATTTTACATCTCTGTTGGTTCTTTTCACCTTGTAAATGTTTTTCCACTGCTGATTTCCCCATGGAGGCCACTGAGAAAAAAAAGCTGTTAATGTACTCCAATGCTTGTGTTGTTTCCTGTTTATTCCATTCCACAGAGAGGAAGGCATATTCATGTAGATGGGGCCCCATCTACATGCATAAGCCTTCCTGAAATTGGATTACAACAAACACAAAACACAAGCGATTCACTCCAATACTTATGTTGTTTCATATTTATTCCATTGCATGGACAGGAAGGCATATTCATGTAGATGGGGCCCAATCTACATGTTTAAGCCTTCCTGACATTGGAAAGGTAAAGAAAGGTGTACAGCCTATCTTTAGTTTTATTAAATGAATGTAAACGTCCTTTGTCACTTTAGACAAATTCAAAAAATGATGACAAAATGTCGTTACAAAAGCAAGATAGAAGTAATATTGTACTAAAAGGTAATTTACTAGTGAATTATTGGAAGCCATTTTACATCTCTGTTGGTGCTTTTCACCTTGTGAATATTTTAACACTGCTGATTTCCCCATGGAGGCCACAGAGAAAAAAACCTGTTAATGTACTCCAATGAATGTGTTGTTTCATGTTTATTCCATTCCACAGACAGGAAGGCATATTCATGTAGATGGGGCCCCATCTACATGCATAAACCTTCCTGAAATTGGATGACAACAAACACAAAACACAAGCGAATAACTCCAACACTTATGTTGTTTCATGTTTATTCCATTCCACGGACAGGAAGGCATATTCGTGTAGATGGGGCCCCATCTGCCTGCATAAGCCTTCCTGAAATTGAAATGAAACAAACAGAAAACACAAGCAATTCACTCCAATGCTTATGGTGTTTCATGTTTATTCCATTCCACGGACAGGAAGGCATATTAATGTAGATGGGGCCCAATCTACATGCATAAGCCTTCCTGACATTGGATGACAACAAACACAAAATAACAGAAGCAATGAATTCCAATGCTTGTGTTTTTTCATGTTCATTCCATTCCACGGACAGGAAGGCATATTCATGTAGATGGGACCCAATCTACATGCATAAGCCTTCCTGACATTGGAAAGGTAAAGAAAGGTGTACAGCCTATCTTTAGTTTTATTTATTGAATCTAAATGTCCTGTGTCACTTTGGACCAATGCAGAAAATGATGACAAAATGTTTTCACAAAAGCAAGATAGAAGTAATATTGTACCAACCGGTAATTTACTAGTGAATTATTGGAAGCCATTTTACATCTCTGTTGGTGCTTTTCACCTTGTGAATATTTTAACACTGCTGATTTCCCCATGGAGGCCACCGAGAAAAAAACCTGTTAATGTACTCCAATGAATGTGTTGTTTCATGTTTTATTCCATTCCACAGACAGGAAGGCATATTCATGTAGATGGGGCCCCATCTACATGCATAAACCTTCCTGAAATTCGATGACAACAAACACAAAACACAAGCGAATAACTCCAACACTTATGTTGTTTCATGTTTATTCCATTCCACGGACAGGAAGGCATATTCGTGTAGATGGGGCCCCATCTGCCTGCATAAGCCTTCCTGAAATTTAAATGAAACAAACAGAAAACACAAGCAATTCACTCCAATGCTTCTGGTGTTTCATGTTTATTCCATTCCACGGACAGGAAGGCATATTTATGTAGATGGGGCCCAATCTACATGCATAAGCCTTCCTGCCATTGGATGACAACAAACACAAAATAACAGAAGCAATGAATTCCAATGCTTGTGTTTTTTCATGTTCATTCCATTCCACGGACAGGAAGGCATATTCATGTAGATGGGACCCAATCTACATGCATAAGCCTTCCTGACATTGGAACGGTAAAGAAAGGTGTACAGCCTATCTTTAGTTTTATTTATTGAATCTAAATGTCCTGTGTCACTTTCGACCAATGCAGAAAATGATGACAAAATGTTTTCACAAAAGCAAGATAGAAGTAATATTGCACCAACCGGTAATTTACCAGTAAATTATTGGAAACCATTTTACATCTCTGTTGGTGCTTTTCACCTTGTGAATATTTTAACACTGCTGATTTCCGCATGGAAGAAACCGAGAAAAAAACCTGTTAATGTACTCCAATGAATGTCTTGTTTCATGTTTTATTCCATTCCACAGACAGGAAGGCATATTCATGTAGATGGGGCCCAATCTACATGCATAAACCTTCCTGAAATTGGATGACAACAAACACAAAACACAAGCGAATAACTCCAACACTTATGTTGTTTCATGTTTATTCCATTCCACGGACAGGAAGGCATATTCATGTAGATGGGGCCCAATCTACATTTATAAGCTTTCCCGACGTTGGAATGAAACAAACACAAAACAAAAAGAAGCAATGCACTCCAATACTTGTGTTGCTTCATGTTTATTCCATTCCACGCACAGGAAGGCATATTCATGTAGATGGGGCCCAATCTACACGCATAAGCCTTCCTGACGTTGGAAAGGTAAAGAAAGGTGTCCAACCTATCTTTAGTTTTATTTAATGAATCTAAACGTCCCTTGTCACTTTAGACAAATTCAGAAAATGATGACAAAATGTTGTCACAAAAGCAAGATAGAAGTAATATTGTACTAACCGGTAATTTACTAGTGAATTATTGGAAGCCATTTTACATCTCTGTTGGTTCTTTTCACCTTGTAAATGTTTTTCCACTGCTGATTTCCCCATGGAGGCCACTGAGAAAAAAAAGCTGTTAATGTACTCCAATGCTTGTGTTGTTTCCTGTTTATTCCATTCCACAGAGAGGAAGGCATATTCATGTAGATGGGGCCCCATCTACATGCATAAGCCTTCCTGAAATTGGATTACAACAAACACAAAACACAAGCGATTCACTCCAATACTTATGTTGTTTCATATTTATTCCATTCCATGGACAGGAAGGCATATTCATGTAGATGGGGCCCAATCTACATGTTTAAGCCTTCCTGACATTGGAAAGGTAAAGAAAGGTGTACAGCCTATCTTTAGTTTTATTAAATGAATGTAAACGTCCTTTGTCACTTTAGACAAATTCAAAAAATGATGACAAAATGTCGTTACAAAAGCAAGATAGAAGTAATATTGTACTAAAAGGTAATTTACTAGTGAATTATTGGAAGCCATTTTACATCTCTGTTGGTGCTTTTCACCTTGTGAATATTTTAACACTGCTGATTTCCCCATGGAGGCCACAGAGAAAAAAACCTGTTAATGTACTCCAATGAATGTGTTGTTTCATGTTTATTCCATTCCACAGACAGGAAGGCATATTCATGTAGATGGGGCCCCATCTACATGCATAAACCTTCCTGAAATTGGATGACAACAAACACAAAACACAAGCGAATAACTCCAACACTTATGTTGTTTCATGTTTATTCCATTCCACGGACAGGAAGGCATATTCGTGTAGATGGGGCCCCATCTGCCTGCATAAGCCTTCCTGAAATTGAAATGAAACAAACAGAAAACACAAGCAATTCACTCCAATGCTTATGGTGTTTCATGTTTATTCCATTCCACGGACAGGAAGGCATATTAATGTAGATGGGGCCCAATCTACATGCATAAGCCTTCCTGACATTGGATGACAACAAACACAAAATAACAGAAGCAATGAATTCCAATGCTTGTGTTTTTTCATGTTCATTCCATTCCACGGACAGGAAGGCATATTCATGTAGATGGGACCCAATCTACATGCATAAGCCTTCCTGACATTGGAAAGGTAAAGAAAGGTGTACAGCCTATCTTTAGTTTTATTTATTGAATCTAAATGTCCTGTGTCACTTTGGACCAATGCAGAAAATGATGACAAAATGTTTTTCACAAAAGCAAGATAGAAGTAATATTGTACCAACCGGTAATTTACTAGTGAATTATTGGAAGCCATTTTACATCTCTGTTGGTGCTTTTCACCTTGTGAATATTTTAACACTGCTGATTTCCCCATGGAGGAAACCGAGAAAAAAACCTGTTAATGTACTCCAATGAATGTGTTGTTTCATGTTTTATTCCATTCCACAGACAGGAAGGCATATTCATGTAGATGGGGCCCCATCTACATGCATAAACCTTCCTGAAATTGGATGACAACAAACACAAAACACAAGCGAATAACTCCAACACTTATGTTGTTTCATGTTTATTCCAATCCACGGACAGGAAGGCATATTCATGTAGATGGGGCCCAATCTACATTTATAAGCTTTCCCGACGTTGGAATGAAACAAACACAAAACAAAAAGAAGCAATGCACTCCAATACTTGTGTTGCTTCATGTTTATTCCATTCCACGCACAGGAAGGCATATTCATGTAGATGGGGCCCAATCTACACGCATAAGCCTTCCTGACGTTGGAAAGGTAAAGAAAGGTGTCCAACCTATCTTTAGTTTTATTTAATGAATCTAAACGTCCCTTGTCACTTTAGACAAATTCAGAAAATGATGACAAAATGTTGTCACAAAAGCAAGATAGAAGTAATATTGTACTAACCGGTAATTTACTAGTGAATTATTGGAAGCCATTTTACATCTCTGTTGGTTCTTTTCACCTTGTAAATGTTTTTCCACTGCTGATTTCCCCATGGAGGCCACTGAGAAAAAAAGCTGCTAATGTACTCCAATGCTTGTGTTGTTTCCTGTTTATTCCATTCCACAGAGAGGAAGGCATATTCATGTAGATGGGGCCCCATCTACATGCATAAGCCTTCCTGAAATTGGATTACAACAAACACAAAACACAAGCGATTCACTCCAATACTTATGTTGTTTCATATTTATTCCATTCCATGGACAGGAAGGCATATTCATGTAGATGGGGCCCAATCTACATGTTTAAGCCTTCCTGACATTGGAAAGGTAAAGAAAGGTGTACAGCCTATCTTTAGTTTTATTAAATGAATGTAAACGTCCTTTGTCACTTTAGACAAATTCAAAAAATGATGACAAAATGTCGTTACAAAAGCAAGATAGAAGTAATATTGTACTAAAAGGTAATTTACTAGTGAATTATTGGAAGCCATTTTACATCTCTGTTGGTGCTTTTCACCTTGTGAATATTTTAACACTGCTGATTTCCCCATGGAGGCCACAGAGAAAAAAACCTGTTAATGTACTCCAATGAATGTGTTGTTTCATGTTTATTCCATTCCACAGACAGGAAGGCATATTCATGTAGATGGGGCCCCATCTACATGCATAAACCTTCCTGAAATTGGATGACAACAAACACAAAACACAAGCGAATAACTCCAACACTTATGTTGTTTCATGTTTATTCCATTCCACGGACAGGAAGGCATATTCGTGTAGATGGGGCCCCATCTGCCTGCATAAGCCTTCCTGAAATTGAAATGAAACAAACAGAAAACACAAGCAATTCACTCCAATGCTTATGGTGTTTCATGTTTATTCCATTCCACGGACAGGAAGGCATATTAATGTAGATGGGGCCCAATCTACATGCATAAGCCTTCCTGACATTGGATGACAACAAACACAAAATAACAGAAGCAATGAATTCCAATGCTTGTGTTTTTTCATGTTCATTCCATTCCACGGACAGGAAGGCATATTCATGTAGATGGGACCCAATCTACATGCATAAGCCTTCCTGACATTGGAAAGGTAAAGAAAGGTGTCCAACCTATCTTTAGTTTTATTTAATGAATCTAAACGTCCCTTGTCACTTTAGACAAATTCAGAAAATGATGACAAAATGTTGTCACAAAAGCAAGATAGAAGTAATATTGTACTAACGGATAATTTACTAGTGAATTATTGGAAGCCATTTTACATCTCTGTTGGTTCTTTTCACCTTGTAAATGTTTTTCCACTGCTGATTTCCCCATGGAGGCCACTGAGAAAAAAAAGCTGTTAATGTACTCCAATGCTTGTGTTGTTTCCTGTTTATTCCATTCCACAGAGAGGAAGGCATATTCATGTAGATGGGGTCCCATCTACATGCATAAGCCTTCCTGAAATTGGATTACAACAAACACAAAACACAAGCGATTCACTCCAATACTTATGTTGTTTCATATTTATTCCATTGCATGGACAGGAAGGCATATTCATGTAGATGGGGCCCAATCTACATGTTTAAGCCTTCCTGACATTGGAAAGGTAAAGAAAGGTGTACAGCCTATCTTTAGTTTTATTAAATGAATGTAAACGTCCTTTGTCACTTTAGACAAATTCAAAAAATGATGACAAAATGTCGTTACAAAAGCAAGATAGAAGTAATATTGTACTAACCGGTAATTTACTAGTGAATTATTGGAAGCCATTTTACATCTCTGTTTGTGCTTTTCACCTTGTGAATGTTTTAACACTGCTGATTTCCCGATGGAGGCCACAGAGAAAAAAACCTGTTAATGTACTCCAATGAATGTGTTCTTTCATGTTTATTCCATTCCACAGACAGGAAGGCATATTCATGTAGATGGGGCCCCATCTACATGCATAAACCTTCCTGAAATTGGATGACAACAAACACAAAACACAAGCGAATAACTCCAACACTTATGTTGTTTCATGTTTATTCGATTCCACGGACAGGAAGGCATATTCGTGTAGATGGGGCCCCATCTTCCTGCATAAGCCTTCCTGAAATTGAAATGAAACAAACAGAAAACACAAGCAATTCACTCCAATGCTTATGGTCTTTCATGTTTATTCCATTCCACGGACAGGAAGGCATATTAATGTAGATGGGGCCCAATCTACATGCATAAGGCTTCCTGACATTGGATGACAACAAAAACAAAATAACAGAAGCAATGAATTCCAATGCTTGTGTTTTTTCATGTTCATTCCATTCCACGGACAGGAAGGCATATTCATGTAGATGGGACCCAATCTACATGCATAAGCCTTCCTGACATTGGAAAGGTAAAGAAAGGTGTACAGCCAATCTTTAGTTTTATTTATTGAATCTAAATGTCCTGTGTCACTTTGGACCAATTTGCTTTGGACCAATGCAGAATATGATGACAAAATGTTTTTCACAAAAGCAAGATAGAAGTAATATTGTACCAACCGGTAATTTACTAGTGAATTATTGGAAGCCATTTTACATCTCTGTTGGTGCTTTTCACCTTGTGAATATTTTAACACTGCTGATTTCCCCATGGAGGAAACCGAGAAAAAAACCTGTTAATGTACTCCAATGAATGTCTTGTTTCATGTTTTATTCCATTCCACAGACAGGAAGGCATATTCATGTAGATGGGGCCCCATCTACATGCATAAACCTTCCTGAAATTGGATGACAACAAACACAAAACACAAGCGAATAACTCCAACACTTATGTTGTTTCATGTTTATTCCAATCCATGGACAGGAAGGCATATTCATGTAGATGGGGCCCAATCTACATTTATAAGCTTTCCCGACGTTGGAATGAAACAAACACAAAACAAAAAGAAGCAATGCACTCCAATACTTGTGTTACTTCATGTTTATTCCATTCCACGCACAGGAAGGCATATTCATGTAGATGGGGCCCAATCTACACGCATAAGCCTTCCTGACATTGCAAAGGTAAAGAAATGTGTCCAACCTATCTTTAGTTTTATTTAATGAATCTAAACGTCCCTTGTCACTTTAGACAAATTCAGAAAATGATGACAAAATGTTGTCACAAAAGCAAGATAGAAGTAATATTGTACTAACCGGTAATTTACTAGTGAATTATTGGAAGCCATTTTACATCTCTGTTGGTTCTTTTCACCTTGTAAATGTTTTTCCACTGCTGATTTCCCCATGCAGGCCACTGAGAAAAAAAGCTGCTAATGTACTCCAATGCTTGTGTTGTTTCCTGTTTATTCCATTCCACAGAGAGGAAGGCATATTCATGTAGATGGGGCCCCATCTACATGCAAAAGCCTTCCTGAAATTGGATTTCAACAAACACAAAACACAAGCGATTCACTCCAATACTTATGTTGTTTCATATTTATTCCATTCCATGGACAGGAAGGCATATTCATGTAGATGGGGCCCAATCTACATGTTTAAGCCTTCCTGACATTGGAAAAGTAAAGAAAGGTGTACAGCCTATCTTTAGTTTTATTAAATGAATGTAAACGTCCTTTGTCACTTTAGACAAATTCAAAAAATGATGACAAAATGTCGTTACAAAAGCAAGATAGAACTAATATTCTGCTAAAAAGGTAATTTACTAGTGAATTATTGGAAGCCATTTTACATCTCTGTTTGTGCTTTTCACCTTGTGAATGTTTTAACACTGCTGATTTCCCGATGGAGGCCACAGAGAAAAAAACCTGTTAATGTACTCCAATGAATGTGTTGTTTCATGTTTATTCCATTGCACAGACAGGAAGGCATATTCATGTAGATGGTGCCCCATCTCCATGCATAATCCTTCCTGAAATTGGATGACTACAAACACAAAACACAAGCGAAAAACTCCAACACTTATGTTGTTTCATGTTTATTCCATTCACGGACAGGAAGGCATATTCGTGTAGATGGGGCCCAATCTACATGTTTAAGCCTTCCGGACATTGGAAAGGTAAAGAAAGGTGTACAACCTATCTCTAGTTTTATTAAATGAATGTAAACGTCCTTTGTCACTTTAGACAAATTCAAAAAATGATGACAAAATGTCGTTACAAAAGCAAGATAGAACTAATATTCTGCTAAAAAGGTAATTTACTAGTGAATTATTGGAAGCCATTTTACATCTCTGTTTGTGCTTTTCACCTTGTGAATGTTTTAACACTGCTGATTTCCCCATGGATTAAACCGAGAAAAAAACCTGTTAATGTACTCCAATGAATGTCTTGTTTCATGTTTTATTCCATTCCAGAGACAGGAAGGCATATTCATGTAGATGGGGCCCCATCTACATGCATAAACCTTCCTGAAATTGGATGACAACAAACACAAAACACAAGCGAATAACTCCAACACTTATGTTGTTTCATGTTTATTCGATTCCACAGACAGGAAGGCATATTCGTGTAGATGGGGCCCCATCTTCCTGCATAAGCCTTCCTGAAATTGAAATGAAACAAACAGAAAACACAAGCAATTCACTCCAATGCTTATGGTCTTTCATGTTTATTCCATTCCACGGACAGGAAGGCATATTAATGTAGATGGGGCCCAATCTACATGCATAAGCCTTCCTGACATTGGATGACAACAAACACAAAATAACAGAAGCAATGAATTCCAATGCTTGTGTTTTTTCATGTTCATTCCATTCCACGGACAGGAAGGCATATTCATGTAGATGGGACCCAATCTACATGCATAAGCCTTCCTGACATTGGAAAGGTAAAGAAAGGTGTACAGCCAATCTTTAGTTTTATTTATTGAATCTAAATGTCCTGTGTCACTTTGGACCAATTTGCTTTGGACCAATGCAGAATATGATGACAAAATGTTTTTCACAAAAGCAAGATAGAAGTAATATTGTACCAACCGGTAATTTACTAGTGAATTATTGGAAGCCATTTTACATCTCTGTTGGTGCTTTTCACCTTGTGAATATTTTAACACTGCTGATTTCCCCATGGAGGAAACCGAGAAAAAAACCTGTTAATGTACTCCAATGAATGTCTTGTTTCATGTTTTATTCCATTCCACAGACAGGAAGGCATATTCATGTAGATGGGGCCCCATCTACATGCATAAACCTTCCTGAAATTGGATGACAACAAACACAAAACACAAGCGAATAACTCCAACACTTATGTTGTTTCATGTTTATTCCAATCCATGGACAGGAAGGCATATTCATGTAGATGGGGCCCAATCTACATTTATAAGCTTTCCCGACGTTGGAATGAAACAAACACAAAACAAAAAGAAGCAATGCACTCCAATACTTGTGTTACTTCATGTTTATTCCATTCCACGGACAGAAAGGCATATTCATGTAGATGGGCCCCAATCTACACGCACAAGCCTTCCTGTCATTGGAAAGGTAAAGAAAGGTGTCCAACCTACCTTTAGTTTTATTTAATGAATCTAAACGTCCCTTGTCACTTTAGACAAATTCAGAAAATGATGACAAAATGTTGTCACAAAAACAAGATAGAAGTAATATTGTACTAACCGGTAATTTACTAGTGAATTATTGGAAGCCATTTTACATCTCTGTTGGTTCTTTTCACCTTGTAAATGTTTTTCCACTGCTGATTTCCCCATGGAAGCCACAGAGAGAAAAAAAGCTGCTAATGTACTCCAATGCTTGTGTTGTTTCCTGTTTATTCCATTCCACAGAGAGGAAGGCATATTCATGTAGATGAGGCCCCATCTACATGCAAAAGCCTTCCTGAAATTGGATTACAACAAACACAAAACACAAGCGATTCACTCTAATACTTATGTTGTTTCATATTTATTCCATTGCATGGACAGGAAGGCATATTCATGTAGATGGGACCCAATCTACATGTTTAAGCGTTCCTGACATTAGAAAAGTAAAGAAAGGTGTACAGCCTATCTTTAGTTTTATTAAATGAATGTAAACGTCCTTTGTCACTTTAGACAAATTCAAAAAATGATGAAAGAATGTCGTTACAAAAGCAAGATAGAAGTAATATTGTGCTAAAAGGTAATTTACTAGTGAATTATTGGAAGCCATTTTACATCTCTGTTCGTGCTTTTCACCTTGTGAATATTTTAACACTGCTGATTTCCCCATGGAGGAAACCGAGAAAAAAACATGTTGATGTACTCCAATGAATGTGTTGTTTCATGTTTATTCAATTCCACAGACAGGAAGGCATATTCATGTAGATGGGGCCCCATCTACATATCTACATGCATAAACCTTCCTGAAATTGGATGACAACAAACACTAAAAACAAGCGAATAACTCCCACACTTATGTTGTTTCATGTTTATTCCAATCCATGGACAGGAAGGCATATTCATGTATATGGGGCCCAATCTACATTTATAAGCTTTCCCGACGTTGGAATGAAACAAACACAAAACAAAAAGAAGCAATGCACTCCAATACTTGTGTTACTTCATGTTTATTCCATTCCATGCACAGAAAGGCATATTAATGTAGATGGGGCCCAATCTACACGCACAAGCCTTCCTGACGTTAGAAAGGTAAAGAAAGGTGTCCAACCTACCTTTAGTTTTATTTAATGAATCTAAACGTCCCTTGTCACTTTAGACAAATTCAGAAAATGATGACAAAATGTTGTCACAAAAACAAGATAGAAGTAATATTGTACTAACCGGTAATTTACTAGTGAATTATTGGAAGCCATTTTACATCTCTGTTGGTTCTTTTCACCTTGTAAATGTTTTTCCACTGCTGATTTCCCCATGGAAGCCACTGAGAAAAAAAAGCTGCTAATGTACTCCAATGCTTGTGTTGTTTCCTGTTTATTCCATTCCACAGAGAGGAAGGCATATTCATGTAGATGGGGCCCCATCTACATGCAAAAGCCTTCCTGAAATTGGATTACAACAAACACAAAAGACAAGCGATTCACTCCAATACTTATGTTGTTTCATATTTATTCCATTGCATGGACAGGAAGGGATATTCATGTAGATGGGGCCCAATCTACATGTTTAAGCCTTCCTGACATTGGAAAAGTAAAGAAAGGTGTACAGCCTATCTTTAGTTTTATTAAATGAATGTAAACGTCCTTTGTCACTTTAGACAAATTAAAAAAATGATGACAAAATGTCGTTACAAAAGCAAGATTGAAGTAATATTGTGCTAAAAGGTAATTTACTAGTGAATTATTGGAAGCCATTTTACATCTCTGTTCGTGCTTTTCACCTTGTGAATATTTTAACAATGCTGATTTCCCCATGGAGGCCACAGAGAAAAAAACCTGTTAATGTACTCCAATGAATGTGTTGTTTCATGTTTATTCCATTACACAGACAGGAAGGCATATTCATGTAGATGGGGCCCCATCTACATGCATAATCCTTCCTGAAATTGGATGACAACAAACACAAAACACAAGCGAATAACTCCAACACTTATGTTGTTTCATGTTTATTCCATTCACGGACAGGAAGGCATATTCGTGTCGATGGGGCCCCATCTGCCAGCATAAGCCTTCCTGAAATTGAAATGAAACAAACAGAAAACACAAGCAATTCACTCCAATGCTTATGGTCTTTCATGTTTATTCCATTCCACGGACAGGAAGGCATATTAATGTAATGGGGCCCAATCTACATGCATAAGCCTTCCTGACATTGGATGACAACAAACACAAAATAACAGAAGCAATGAATTCCAATGCTTGTGTTTTTTTCATG